>JAODAL010002246.1:0-201641 GCA_025379985.1 Phyllomedusa bahiana | reverse complement strand
TGACTCCTAGTGAGTTGGGATTTGTACTTGGTCAAAAAAATTAAAAAAGAAAAGAAAAAAAAGAAAAAAGAACAAAAAAAAGGAGAAAAGGGGAAAATATGAATCTTGGATTATAACCTGCACAGTTTTTATGTGCGGGTCAGGGTCGGTGGGTTCCAGGTCAAGTTAGGGTGGACAAATTTTAACAAATAGAGGTGTTAAACCGCATGGTGTTAAGAGGCGAGTTTGGAAGGGCCACCCTTAGGGATGGATAATGGTAATGGCCCCCAGGGGGGGCACGGGGGTTTAAAAACCAGGGGGTGGGATCTTCAGTTGGGTCAGGGGGTCCCCCAAAAAGTGAAAGGTCTGCTGAAGGCAAGCCGGGTGCCCCCCCTTTATTGCTGTTGGGGGGGGCTGTGTCAGACAGCTGGGAATAAAAAATTGCTGACTCCCCCTGACCCCTTCCGTTTGTTGTTTTTAAATGGTTTGTTTTAAAGCTGTGGCATTTGCACCAAAAAATGAATGTGTTTGTGTTTTTATTCTTGTTTTTAAATGGGGTTTTTGTTAGAGCGGGGATTCATCCCATATCCAAAAGTCAAGTAGTTGGCTTAGTTTCCAATCAGTATACCAAACTTTTGCCATACAACGTTGTGCATGTCTTTTATTGGACATGACACAGCAATGGCTAAAAACTGTCTAAAATACATAATAAACGTGGTATAAAGTATGTTTGCAAGTACTGAAAACAATTTGCAGCAATGGTGAGAGTAAATGTGCCCCATCCAGACATTCAATTGGCTAAAGAAAACAAGTATGACTTAAGGCCACAAAACACACTTTGTTTTCACCCTGCATCTCACAAAAGGGTTCCCCCGCTTCAAATCCGATGTATAATTTAAAATGTTGCTATTACCCGTTTTTCCCCAAAAAAAAGACGTGTCTTTAAAATTTTTTTTTGCTTAAAGAAGCAAAAACTTTTTTTTAGGGGAGTTTTTTTTCCTATGAAAGAATTACTTTTTGTTGAACAAAAAAAAATGTTTAATATACTGTAGTGATTTCATCACAAACATCAGCATAAGCAGCCAAACTCTGAATTGCATAAAAAAATGCACTACGTCTTATTTTCGGGGGATGTCTTATTTTCGGGGAAACAGGGTATTTGTCATACATAAGCAGCCATGTGAAAGGGAAAAAAATATTACTGCCTAACATACTGCACGGCATACCTTTCTTACTTTCTGCAGCTTGTTGCATTATTCCATACAGTCAACATAATAAAATAAGGATCTATGGGCACGTTTACTCTATGGACTTCTAGCTTTCCAAGCGACACCAATAGAATATAATTCTTATGTCATCAGATGCAACAAAGTCATAAGCCTGGTGTATGAAAGAGGCTGCAATTTTCTTAAAGAAGAATCCCAAGATTGACACATTCATAAAAGTCCAAATGTTTATTCTTCAAATATAAAAAAATCTGGTCATAAGTATCAAAAAAAGACAGCAGCAAACGCTTACGCGTTTTGGAATAAACCCCGACACAGCGGTAGCTCATTCAGATGGAGTGAATTACATTTGCTTTTTGTATAGCAATTCGTATATGCCTCTACTGATAGAATGACCTGTGACATCTCCTGATATACTCGTTTTCGTAAATCCTTGTGTTCCCTGTGAAATAACAATTCTGGGGCATCCTCTCTTATAACTCTGTTGTGCTGTTCTTCTGTTATTCCTTCTAGAAATGTATCCTTGAATCTGTCAGATGGGTGTTGCCATTCAAGTTTTCAAAGGGGTTTTAAAAGTCCCTGCCCTCACCGACACGGTTAACAGTGATTGGACAATGTCAGACTGTTAAAGGGGTTGCCTCACCATAAGGATTGCTTTTTATATTAAAGATCTTTCAAAAACAAGTCACTTTGCAATCTATGTCCATTATCAGTATCCTACCTTTTCTGAGATATCCCCTCTTGTATGAGCTGCATCAGCTCCTTAGGTCGCTATAGACCTGTTTGCTCTCTCCTGGATAGGCTGCCAGTGCTGGTTGCTATAGCTACAGACCTGGCTTCTACTGCAGCCTAGTACAAACCATCAAACACACCCCTGAATTCGAAATGAAACCAAGAAAATGGGGCTGAGGCAAGATGAATCAATGTACTGAGACAACCCCTTTAAAGGGGTTTTGCCACGATCACATTTCATACCTCCTGTATCCAGCTCTTCAGCTGTGTATGCTCAGAAGGGGGCGTGAGTGATTTGTTTGAATTGCATATCATGTGACCCAGCAGGATGACATCACCAAGCCTTTCCTCTCTCTAGTGAAAGAAAGGTCTGTTTATGTATGGAATTGTAAGTAGCTACACTGTAGTTCAGAGGTATACTTTTTGCTTTACAGCACAAGGGTCCACAGTTCAAATCCCTGCAGGAACCAAACCTGTGGATTTTTTTTTCTCTTTATCAATGCACATATATGACTGAGGTTTCTTTTTTTTATTTATTTGCACTGTTTGACTAATTACTAAGGAGTACAGAGGACGGGAGTAGAATGACAGCACCTGGGGTTTGAACACTCAGTAGCCACTTCAGAGAAGAGGTGATGTCAGAGCATGTCTGACCAGGACTGAGAAGCTCACAGACCTGGTCGTATCCCCTGGAGACGAGCTGTAAACAATGGATCACTAAAGGAGCAGCTAAAACTAAAACGGTGCAGAATTATTAATAATGATGAATGGTGAAAATGTTTATTATTTAATGTTCAAACTTCCCACGTCAATTTTACTTATTGGCAAAACCCCTTTAAGGGACACAGCCCGAAATGATAACACCCATCTGACACATTGGTAGTGAATTTCTAGAAGGAACAATAGGGGATTCACACAACATAAAGATTTGAGGAAAGATTCTGCAGAATTGTTATTTCACAGGGAACACAAGTATTTACTGAAACAGACAGATCGGGAATGACCTCAAGTCCTCTATACAAGTGTCAATACTTGGCAATAAAGTCAGACACAGGACAACAGAACGTGTGCCTGCCTACAGATACTGCGCACTATGGATGATGAGGCGCCTCTCTTAAAAACACAAAAAGGACTTTACACCTTGAGGCAGAAAAGATTCTAATCCTGAGCTATCAGTCCATCTTCTAGAGAACATGTGCCTATAAAAAGAAATCATTACCTCATTTTACATCCTGAATTTCAGAGCAGTGATAAGTGACTTGGCTTGCAAGCTAATATTCATCTAATGGTACAGGATGCGGCATAAATGGTGTTCTGGTTTTTAGAAATAGCATTTTGAAAGAAATCAGATCCGATCATTCTTGTTAGGACTACAGCCTCATCATCATTAGCACCAGTTAGAGAAAGGGCACGACTGCTGATGTGTCCACCACAATTCAGTTATTATGCCGTAACTCTAGCAAGTGCCCCACTCAATGTGCTGCATGTGCCTACGAGGGGCGGACATATTGTTGTACCAATGGCATAGGAAACACTTGGCATTCATTGGGTTAAAAAAAATGACGACAATGTGTCATGAAACTAAACCTTGATTGAGGTTTTTTGATTGCAACGGTCTTCTACAAATAATACTTGGGAGCCAAATAAACCCTGTGAGATTCTTAGTTCACATGTTTTAATCAAAAAATGCTTAAGCCACCCCTGGCTACCTCTCACTTGAGTCAACAGACTTCTCATTGGGTCAACAGATCTCCATAATCCAGAGAGAAAAATAATAAAATGCACCAACCTTACAAGCATACTGCATTGATATAACAACCTGTGGAAGTGGGCGGGGTGAGAAGAGACCAAAATGGAGGCATCCATTCCTCCCTCTATAAATTAAAAGCAATATATGCCAAATGCAACGTATAGTCCTGCACAAAAAAACATTTCTGAAAAACACAATGTGAACCTGGGTGCCACTGGCATGGTAGCGGCATATATGTATATATATACACGCATTACAATACCAGTAGCCCTTTTAGCTGATGGTGTGCCACTGGTACTGGTATGTGGGTGTATATATATATATTATACACATTCATATATCATATACATAGAATACACATAAATACAATACACATAACTACACACACACACACAAAACACACACATACAAACACACACACACACACATACACACACACATACCAGTACCAGTACCAGTGGCACACCATCAGCTAAAAGGGCTACTGGTATTGTAATGCGTGTATATATACATATATGCCGCTACCATGCCAGTGGCACCCAGGTTCACATTGTGTTTTTCAGAAATGTTTTTTTGTGCAGGACTATACGTTGCATTTGGCATATATTGCTTTTAATTTATATAGGGAGTAAGGGATGCCTCCATAAATTCTTCTTTAGAGGTTTCCATGTATTGTTTGTTATCCAAAATAAACCCTGTGGGCACCAGTTTAACTGTTTGAGGCCTTTTATACTGATGTTATCCTTGTATGTCTACTAAAAAATACAAAACTACACACCAACAACAAATTTGTCACCTCATTAGCTACCTGGCTCTTGAAATCTGTCTAGCCCTCACATGGCTTAATATTAGGACTTTTTAAACATAGAAGGCCACATGGATGAAAACTGTTTAGGTCTAAGACCTTCTTTGTTGCTCATAGCAACCAGAGTTCCCCTTACATTTGATATAGTGCTCTAAAAGAATGAGATGGGCACTCTGATTGGTTGTTATGGGCAACAAAGAAAGTCTTAGACCAAGTCAGTTTTCATACATGTCCCCCAGAATATTTTAAATTAAAATGGTTGACTGCTAAGAGATGCAAAAAATCGATTGTATTGACAATGCTAGTTTAGACATATTTCCCGAACCCTACTTCAGAGTCCCACCGTTATGCAGTCAGCTAATGACCTGGGAATGAACACATTGCTCAGCAAGTAATACTTGCTGTTCAGGTAATGGGACAGTAAGATTTCACCGATGTGTGGGTGAAATGGGTTTTACCATAAAGGCATTTCATGCTCGACTTGTCCTGCTTCAGCTTTCAGTGTGTTTAAAAGGGGGCGTGTGTGATTTGTTTGAACTGCATATCATGTGAATCAGCAGGCTTGACATCACCATGCCTTTCCCCAGTGTGTGCTCACTCTAGTCAAACAATAGTCTGTTTATGTAAAGAGCTGTGATGAAGGTGGGTGTATAGCACTTCCGCCTTTCAACATAGGGCTACTAGGTTCAAATCCCTGCAGGAACCAAACATGGGGATTTTTCTCAATGCACTGTTTGAAGCACAAAGAACAGGAGTAGAGTGACAGCACCTGGGGTTTAACACTCGCTCATCAGTGAGTGTGTGTGATTACTAAGCAGAGAAGAGACTGACAGTAGCTGCCGGAGAGGAGATGTGATGTCTGAGGATGTGTGGCCAAGACTGAGAAGCTCTCATCACTGGTTATATCCCCTGGAGATGAGCGGTTCACAATGGGTCACAGAGGTAGCAGCTAATCCAAAAATGCTACAGAATATTTAATAATGATGAATATGTTTATTATTTAGTTTGCAAGCTTATCACATCAATTTTACTTTGAAGTAAAAGCCCTTTAAAGGTTTAAAAAAGGGTTTACTAATAAATCAGGTGTCAACTTACATTCCTTGATGAATAGGTAGGTGAGAGTGAGAATGACGGTATGACCACTAAACAGAAAGTCTCCACATAAGATGTGGGATCCAGTTATCGTCAGGCCACCTCCTGTTATTAGTCGTAAGATCCTTTGTGCTTTGGCATATGAATCTCCATTCAACTACAATGGAAAAATAAAAAGAAAAGTGACCCATTTATAGCACAATGCAGTAAAGGAGAAGAAACCAACCCCAGCAGTGCCTATTACTATATAATGCAGATGAGGAAAAAAAAACAAAAACAAGCCAGCCTCTGTAGATCTTGTCAATTAATTATAATTAGTATTAGATACCTTTACCACACATTATAACCCTATATAATCACAGAGCTTAGCTTCTCTCCTCTATCTAGATGTAGAGGTCAGCTCCTCTACATCTATCATATAAACCTATATATCACAGAGCTCAGCTTCTCTCCCTCTATCATATAACCATATATATCACAGAGCTTGCTTCTCTCCCTCTATCATATAACCCTATATATCACAGAGCTTGGCTTCTCTCCCTCTATCATATTACCCTATATATCACAGAGCCTAGCTTCTCTCCTCTATCATATAACCCTATTTATCACAGGGCTCAGCTTCTCTCCTCTATCATATAACCCTATTTATCACAGGGCTCAGCTAGACATTGATGACTGTGCGAGTTATTTTGAGGGCACACCAAATTCACAGTTATATAAGCTATAGGCCATGTCCCCACTGCACCGGTTTGCGGCCGGTCTTTCAGATGGTTTGTGGTTTTACAAATGGGCCCATACACTGACTACTTTACATTGTATCAAAGTGTCATTTCTTCAGAATTGTCCCATGAAAAGATATAACATTTACAAAAGTCTCACTTTTATGAAATACTGTATATACTGCATGAGTAGATTTAGCTGTTCTCCTATTACATGTTACAATACATGTTCTTCTGTCAAATAGTAAATGACTAAATATAACTTAAGAGTGGCAAAAGAATTTGGTCTATATCTTTAAATGCACTTGTATGGACAGCGCTTGTCAAACATTAAAGCTGAGGCTGTCCTAGGGGCTGGTTGCTTTAACGCTTAGGCTTCTACCTTTCTCGGGATTAAAGGTGTTTTATCACTAGACATTTTCATAGCCTTGAGCTTTTTCTGTTTCAGCTTCAAATCCAGGGGCGAGTCTCTCTTCCCAGTAGGTGTGTCTCTCCTCACTGAAGAGTTGTGACATCATCATTGTTTGTTAAGCAGTGGAACGGAGAGGACATCACAGTTCTGCAGACCACCTGCAATGTTCTCATGTCTGCAGAGTCTTAGCTCCATCTCAGGCTGTACAGGCTCCTTGTAACCAGAACACCTGCATTGCTGTAACCAGAACACCTTCACTGGTGTAAGAAGTTATACATACAGCCTGAACTGATAAAACAAATGTAAGGAATGCATGCTGCCCCCTCTGTTATCAGGCAGGAGGTAGAGCAGACTGTATAAAGCTTTTATATGGGGGGAGCACAGGGTAAAAGGCTGTGTTATATGGAGGGAGCACAGAGTATAAGGCTGTGTTATATGAGGGGATAGTGAATCTAGCAGCTAGAGACTCAGTAATTGCCCAGATCCTTTACATAGAGTCATCACTGGGAGAGGAGTATACAGAGAAGTTGAGACAGCCTTCATTGTACACACACACACAGCCCTCGCACACAGTTCGTTTCACTTTTGTTTCCCACAGCTTAGAGGAGAGTAAGCACAGAGTGCAGGCAGCCAATCACAGCATATGGGGCGTTTCCCATCCAGGGGGCATGTCTCAACAGACTGAATGACATATCAGTCAGCCAATAACAGAAAAGGGGGTGTGTCCCATCCAGCTGCTGCAGAAATAACTATAGATGAACAGATTAGCTCAGATCTGCTATACTAAGTGACTTAGGTAATGCAAATCAATTACAAAAGTGCTTATTTTTACTGTCCCCATCATTTGAGATATGATCTTTGTAGCGAGAAAACCCCTTTAAGGCTAAGGTGCAGCTATCTTCCTTGAACTACGGTAGTGGGCAGGAGAGCCTGGTCACATGATCTTGGCCTGATAAAGAGATGTGTGGATGTCAAATGATAGCTGTACTGTTTAACCCACACATGCCTGTATTGTGTATGTGACTGGTGAAGGAAGAGTAAACTGTAAAATCAACCAAAGTAAAGATACAACTATTGGCTTATTTGATATTATTTGTAAACATTAAAGAACTGACATCTAACAAGTCGAAACTCACCCTTAGGCCCCGTTCACACGGCTTATTGCCGGCGTAATAGCGGGGACGGATTTAGCCCCGCAGTTACCCTGGCAGCCGTGCAGCGGGGCGGGGGGACTGGCAGCTCGCCGGCACTATAGACTGTCATTATCTACGGCGCGTACGCACTGTAAATAATTCACATGTCACTTTCTCCCCCCGCGGCTGATTCGCCGAACGGGGAGGAGAGACGGAATCCACAGTTCTCATTACCGTAGTTACTGGGACGGGTTGGAGCCGTATTGGAGCGCAAATACGGCGCGCAGTACGGCTCCAATCAGTCCCAATTTAAGCCGTGTGAACGAGGCCTTATATCAAAATCCTGTATAGCTTTGGTCTGTGGGTCTGTTATGCAACTTTGTGCTTAGTGTATGCAAATCCCCAACACAGCCTCCTTATTTCAACTCAACTAGTCTTAACAACATATAACAATACAACCCTGAGTAGGACTAAACAGAACAGGTTCAGGTGAGACAGAGGGAGATAAATGGAAATCAGATCCAAGTCACAGATAGACAAAATCATGTAGAAGTCACGGATTGAAAAAAATTACAGGTAAAACATTCAGGACGAATTAATATAGATATTGAAGATGGATGGCAGAAGACGACTATACTGTCCATCTGATCTTGACTTTTTGTAACATAAAGTGACATTCCATATAAATTTAATAAATGAATCGGTAATTAAAGATGGATTCACATGGTACGGGTATATCATGGTTTTATGTCATGGCAAAAGCTGCACTGCACAGGACAAATACCGGCCGGTTTACCAGCCGGTATTCGTCCTGTTTTGCGGCCGTCCCAACGGCCGCGGGGGGACGGCTTTTCTCCACATTGACCTGCACAGATTCCGTCCGAAAATCAGACGGAAGATTGTGCATGTTCAATGTTTTGCGGCCGGACTGCGGGCGGAAAAACCGCCCGATGGAAAACCCGTGCAGTGGGGACTGCTGCACAGGTTTTCCATAGAGCACCATTGTGCTCGCTTTCGGCCGGTTTCTCAGGCGGTCTGAAAAACCGCAAACCGGCTGAAAAACCGGCTGAAAACCCTTGCAGTGGGGACATGCCCCAAGACGACCCTTTGCAGCACAAAAAAAAAAACGATCAGTGCCCATCAAAAGGGATTTTTTTTCTTTTTTGGTATCCCGGTTTACACTGCTAAAATAGGATGCGATGCTTGAAACACATTTTTTTACACACCAGAAAACACATTAAATAATACATCTACAGTGACCCATTGTTCACTATGGGAAAATGCACCATTAGGTACATTGGGCCTTATTTATCAAAACTGTCTAACAGCAGGACTGTCTTTGTTGCCCACGCAACCAATCAGTGCTAAGCTTTTATTTTTCCAGGGCAGATTAAAAAATGAAAAAGCTCTGATTGATTGCTATGGGCATTAAAGACAGTTTTACCATTAGACAATTTTGATAAATGAGGCCCATTGTGAGCTTATTATGTGTTGCGGAAAATAACTGAAGTTCATGTCACTTCTAGGTGCCTGAATGCATGTTTTCTGTAGGTTATTTTACAATGGAATACAAAAGGCTTGCAAAAAAAAAAACGCACCAATTCCAGGTGTATTTTGATGCTTAATACATAACCAGTGAGGTTTTTGACATGTAAACATAATGTAAAAACACAAAAAAAATGCATCAAAGCAACAATGCATGAAAAATGTATAAAACACTGCATGAACAACATTTATTTTTCCCTTAAGACGTGCACTTCTTTTTCAGCATCCTTTTACACAGTGTAAACCCGACCTCATTTTTATGGGGCTGTTTATACCAAACCCTGGTAACTACCGTTTAAAGACGGAAGGACACTTCCAAGCTTAGTAAAGCACACAAACTAAGCCGAAGGGGACTTCACAAACAAATCGTTTCCGTTAAATACATTCTATTACTGCACAATCATTAAAGAAAATGTAATGGAAAACGTGGACTTCTGAAAAGAGGAATAGCCCAGTCCCATTTATTTTACCAGCCCTTGTCAAGAAAATCTCCACTTCCTTTCTAAGGATATTTCATATTGAGGGGTTATCTGCTCTTTAACACCAAAAGCAATGAGAAAGCCCTAGCAGTCTTGTCTTCCTGACCAGTTTTCTGGGCAGGGTAAATGGGAATACAAGATCAAGGTCATAAACTTTAAAGGGTTATTCCCACACTAGAATATGACGGCATAGTGCTAGGATATGGCATCAAATTCTGATCAGAGCAGGTTTTACCTCTGGGACCTGCACCCATCTTGGGAATGGGCCCCTGAAAGTTTTGGTTAAGAATTAAGAGCTGGTAGAACTTGCGCACAACTCTCCATTCTGTTCTATGAGATTTTCCGAGTACAACCGCACATACCTGTACTGAGAAGTATATAGAATAGAATGGAGAGTCGTGGACAAGCGGGACTGGCTCTCCATTATGGAAGCATGGCACAAAATCAATAGGCTGAGACATAGTTGGGGGCAGGCAGATAGGTCAGAGCAGGCAATATAGTAAGGAAAACAGGCAAGAAGGTCTGGTACACGGAAGAGCAAGATAAGCACAACTCTAGACACCAACCAAGTGGCAGAGTGCACAGGGGGAGTGGACAGGATAGAGGTTCAGCGCCCTGCTATTACCCAATCACCGGCGCACTGACCCTTAAATTTCACAGAGACCGTGCCTGCCCTAAGGACTGGGTACGCATGAGCCTTCACAGAGCAGGAGACTGCAGCAAAGCAGGAGCGTGGAGTGGTGAGTATATAGGACCAGGGAAATGAGAGCTCAAGCTGCGTCCACGGCCCGGATTTGCAGTCGCGGCACAGCTCGTGAAAGAAGCCAGATCCTTGTTACAGGTTGGATCATACAGTCTCTCACAAAAGTGAGTACACCCCTCACATTTTTGTAAATATTGTAATATATCTTTTAATGGAACAACACTGAAGATATGATACAATGTAAAGTAGTCTGTGTACAGCTTGTATAACTGAACTCAAAATAGCTCAACACACCGCCATCAATGTCTATACCACTGGCAACAAAAGTGAGTATACCCCTAAGTAAAAATGGACAAATTATGTCCAATTTGCTATTTTCTCTACATGGTGTCATGTGACTCATTAGTATTACAAGGTCTCAGGTATGAATGGGGAGCAGATGTGTTAGATTTGATGACATTGCACACTCTCTCATACTGGTCACTGGAGGTTCAACATGGCTCCTCATGGCAAAGAATTCTCTGAGGATCTGAAAAAAAGAATTGATGCTCTACATAAAGATGACCTAGGCTATAAGAAGACTGTCAACACCCTGAAACTGAGCTGTAGCACGGTGGCAGAGACCATAAAGAGATTTAACAAGTCAGGTTCCATTCAGAACAGGTCTTGCCATAGTTGACCAATGAAGTTGAGTGCACATGCTCTGCGTCATATCCAGAGATGGTCTTTTCAATACAGACGTACGAGTGCTGCCAGGATTGCTGCAAAGGTTAAAGGGGTGGGGGGGTTAGCCTGTCGTTGCTCAGACCATACTCCGCACAAATTGGTTGCATGGCTGTCGTTCCAGAAGGGAGCCTCTTCTAAAGATGAAGATCAAGAAAGCCTGCAAACAGTTTTCAGAAGACAGACTAAGGACATGGATTACTGGAACAAAGTCAAGTGTGTCTTGCTTACAGTCAGGCATGGTGGTGGGAGTGTTATGGTTTGGGGCTCCATGAGTGCTGCCGGCTGTGGGGAGCTACAGTCCATTGAGGGAACCATGAATGCCACCATGTACTGTGACCTCCTGAAACAGAGCATGATCCCCTCCCTAAAAAACTGGGCCGCAGCCTAGCATTCCAACATGATAATGACCCAAACAGAACTCCAAGACTAACACTGCTTTGCTAAAGAAAATGAGGGTAAAGGTGCTGGAATAACCAAGCATGTCTCCAGACCTATACCCTATTGAGCATCTATGGGGCATCCTCAGATGGAAGGTGGAGGAGCACAAGGTCTCTAACATCCACCAGCTCCGTGATGTCGTCATGGAGGAGTGGAAGAGGATTACAGTGGCTGCAACCTGTGAAGCTCTAGTGAACTCCATGCCCAAGAGAGTTAAGATAGTGCTGGAAAGAATGGTGGCCACCCAAAATATTGACACTTAGGGGTGTACTCACTTTTGTTGCCGGCAGTTTAGACATTGATGGCTGTGTGTTGAGTTATTTTAAGGGCAAAGCAAATTTACACTGTTAAACCAGCTGTACCCTGACTACTTTACATTTTATCAAAGTGTTATATCTCCAGTGTTGACCCATGAAAAGATATAATACAATATTTACAAAAATGTGATGGGCATAAGCACTTTTGTGAGATACTGTAGCCACTACAATCTGACTGTGTTAAAGACCTTGCAAATGTCCTTCACGTTCATTTCTATGGGAGTTCCAAATATAGCCGAGTAAGCGTGCTTGACTATATTTGGAACTCACAGAAATTAATGGGGAGCACGGCCACAAGATCTGTCATCCTCATTCTGCTATATGATCAATTCATTGCTAGCTAGAGCCAACCTGTAACAAAGAAGTGTTTTCAATGGAACACCCCTTTAAGCAAGAGGCTGTAAGGCCTCATTCACACGGCTTATTTTGCCGCGGATTGGCGCCGTACTGCGCGCCGGATTTGCGCTTCAGTACGGCACCAATCCGTTGGAGTTATTACGGTAATCCACTGCTCTCATAGAGAACAGTGGATTCCGTCGCTCCTCCCCGCCCGGCGAATCCGCCGGGCGGGGGAGAAGTGACATGCACATTACCCAGGCGCAATACGCGCCGTGGATAATGCAAGTCTATGGGGCCGGGGTCCCGCCCCCGTCCCGCCCCTTATTCACGGCGGATTTGTGAGCCGTATTGTGCTCACAAATCCGTCGGGAATAAACCGTGTGAACATGGCCTAAGGCTACATACATTTACTTCTGTTCCCAACTGTAGAACCATAGGAACACCATGTGCTACATATAGTTCTTTGTACAGCATCATACTGCAGGGTTATTGTTCCATAGATGCAATGTTTCTAAGGCAGAATACCTCCATAAAAAAAATCAACAAGTAATAATAGAGGCATGCAGGTATTGTAGACCCTACAGAAGTCTATGGGTGCCTTATTATGACTCCATAAGACAAATCCATAATACAGCCATTTAACCACTAACATTAGGAGGGAAGTTAAAAACAAAACAAAAAACAAAACAATATATGGCTTCTAGAACTGTCCTTACCTTTGGAGCACACTGAAAGTGCATTCCAGGCACAGGGAGGGTTGTAACATACATTGTAATACATCTATACAAGTACAAAGTCCCAATAATAAAAAAATACCTTCGGCCCACGATTGATCTGTAAACAGAAGAGAAAGATTTATGACATAGAGATTATGACTTTTTATTGTATAGGGAGTATATATGTGGAAATATTTGATGAATATATGATGGAGAAACCCAATGAAGAAGGATATTACAACTACTCCACCTGTATTTTTTTATCATGGGGGCTAATGACAAAGCAGAACATAAGTTTACATCTAATATCAGTGCCCATTATTATTATGATTATTATATGAACATTAGTTAAAATGGGTTTGTTTCTATTCATTAAAGCTTTAGTTCGTAAACACAGTATGCTCTAAAATACTATCCTCTTGAACATCCCAAATAAGTCACCGGTACTTACTTATATCTGAGAAAAATCCATTGGATAAACCATATTCCAACCAAAATCATTCCATTTATCTCCGAGACAGTAAATGCCCAAGTTATTCGATCAATATAGTCAAAGAACTTGTCCGGTAAGGGTGGGCTAACTTCTTTAGGGGGAACCCGTTCATGAACAACAGTGATCATAACTGTTGTAAGGACCATATTGAAAAGAGCATAGACAAATGCAATGCCAGTTTTCCACCATTCTAAAGGATATTTATTTTTAGAGTCTTCTGGCAAACTGATCTGAATATAATCTGGGTACTTCTTTGCTCCTTTTCGTAGACCATTGGGTAAACCTTTGGGTTTACTCTTAGTATTTTTGTCATCTTCACTGTTTGAGGATACAGATCTTGGAAAGCCGTTCAGCGTCTCACTTCGTGAAGCTTCTTTATGTACTTCAACAACTGCAGTCTCAATAGCATCCATTGGGGCAAGTTAGGGGGTACAGCAAAAACAATATAAAATTACCTATGAAACAGAAAAGGAAACAATTTCAATGATTACAAATCTGGCAAATTAAATTTTTCTAAATAGGCTACATATTTGCACAAAGATAATGGAATTCATTGGTTTGGGCAGTCAGGTGGATAACCTCACTCATGGTTAAACGATTTGTAAAAGACCTCCTATAGAATAATCACCTTTAGGTGGTAGTGGAGAAAAATACTTGCTGGAGAGCTACTTTGCACAGCATTACAGCGGACCAAAGCCCTTAAGGCCGTGTTCACACGGCTTATTCCCGACGGATTTGTAAGTGCAATCCGGCTCACAAATCCGGCGTGAATAAGGGGCGGGACGGGGGCGGAGCCGGAGTGCGGCGGGGGTGCCGCTCTCTGGCCCCATAGACTTGCATTATCCACGGAGCGTATTGTGCCTGGATAATGTGCATGTCACTTTCTCCCCACCCGGCGGATTCGCCGAGCGGGTGGGAGCGACGGAATCCACTGTTCTCTATGAGAGCAGTGGATTACCGTAATGACTCCGACGGATTGGCGCCGTACTGCAGCGCAAATCCGGCGCGCAGTACGGCGCCAATCCGCGGCAAAATAAACCGTGTGAACGAGGCCTAAAACTTACTACTTTTTGCAGGGAGAATTAGTACCCATATGATATACTAGGTTCTGTAAACAAGTTATATACATGCAGCCATTGTTTATAGATGATAGTCTGCATAACAACTAATTAATTGTTCTTAAAAACTGAGAGGGTTAGGTTTCCTTTAATTAAAAGAAATCTATAAGAGCAAAATGTAATAGAGAGAAATGGAGGTCTGTGATCAAATGCCTCACCCCGATCCAGTCTAGAACTAACCTCCCCACAGAAGCTGATGAGATTAGTCTGACAGGACCGATCCTTCATAAACCCATGCTGGAACGGCGTTATACATTTATTTTCAGTGAGATACTCCAGGATAGCATCTCTGAGAAAACTTTCAAACATTTTACTTACAACAGAGGTTAATCATAAGTATATAGTTTCCAGGATCACTTTTGACCCCTTTTTGAATACTGGCACCACATTTGCTATGCGCAAATCCTTTGGGACATACCCAGTTACTATACAGACCATAAGTATGAAGAATAGGGGCTTATCACATTACTTATTGCCCTTAGGACACGGTGGTGTATACTTTCAGAACCTGTCGATTTATTTTTTTAATCTTCTTAAGGCAGAACTGCACTTCTTCCTGAGTTAGAAAAGAAACATTTAAAGGTGGCATTTACCTCATCCCTCTGCTCATCAATAGGAATGTAATTTTCCTTGGAAAAAAATAGTTTAATAGGTTTGCTTCTCCTCATCGTCCCCTACAATACCTCCCTCACTACTTTTGATGTTTTACTCTCTTAGGCAATATGCCTGTCTCCAGCTTTGCTGTCTATTTTTTCCTTATAACTTTTTAGCGACTCTTCACTGCCCTGCTGTTTAAGTAGCTTAGATGCTTTCTTTTAGATATTTATTGCCTCCATTACATTTCTGTTGATCCACATTGTTTTTTTCCTCCATTTTATCTCCATAAGATATGCACCTCTCACAGTGGGGACTTATGTTTTTAAAGACCTTCAATTTATTATTTGTGCTTTTATTTTTAAAGACCTTGTCCTAGTCAATACAGTTTAGGGCCTCTCTTTTTTGTCTTCCTGAAATTCAATGCTTTTGTGGCTCCTTGGCAAAAAACTCGATTGAAGGATAAGTGGAAATTAATTATATTGTGGTCACTATTTCTTAGGTGACCCCCAACCTAAACCCTTGTTAATCTGTCAGGTCTGTTAGTTAATATGAAGTCCAAAAGGGCCTTCCCTCTAGTCGACTCCTGCACCAGTTGGGAAAAGTAATTATCTTTAGTTATTGACAGAAAAACATTTTCTCCCCAAATACAGCTGCACCCTCCCCAATTAGGTGCAGCCCAACCCTACCATAGAGTCTGTAGCCAAGACAAAAGTCAGCCCAGTTCTCCAAAAACCCCAAACCCTCTTTCCTACACAATTTGAGCCACTTATTCACCTCCCACTGCCTCTCTGGCGTGGCCCATGGTACAGGTAGTATTTCTGTCTGTTTCCCTAATAATGGAGTCCCCAACTACCAGAATGAAGATCGGCGAGTGCTGTGTTTACCTTTTTGCAGAAGTATACTACTGGGACTTCGCATTGCACCACCTGATATCATTGAGGGGTTAATCTCCATACATACAGTGGGGATATAGTCTGCCGTACTGTTTAGAAGGACTTGCTTGGTGCCAATCCCTAGTGCTTCTGTTGGGATCTCATGTATTAAAACGGTTTAGGTCTTAGACTTTTTTGTTGCCCATAGCAATCAATCAGAGCTCCCCTTCCATTTTTCCAGAGCACTATATGAAATGAAATAGGGGCTCTGACTGGTTGCTATGTGCAACAAAAAAAGTCTAAGACCAAGACAGTTTTCATACATGTGCCCCATTGTGCTTTAAGTTAGCAATTAATTTTGATTACTACAATCTTGATTTATTTGTAAAAAAAATATCAAAATATTGAGAAAATAAAATTTGGAAATTTTTAAAATGTTTGCGTGTAAAACAGATACCAAACAAAATAGTAAATACCAAACATCTACCATAAGTCTACTTCTTGTTGGCATCATTTTTAAACATACTTTCATTGTTTTTAGGACATTAGCGGGCTTTTAAATTTAGTAGCAATTTTTTTTGTAAAATGGCGGTTTTTAAAAAATGTAAAAAATATATTGATATATATGTAACAAATTAGAAATTCAGCATTAAAATCTTTTTACACAGACAAGTTGTATCTTTCAAAAATACCAAAATGCTAAGGATTTAATAAGTACGAGAAGTCTAAAACAGCTAGGAAGAAAACAAAGTGCATAAATACTTCTTTGTAGTGTTAATTAACACATTGCTGAATTTCAAAGTAAATTGAAATCTAACCAGAATGAGGTAGAAGGATAAGATAAAAACAGACAACAAAGCGACTACATCAATGTAGAATATATAAGCAGATGAATATGTGAAATGTATTCAAAGAGGAGAGATGCCCAATAGTGTCTGCAGAATATAGATATTTTATCACCATTCTAGTAACATTCCCATCTATGCCATATTTTCTTTCAAATTGATGTGAAGTATTTACACAGCCTGCCACTTGTTCTTCCATTAAAAAGTTATATTGGACTGCATTTTGAATTTTTTGAAGGGATAAGGGTGTTTTCCAGCGCCTGGCAAGAGGTGATCTAGCTATGATGAGTATACGGGTTAACAAATAAGCATCAGACGTATATCTTTCAGACCAATGGACAATAGGGCCATGGTTGACAACCAGCCTCTCACTTCTGCATAAACTTCTCCTATCAGCTTCTGGACAGCAATTCAAGAAGGCTTAACCAGGGAGCAATCCCACCAGAAATGTAGTAGAGAAGCTATTTCTGAATTGCGCCGCCAGCATACTTTGGAGTGGGTTGGGAACAACTTAGCAAATTTTAACACTTTCAAGAAAATTTGCAACACAGATTTTTTTTTTTTATATAAAATTGTCCAGTTCTGATGTGACTTTGAGCGGCCTGTATGTTAAACACCCCCATAAATGACTCCATCTAAGAAAGTGCAGCCCTTAAAGTATTTAAAACAGTGTTTAGCAACTTTGTTAGCCCTTTAGGTGTTTCACAGAAATGAATGCAATGTGGAGGTGAAATTTCAAAAGTGAGTAAATCAGTAAATCAACCCCACAGGCGTTAGAATTTTCCTAATGGTACGGAAGTTTAGCACAACATTTTTTTCTTTATTTTCACAAAGAATTTTAGGAAAAAAAACACCATTTCTTTCAAGTTTGGCAATCCCCATTATGTGGGTATAAACTGCTGTTTGGGCGCATGGCAGGGTGTACAAGGGATGGAGCGCTATTTAGCATTTGGAACACACATTTTGATGAGAGCCATTTCGCATTTACAAAGCCCCCAAAGTACAAGAACAGGTGAAACCTTCCAGTTACCCAGTTTAGGATTCAGCACCCCTCAGGGAACTCATTTAGGGGTGTATCGTACATTGTGGACCATGAAAATGAAATAAAACCCTGCAATTTCGCTATTTTTTTGTTTCATTTTTATGCTAGGTCTACACGGCATTGGACAAAAAAAAAAAAAACGCTTTGAAAACCAAATCCTAAAACCGTTCATAAAACTGAGTTTTTTTGTCCAAAGCATGTAAAAAAAACCCAAAAAAATAAAACTTTTTTTGGGTGCATTTTGTGTTTTTTGGCGCTTTTTTTTGCAGAAAAGCTTTTGTGGATTTCTGCAAAAAGAAAAAAAAAAAAAAAAAAAGAGAAAAAAAAACAGTGTTGCAGTTTACATAGACTTCAATAGTAAATTTTCTGCCCTGTTGTCTTTTGCAACAGGTTTCAAAAAACAACCAGGAGCAGAAAACAAAAAAACCCAAAAAAACAAATTCTATGGAGACTACAGAAAATTTTTACTATTAAAATCTTTGGGACCTGTTTTCAGTCATTTTTAGTGGTTTCAGAAAATGAAACGCCAAAAAAACAACCGAAAACATGTGCAGTGGAGACATAGCCTTACAGTCTTCGCTGTGCGGTATAAATAATAAAACTTTACTATATGGTCGGTACAATTTTAGGTAATTTTTTTAAACTACTTTTACACAATAGAAATGTGTTTGTAAAAATTTTTATTTTTGTGTTATCCTATTCTGAGCTGATTAAGGACTTGTTTTTTGCGGGATGGGTTGACATTTTCATTGGTACTATTTGGGGTTCATATGACGCTTTGATTGATTTTTATCAAGGTTTTTGGGAGCCAGAATGAACAAAATACAGCAATCCTGATCGAGTTTTTTATTTTTATTTTTTTTACAGTCGTCACTGTGTGGTAAAAATGTCATGCTAGCTTTAAATCAGCCGGTCGGTTAGATTACAGCGATAATCTATATTTATGTTTTACTACTTTTACACAATAAAAACACTTAGGCCATGTTCACACGGCTTAACTGCGGGGCGTAATTCCGCCCCGCAATTACGCCGTGTGGCCGGGGGGCGGGGCGGGGCGGGGGAGTGAGCGGGGGGCCGGCACTTCGCCGGCCCATAGACAGTCACTTTCTAGCGGCGCGTATAACGCCGCTAGAAAGTGACATGTCAATTAACTCCCGCCCGGCGGATTCGCCGAGCAGGGAGAGGAGACGTAATCCATAGTTCTCTATGAGAACTGTGCATTACCGTAGTTACTGGGACGGATTCAGCCGTAATTGGCGCACTTCGGCGCGTAATTATGTACTGAATTACGTCCAAATAAGCGTGGAACATGGCCTTATTTTAGAAAAGAAAACAATTTTTTTGCCAACGTCTGAGAGCGATAGCTTTATTTTTCTGTGTACAGAGCTGTGCATGGGTTTATTTTTAGCGAGTTGAGTTGATGTTTTTATTGGTTTAATTTTTGTTGGACACTTCGCCTTTCAATCCGTTTAGAAGACCAGATGAAGAAAAGATGGCAATCCTGGTAGTGTATTTTTTTATTTTTATTTTTTTTTACAGAGCTCACCGTGCAGTTATGTCACATTGGTTTCACTCAGCCAGGAGATACAAATATGGTGATAGCCAATTTATATAGTTTTTTTATGATGCAGCAGTTTAAACAATGTTTATGAGTGGCTCTTTTCTAACTGCCAAAACTTTTTCATTTGTCCGTAAACAGAGCTGTACAAGGGTTTTTTATTTGCAGTGCAAAATGACATTTGAAATGGTACCACTTTAAGGTTTATAGATCTTTTTGATTGCTTTTTATTCAGATTTCTTCTGCCTTTTTTATTTCTTTTTTACATCATATGGGTTAAATAACATGACCAATGAATAGGAAAGGTTGTTAAGCATGTGGGAATACCAAAAAATGTGTACTTTTTATGTTTTTTGTGGTGATTGGTATTTGTAATGGGTAAAGAAAGGGTGTTGTAAATATTTTACTGTATTTTTTTATGCTTTTAATTTATTATTTTTTCCCCAATATGGGACTATACCGTGTGATCATTACATCGCTGGTATAACACAGCTATAGTACACTGCAACACGTCTATGCCCTTGTGCATTATAACAACTGTCATTCATCCGGTCTGGGCAGAGCCTGACCGAACTACGTCACAGACAACATGGAGGTTGTTAGATCCCCAGTTGCCATTACAGACACTGGAACCCCCACAATTGCGTAACAGGAGTTCCGATGGAGGACCGAAGGCGCTCATTCCATCTGTCAGACTCCTTAGTTGCCGCAGTCGCTATTGATTGCAGCAGCTAAGGGGTTATCTCCGCTCCCAATGGCAACTGCAGAAGCCCGGCTGTCAATTATTGCTGGGCTCCTGCAGCGATCCTTACAGCACAGCTCCTATGCCCGAGCAATCGCCATGACGTACCAGTACGCCATGGTGCGTGTAGGAACTATCAGAGACCAAATGAGAAAACAAATCCAAAAAGTCACATTGTCTGATTAGGAAAGAATTTATTTGCAAATCATAGTGGAAAACAAGTATTTGGTCAATAACAAAAGTTCATCTCAATACTTTGTTATATGTCCTTTGTTGGCAATGACAGAGGTCAAACGTTTTCTGCAAGTCTTCACAAGGTTGGCTCACACTGTTGCTGGTGAGTTGGCCCATTCCTCCATGCAGATCTCCTCTAGAGCTGTGATGTTTTGGGGCTGTCACTGAGCAACACAGGCTTTCAACCCCCTCCAAAAGTTTCCTATGGGGTGGAAATCTGGAGACTGGCTAGGCCACTCCAGGACCTTGATATGCTTCTTACAAAGCCACTCCGTTGCCCTGGCGGTGTGCTTGGGATCATTGTCATGCTGAAAGACTCAGTAACGTTTCATCTTTAATGCCCTTTCTGATGGAAGGAGGTTTGCACTCAAAATCTCACAATACATGGCTCTATTCATTCTTTCATGTACACGGATCAATCGTCCTGGTCACTTTGCAGAGAAACAGCCCCAAAGCAAATGTTGCCCCCCCCCCCCCCATGCTTCACAGTAGGTATGGTGTTCTTTGGATGCAACTCAGCATTCTCTCTTCTCCAAACATGACGAGTTGCGTTTCTGCCAAACAGTTCTACTTTGGTTTCATCTGACCATATGACATTCTCCCAGTACTCTCTAGCAAACTTCAGATGGTGGCTGACTAAATACTTTTTTTCCCCCGCTATAACCCTATATACCACAGAGCTCAGCTTCTCTCCCTCTGTCATATAACCCCATATATCACACAGCTCAGCATCTCTCCTTTATCATATATATCACAGTTTCTCTCCTCTATCATATAACCCTATATATCCCAGAGCTCAGCTCCTCTATCACATAATCCTATATATCACACAGCTCAGCTTCTCTCCCTCTATTATATAACCCTATATATCACAGAGCTCAGTTTCTCTCTTCTATCATATAACCCTATATATCACAGAGCTCAGCTTCTCTCCCTCTATTACATCCTGCTCTCAGAGAAGGCAGCATAAGCCACTTGACAGGTTCCCTTTCAGTAGTAAGGCAATGTTCAGGAACATAAATCTACATCAGTCATCATCTCTGTGTGTTAGACGATTGTGAATGTTCTGGAGCAATATTTTTTTATTTTTGTTCCAATTCTTATTATTACCGGTGATGCTCAACCAACGATGATCATGGCCATGTTCACATGGTGTTTTTTAGATCGTATTTCAGGCAGTACTTGCGCTGCAATACGCACCGAAATACAGCCTCTAACTATGGTAATTCATAGCTCTCAGCTGGGATAATAGGAGTGAATGCTTTAGGAATGCGCCGCAAGACGCCGTGTGAACATACCCTATCTCAACAGAAGATTTCTGAAAGCCAAAAGCTATTCCAAAGTCTGGCTGATCCTTTGACAATCTTCACTGCTCAATGGTAAAGATACAATTTTCATTTCAACCCAAGAATGACAGTGCTGACATACATGTGAGGAGTACAAAATACACCACTCTGATACTGCTTGGGTAAACGGACAGGTGTGTAGGCAGCTGGACATTTATGACAGGATCTCATGGGATGGGGCGAGGTTGTTGATAGACGGCCCATTTACAGACAGAGTATTGTGTTTGCCTGGCCATCATCTCCCAGCTGGTTGTAAATCTCCATAGTAGTTGAAACAAATCCTCATTCAGGATTGTAGATATTTTACAACATATGTGCTTTACTGATGAAGGTTAGTAATATAATTGCATCTTAACTTTTACTATATATCATAACATGGGTCACAGATAAGCTTTTAGCATACTAGTATTGTATTTAGTAAAGCTAGACAATATTGTCATCGTAAATAGATTTTCTGTTTTCAGAACACTGAAAAGCTTAAAAGGGGTATTCCCATTTCATCGATAAGCTTTTAACATGTAAGGAAAGGTAAATAAGACTATTACCAAATACAATGCTGTTCTGATTTTGCTTCCCTTCAGAGCTAGAGCTGCTTTTATCTCCTGCTTGTATACACAAGTTCCCAAGGTTACTGACCACCTCTCTCTGCTGTAGCAGCCCTTGCTGGATGGTGATATCACCCTCTGATGTGACTTATCAACAGCATGGAAGCTTGTTTATGTTTCTAACTGGCAAGCTTTAAATATTTAGAGCTCTGGAGTCTTATGCCCTGCAGTTAAAAGCCCTTTATCACCAATGTTCCTCTAACAGGCCCAGCTAGGAATAACTACTGTAGAACTGCCCACAGCCTAGACAGAAATAGGAGTCTGAAGCAGGCTGTTAAAGGGGATGTATCGCTTCTTCAGTTCGTGTGTTTCTTTGTGCTCTCAGCTCTACCAATTCAGAGGCTTTTTTTCCCCTTCTCAGCTGGGTGTTTCTTAATTGAAGGGGGATGACATCATCCCCCCTCTTCACTGTTCGCTCCCCAATTCCCTTCCTCCCCCCAGCCCCACATGTCCCTTTTTGTTTTCCCCAATGCGTTTTTTTTTTAAAAGTAGTTTACATCCCCACAAAGCTTCATTAATAAAAATAAGTTTTTTTAATAGCGCCAAAAATTTTCCCGCAGCCGTTAAATTTAGAGGGTAAAAATTTTGACAAGGAGAACAAACTTTTCAAAGAAAAAGCTACTACAGATCAGACACGGGTATGAGGGCCCTGCCCCAAGAGTTTACAATTATTGGGGTGTGTGAGAAAAAGGGGTGAGAATGTGGTTTAAAATGGCCACCATTTACATAAACAGGGGGAGTATGTACACAAAAAGGGGATAAACCCCTGCCCCACACAACTATTTTAAATTAAAAGGGGTGCTGGAATGCCCAAGCCCCGGAAAGTGAAAATGAGTATGAAAATTTTGGGGGTTAATGATTAGGGATTTTGGGTAAGCCTGCCTCAGAAAATGACGCTCTGGAGCTATAAAGGTTGTGGGGTTTTGCTTTGAAAAGGTTGTTTTCATTGACAACTTTATGAACTCAACACTGATCTTTTCCCCTTCTCACAGCGGGAGGTTTTTTACAATTAAATCCATTCTTCTATGAACTCCTGAGCAGACAGATCTCCCTTTAGGTTTAAACGCCGGGGCATTGAGGCACAATTCTGCGTTTTCTAATTGTAGAAAAACCTGCAGTATTATTGTTGTTTTTCTGGCTGTGCAGAGTGAAATTGCTGTCTGCCCCTTACTTTGAGTGAGAGAGGCAGCCTAATGCGCCTTCTATGTTTGCTTTAGGCACCGACGCACAATTTGCTTTTTTTCTGATTGTAGAAGCAGCGCGTGCCTCCGTTTCTGCTGGCTGTGCAGAGTGAAATTGTGCCGGTCTCTTACTTTGAGTGAGAGAGGCAGGAACGCTCACTCCTGTGAATACGACCGGGGGCCAGACAGAATGTAAATTAGTAGAGCCGTCAACCAATGACATGAAAGGAGGTGGGATCCGACCAAAACTGAGGAACTGTGTTTACAGAAAACAAAGATAAGGAATACTGTGAAAACAAGACAGCTTTGCTAATGACATCCAATTGCAAAGTTGCTTGTTTTCACTGTCCCCTTATTCTGAAGACCTTTTAATGTAATGATAAAAACCCTTTAAGAGCGGTCTCTGTGGAACAGCAAGGAGAGAACATTCCTTTAACAACTGTTAAAATTAATTTTGAAGATCATTGCATGTAGCCACTGAATTTTTTACACAGCAGGTCTATAGTGATTCACATGACGAGTAGATTCTACTTTAGAAATTCAGTGTTAGCAAATAGTTAGAATGGTTTATGAAAAAAGCAAAAAAGGCACTTAAATTACCAGAACTTCTCAGCAGCAAATGGTCTATTTACACGTATCCCCTGGGGTACAGCTTTCTCTAAATAACTGAATTATTTGCTAATGTACCATTTAATGATGAGATATGGATTTTTATATATATCTGGAAAATATCACAATGTCAATAATGTGATACATTACGTCTGTATTTTCTCAAATGTAAATCAATGAAAAAAAACAACAGAGACAGTGATAGAGCAATGGCAAGTCCCTTCTTCACAGCAAATAAAGCCAAATGGTTTGTCTGGCTCCATGTTTTCCCACCAGAGTTTGAAAGCAAACAGTAAATGATACTAAATGGAACATTATCCCAGTGCAATGTTCAGAAATAAAATCATGTTTTCTCTTCACTTCTCTGCAGTTAATAGTCACATTTGGTGTCTGCCTCTTCTAAATGTCCAACAAGAAACAGTTCATCTCTCAGTCCTATCATGAGCTCACACAAGAAACCAGTTGTCTATATATGAAAATAATTCTTAAAGAGAACCTGTCACATAGGTTATGCCCCCGATGCTGAGGACAGCACAAGCTTGTGTCAAACCTGCTGTTCCCAGCACTGTGCCCCTTATTCTGTAAGATGCAGCAGTTTTAGAGCATTTACCCTCAAATCTTATTCATGAGCAGGTGTTAGCCCCACCCACCAAAGGCTAGCTCCGCCCACTGACAGCCATTAACATGTTTTTACCTATTCAAAAATAAAAGGTTTATCGGGTTGAGGCGGCGGGGCTAGCCGCAGGTGGGCGGGGTTTGGAAAAAACTGACTCTTCGAAAGACTCTTCTTGCTGAAAACTGCAGATTTGAGCATTAAATACACGAAAACTCCAGCATCTTACAGAATACGGGACACAGCGCTGGAAACAGCAGGTCTGACACTAGCTTGTGCTGTCCTCAGCAAGGGGGGCATAACCTATGTGACAGGTTCTCTTTAAGATGACCAGTAATGATTATTATTATGTCTGCCTAACTAAAATTTTAAGTTCTGACATCTTACGGCACATTCTTTAAGGCATTAGCGTCAGAATTCCGACACAATTTGCACTAAAGAAAATGGTGGACATGCTTTACACACATTTATGATGGGTTTGACAGTTGCTAGATACTTCTGTGCCTTGTCCTAACACAAGGGGCATTGCCTCGGTAAAAGAGGCATGGCTTTGTGTGCGATGCAATTTTATGTGCAGTTATTGACAAACAGTAAGTCAACTCGTAAAAGGTTTAAAGTTAGACGAGACTGTTTTGGCATGCACCAGATTTATCAACACTATGATAAACGATGTGGTGAATTGTAAGACTGTCTAGTTTGTGTTTTGTTCAAGGCTGAGTCGGTGCCTATTTTGCAGGAGTCGGAGTCGTCATTAAATGGACCGACTCCGACTCCCAAAATATATAATAAGTTGGTCCAGTTAGTTCGATGCAAAGAGCAAGAGGAATTGGGGCCGCCCGGTGCTCCTGCTCCCATATCTTCAGCCTCATCACATGAGGAGTGTAATTGATGACATGGAGCAGGCAAAGCGCTGCCCCAGGGGAAAAGATTCTGCTCCCATAGCAAACAAATTTCAGCAAAATTTTTCACCTGCTTTCAAAGACGTAGAAGAGTTCAACCGTTCATCAAAAATGACTGTGGCTGAGGCAATTCCGTTATACCCTGACATTGTTAGAGATGTTGCCCCTGTGGTCACTGCTTTGCCCTCAACCCAAGTTAGTGTAGAGAGGCCGTTCTCTAGCCTGGAAATAATACGATCAGATGTGAGGTCATGTATGCAGGATCTGATGGAGGCAATACTATTTCTCAGAACAAATTCAGAGACTCCACAAATGTTCCTGCAGGGTTTTGCATATTTACAATTTTTTTGTGTTCTAAAGTCATATCCAATAAATATATTTTACACTGACAAGCAAAATGGTAACAATGTTTTGAACTTGTGACTTTTAGGCTGCATATCTCACCCTCCACTGAAGCTTTGTACATGAGGCTACTGTAATTTTTAGACAATCTTACATATCTTATACATAAATTTGACTTGCAAGTATTTAGCATCTGCTTAGTTCTGCAGATTCTATCCTGTAAATGCATTGTAACTGTTTTGTTCCTAAAAATCAAAATGTTAATTTTTTATTTCGTTAGTATTTGGGAAAAACACCTTTGGCTTTCAGCACTGCCTTAATCCTTCTGGGCTCTGAATCAGATTCAAGCATGTCTTGACCAAAATCTGATCCTAGGTCTCTTCTACATATTCCCAATGTTGGTGCAGACTGGACTTGGATACAAATACAGCTTTTTCTTCAACTCTACCCACGAGTGTTCAAAAGATCAAAACATTGTTACTAGTGTTGAGCGATCATTATCGACAAAGTTGAAATCGGCACAGTTTTTATGGTGATCGGATTTTTTAGATCATGTGATAATTTAGGTTAAAATCTGTGCATCATCTATTAAGATCGCGCCATTTTCGGGCTTCCTGTCATTTTGGCGCCACCCAAATCAGCTTACAGAATAAGCAGGGTGAGATGTGTGTGCGACGTCATGACGGGATGTGTATGGTTGCGATTGGCTGGAAAATCACATGACCTCGTTTAACATAGAACACCCTTCCTGTTCAGTCAGTGTCTCTCAGCGTCTCAGAGCAGAAGGACGTGCGCTCTGCTTGTGTCCAAACAGCTACAGCGAAATTATTATATTTCTAACAGAGAAACCTCTACATTAGCTGTGATCCTTACAATTTAGTTAGATTAAGATTGGAAGATTTTATTAGTTAGGTAGAGAATTTTAAAGGAGCATCTACCGCTGAAAAAGTCACGTGGGGGAGCGGGGGAGGGGCCCCCGCGGGCGAACACAGACAAGCTCTATAAAGAATACGGGATAAAGTTCACCAAGACTTGTGTAGACATTGCACTGCAATAGCTTTATTATTAACATTTTCTATTGAAATATTCTGGAAAATTGGGGCAGCCTGAACTTATAGGATACACATCTTTTCAAATAACTGCGGGTCGTTAGGTGCAAAACCCACTTTTTTTTTTATTACATATCAAGAATGGTACATAACAAATAATAACTTTTTCTGAAGCAAAAGAAAAGAAAAATAACAGCAACAAAATGCCATGTCGTAAAACATCAAAAGCAAAATAGCAATGTCATTATTTTTTGTATGTCAGATTCAGTTAATAACAACAATACGCGTTGAACATGTAAATTTATCATATCAAAAATTTTCAATTACATAACTATACTGGATTATCTCGTATTGATATTCTTCATTCAATTTAAAGTGTTGTGATTATCCTGTTTACTTATAGTAAATAGATGTGGTCCAAAGAAGCCAATTATTTTTAAATTTCTAGCTATGGCGTGTGGGGGGTTTACAAAAACTAGTCCAAGCTGTATTGAAAATTTTTATTCTGTTGATAACTTCTGCAATAGATGGGTGAGGTTGTTTTTTCCAATGTGAAGCTATCGAATTCTTGTAGCTATTAAAGCATGAGATAGAACTGCACGGAATGGATGTGGTATTGCATGAAAAGTGAGATCTAGAATAGCAAAGGTCTGGTGTGAGGTTAATTTTCCATTTGAAGATGTTAAGTAGCAAGTTTTCTAGTTCTTTCCATATGCAAAACTCCACTTTTATTATCAGTATACATTTCAGATAGGTGTTCATTTTCAATTTTGCCCATTCCACCTTTGTTGATATATCCACCTTGCACTTAAATTTGAATCCAGCAAATTTTATTGTCACCACAGGTGAATTGAAAGGTCCCCAAAAATATTTGTATTATCCCAATACATAACAATACGTGTTTTTTTATTTTGGCGCACTACAGCTTTGTTCATTGAGGCAGCTTGCATTTTAAATTTGAATCCGCAATTTTGTAGTCACCACAGGTAAATTGATAGGTGCCAAAAATACCTTTAATTATTCGTATACATTTCAGATACGTGTTTTTTCAATTTGGCGCAGGCCAGCTTTGGTGATAGATCTACTTTGCAGTTATATTTGAATCCACAAATTTTGTTTGATTTGGGGGATTTGAGAATAGCTGTGATTTGCCGTCTTTTAATAAGAGACTTTCCAAAACTCTTCCATACCTTCTCAAATTTTTATATTTCTGAACAGGGAGCAAAATTCAGGTGGAAAAGGCGAGAAAAGAGGGGGGTGGGACATGGAGTAGAGGACGAAGAAGGTGCTCCTTCCAGTGCTGGCGACAACACCATGCCAGCGGATCTTTCAGTTGCGGGGACCGTCGGGCCTGTCATCGCTGGGTCAGGCCCTGTGAATCTAGTAGAACACGTCGCCAATCTGTCCTTCAGTGGTTAATCAACCTGCATCCAGCAGTCTTACCTCCTCGTCCTCCAGCCCACGGCCACAAATGTCGTCATCAGCATCACCAGCATCCGCCCCAACAGAAGCAGCCCAAATGTCAACTCGTGTACCCACCACGTTGGATAATCCATTTTCTAAAGACCTCTTTGATGACAAAATGCGGTTTGGGGTCAAAGGCATTTTAAAAAGATCAAGAGGCCAAAGAGGATGATTTTCTCTGCTCTGACGCCCAGTTACTGATGCCATCAGAGAGGAGAAGGAAGCCGTCAATCGGAAAAAATCCCGGGCGGCCCGGGCCCAACGCATGCAGTCCCTCTTGCTTGTAGCCCCAGCTCCTGGATGCAGAATGTCAGGACGACGAATTTCACCTGTGTTGATGATGACGACATTGCGGATCCAACGTGGTCTTTTCCAGCAAATTTGCTTGCGAGCGCTTCATCACGGGACGAGGAGGAAGACGAGGGGGTTTAGTGTCAGTACGGGTTCCGCCTCAAAAAGGGAGAGGGCGTTGCAGAAGTCCGCTGATATATTCCACCAGCCACGGGCAGCGCAAACCCCGCTCCCTCGCTTATCGCCGCAAAAAGGTCCAGGACCTAAAAGCCTGGGCCTTCTTTGACCAAGCCAGTGATTCACCCAGTGATGTCATATGCCGCCTATGCCGAAACGCATAATTTAGGGCAAGAACCTTAGGTGGTTAACCACCACCAACATGTCTAGTCACATGCAGCGAATGCATGAGTTGAATTGGAGGCAACACTTGGCCAAAAAAGGCCAGACCGACCCCGGGGCCTCCAACCACTGTCAAAACCCTCTGTCTCCGCCTCCTCCTCCCCGCCACCACCCAAGCGTTCCTCAGCTGCCCATGCCCTTCAGAGTCATGATCAGGGATCAGCCTCCGCTTCAGCCTCCACCGTCGCCCGAGTACCACCAGCACCACCAGAGACCCATCCTACCCCTTCTCCTTCCGCCAGTTTTACGACCTGCACCCCGTATAGTCCCCAGTCTAGAAGCCAGCCTTCTGTCTTCCAGGATTGGGCGCAGAAGAAACACTTTAACCCAAACCATCCCAAAGCCAAAAGCCTGAATATCGGCATTGCCAGGCTTTTGCCTTGGAAATGTTGCCTTTCCTCTGGTGGACACAGATGGGTTCCGCCACGTCATGGCCCTTGCCTGCCCCCAATACCAATGCCGGGGCAGGCATTCTTTGCCAGAAAAGCCATCCCTGCCCTGGGGCCCGCCAGTGTCATTTTAAAATTTCAAGCGCGTTGTCTGCATCTGTGGCTGGAAAAGTCCATCTGACCACCGACACATGGACTAGTAAGCACGGCCAAGCCGCTATACCCCTGTGACAGCTCACTGGGTGAGCTGGGTGGATGTCTTGGGGGTGACGGTGGCTCTCAGGCTCGCGCACGCTCTTCAAAACCGCAGGATGGTGCAGGGTTCTTTCCCCCCAAGGTCCTCTGGTGGCATCCCGTGCCAGAGAAACAAGGCCGTGTTGAAATTTAAACTGTCTTGGAGACCGTCCACACACAAGGGCAGGAGCTTTTGAGGCTCTCCGCAACGAGACCGAGCGCTGGCTGGGTGCCAAGAACCTTGTGCCAGGCAAGGTGGTGTGCGATAACGGCGAAATCTGCTGGCCGGGCCTTAAGATCGGTAGCTGGAGCACATCCCTTGCCCGGCACATGTCATGAACCTTGTCGTCCAGAAATTTTTTAAAAAGCTACCCGGTCTGGACTGCCTCCCGAGGAAGGCTCGAAGTCTAAGTTCGCAAATTCCGCCCTTCCGCACCCTTGCTTCGTCCCGCCTGGCTGCGTTGCAGTGTCAGCTCGGCCCTCCCCGTCAACCTCTCATTGTTGACGTGGCAACATGCTGGAATTCCCCCCTCCACATGCCCAGCAATTGTGGCAGCAGCGCAATGCCATTACGCAGTAGAAGTGACAATGGGCCGACAAGCAGCGGTGCGGACCTCGGGTGTTGACCACCGAGAGTGGAGGCAGGTGAAAGAGCTCTGCACCATCCTTGCCAGTTTTGAGGAAGCCCCCAAAATGGTCAGTGCGGACAATGCCCTTTCAGCATGAGCATTGTGGTGATCTTATTCTGGAACGATCGTTGGACACTCTGAAAAAAACAGGTCCCGCCAGCGACGGGAGGAGAGACGGACACAGAGCCTCCCCTCCGTCAAATCCACAAGGCCCGACAGTTTTACAATTTCATCGGTCTTCATTAGGAGTGGGTTTGGGGACCAGAGCTAGTGCAAGGTGGTGCAATCAGCTCTCAGGTGCATCATCTCAGGCAGGTCAGGGCTGTGTTGAAGCTGTGCCGGAGGGAGCGGAAAGGGGGAGGAGGGGGAGGTATTCCTAGACACCGATGTTACCGACGTCCCCGCCTTGGAAAGAGGTTGGCGGGGAATTTGAGGGGGTGGAGGAAGATGAGGAAGATCAGTTTGCTAGTGCCCCTCGACCCAAGGCTTGGGAAATCAAGGCTCCATCTCTCACATGATGGCTTGGATGCTCCATTTTCTCCAACATGATCCTCGCATTAAGGCCATCAAAATGAACAAAATTACTGGGTGGCCACCCTCCTGGATCCCCGTACAAAACAAATCAGCACTTTCCTTCCACCCACCCAAATAGAGAGTAAAATGCAGGAAATGGAGATCTTGCTGATTGATCAACTGGAGACATCTGTTGCGTCTGCTTCACGTTCCCCAAATCTCATGGTGGAACAACATCAGCGACGTAACAGCAGTAGAGTGCCAAGTAGGCGTAGCGGCAGCAGCAACAGGCAAGGTGGCAGAAGCCTAATGGGTGACCTCTGGCAATCTTTGTTTACCACCTCACCAACGCATGCATTGCAGGGCACACATCCAACACACAGAGACCAGCTTAAGATCATGGTGCACGACTATCTGCGGCTCAACACCGATGTTTTTTTTATTGTTCCGGACCCAATAGACTTCTGGGTATCCAAAAATGGACGAAGGCCCAGCTGGCTCGTCACGCCATAGAGGTGTTGTACCTGCCCAGCAGCCAGCGTCCATATCTGACGGAAACCCTTTAGCACAGCTGGAGGAGTCATTACAGACAAACGCATCCGGCTTTCCACAGATAATGTGGGCGTTTGACTTTCATCAAGATGAATCAGGCATGGATCTCTGATGATGTTGTGGCCCCAATTGCCGAGGTCACCGATTAGTTTGCCGTCTACTTTACATTCCTCTTCAAAAAGAAATGGTCCCCTTGAAAAATGTTTTTTAAAAAAGATCATTTCTTACTGCAATTTTTATTCTCAATTCCCACCAGTTCATTTTGCTGGTTTTGCTGTAAAAGACAGCAAGGTTTCATGACAACACCGTATTCCATTTACTCACTTCATCTTTAGAAGTTTTCGCATTGTCAATGGTTTTGAGGTCATGTTGCTGTGAGATACAGCTAAATTATGGTCCTTTGGAACAGAAATGTGGCTTTAAGTGGCATTTCTCCTCCCCCAATTTTTAACATGGCGGAGAAGTCATTTTTATAATTTTTTGGGTCATGCTGCTTTGAAATGCAGCTATACTACAGGTCCTATTATAAAAAAATGTTGTTTCTAACAGACATTTGTTCTTCACAATTGTCAAGAGTTGCTCAAGGTGATGTGCTGTCAGAACAGGAATAGGTAGGACACTGTTAATGGACACATATTGCAAAATAAATTGTTTTTGCAAGATCTTAACATAGCTATCAATCCCTGTATTGAACAATCCATTTAATACAATTAAAAAAAAGAGAAAAAGACATGGGGGATTCCATCTATTTTAAAAATGTTGTTTCTAGAATTAAACTACTAAAAAACTTGCAATTAAAAAAAATCTGGTAAAAAAATTCCTCTGAATTGTACAAGGGAGGTACAGGAAACCTTGACCAGATGTAGGTTATTCAGAGGACATGGAGTATGGAGGACGGACAGAGAACAAAGTATAGAGACAATTTCCTCAAGCACGTTGAGTAAAATAAGAAAAAAAATGCCAAGAAAAAGGGCACCTGGGTGGAACAGGAGCATTACCACCAGTATTTCCAAGTAAGCTCAATTGGTCCGCACTCATACGGGGGGCAAGCGCTACCCAGGCAGGGACAGTATAAGTCCAGTGAAACTAAAATGGTGGGTTTAAAGACTCCTTTTTCCGCACTTTTTAATCGGGGTCATGCAGTTTGGGGCTCATGCTGTGGGCCCCGGACAGGAAGTAATGTCCAGTGAAACTAAAATGGTGGTTGAAAGACTCCTTTTTCCGGCACTTTTTAATCTGGGGGTCATGCAGGTTTGGGGCTCATGCTGTTCCAGGACAGGGATACCAATGTCCAGTTCAAGTAAAATGATGGTTCAAATCATACTGCCTTTTTGCCACTTTTTAATTGTGGGTCATGCAGGTTTAAGGGTCATGCTGTGGTACAAGACAGGATAGTGAATGTTGTGTGTTTTTTTTTTTGTGGCTTTTATAACCTAAGTTTTGGGTTTCCTAAGATGTAGCACGTATCCATTTACTGGTGGTGTTTAATTCCAGCTTCTCCACCCTGTTTGGGTGAAGAATGAAGGTGTTGTTGCCTCCCATAGACTTTAATGGTCAGCGCTCATAATCGACTGCTCACTATCGACTATCTTGTCGATGATAGTCGACTATCGACCATCGACCGATGTCGATGGCCAACGCAATCGCTCAACACTAATTGTTACCTTTTTGCTTGTCGGTGTCTGTTCTACCTAAATAGCTTGATTATTGTATCATAAGGTGATAAACAACCTGGTATTACCATTTTACTACAGTAAAGTTATCACTTAAATATGCACCATGTATGAGGGAGTCAGGAGTCGGAAGTTTGGGAAATTGAGGAGTCAGGGCTTTGATTTGCCAACTCCACAGCCCTGGGTTTGTTCCTACATTCTTTAGCATTGAAATTGTAACATCAAGAAGGAAAAAATCCTGGAAATTATTAAAAAAAAAAAAAAAATTATATATATATATATATATATATATCTCAGAATCGATAGACATGTTAATGATATGCAAATTATAAAAAAAATGGAGACAAAATATTCAAAGCATGTCAAATTATTCAGTATCATCAGTGGGGTGCACAGAAGAATATGCACTTACCCACCCTAGCACGTTAATAATGGTTGTCTAAAGAGTTTAATGCCACGTTTATTGCACTTGGGCACGCAAATCATGAAGATTGGTTGACAATTGCAGAGGACCAATGACATCCCACATATGCTGGATGGCAGACAAGCCTGGAGACACTTCAGGCCATATTTAGGACAAGCAGACCACTCATATTAGCAGCCTGGCATTCTCCTGTTGAACACTCCCGGAACACTTCAGATAAATGGCCGTATCACCAGTTACACGAGCAAACCAGTGTAATGTCGAGCTCCTAGTATACCTCAAATGAAGGCTAGATGGGTCCCGCTAACATTTTTTTATGCCAACCCAGACAATAATCCTCGGAGTTGGATATCTTATTTTCCCTTGTAAAGGCCTCTTCAAGACATTGGCCACCTATCTTTCTGTCCAAAACAGGAGTGGGACTGACAAGCACAGACCTCCATTCCTGCCTACATTGTCGTCTTGTTGTGCACCATGTTAGCATTTGAGATTGGTGGCATGAGGTCAATGGAACCCCTGTAGCTGGACTGGTCACCCAATCTGATGGTTTATGACGATACCAATTGCTGTCCTAGGATTGGGATGTGACATCCAATTTCACTTGCAGTACACAATGAATCACTACGCACCACTCTTCCAATGATCCATCCTTATGGATCACTACGCAGCACCTCTTTCTATCATTCCAGTTCAGCATTATTTTTCAACCACCGAGACCTGCAGCACTGAACACTCGGTCTATGTGCGTAGAACTCTGCTGGAGTAATAAACCAAAGTATCCAGTTCAAGAATTCTCTCTTTTAGTTTGTGACAACTGGCAGGTCAACAAACAGGAGGCATCGGACAATGATCTCCATCTAATCGGATTTTAAAAAAATTGCTTTGACTTTGATTCCCCCAAACAGGCTATAAATGGGAGCAAGACGACGGAAGAGGTGATCAATTTCAGATCTTAGTAGTACCTGCTACTTCCTTGATTTGTATAATCTTAGACTTGTCCTTCTTGGTGTTGAAATTTAAGAGGTGTATTTTTGATACCCAAACCAGATCTCAGAACATCAAACAGAAGGAGCAGAATGGGAGATCTACATAAATAACAATAGAACACTACTGCTATAAGGGTCACTTGGGGTTTCCAGAACAATTGTACAGGGCTTTATATATAGCCCATCAACCCCAACATGGTCTATTCAGATAGAAGGTGTGTAGCAATCAGTAATCCCTTTTTAATTTCTTCATCTATATGTTATGTAAGCAACAACTGCACTGTCACCTACACCAAGTACAATCCTGTTAAAAACAACACATCAGACCGGTTTTTCCATGATGTACCCGATAAATCTTTATTAAATTAGTTATCACTTCATGGTGACTATAACAACCGAATCCAGCAATAGGCGCTACTCCCCAATGTCTGCTTCTGGCAGAGTTCAGTCTCAGGAGTAATACTGGAATCCTATGATTTATGGTTGTCTTGTCACACAAATGCACTCATTTAGGATGCTCACTTCCTTACAATTAGGCTATGTCTCTACTGCAATGAAATACAATCATATTTTCATGATTTTAGGATTCAAAAACCACCGAAAATACTGTCGTTCAGGAAGCCCATAGACGTGAATAGAAAAAAACACCTGTAGTTCACACCACCTGTAGTTTCTCTGCTCATCTTCTGGCGCCGGTGTTTTCCCATACAAGTAATTGCATGGGCTGGAGACAAAAAAAAAAAAAAAAAAGGAGAATCCATCGCGGTTTTTTCGCAGAATGTGACAAAAACCATGGTTGTGCATTGGGAGATAAACTTAGCCTTAGGAGGTGAATAAAATTATCGTAGTGACTTATCTATGAGACAGAGACTTCTTGACACCATGGGGGAAGCAGCCATATGGCCAGTAATACATCCGAGGTAGGGGAGCACTCTGAGATTGTTGCATTTTGACACAATGCACGCTGCAGTCCCCGCAGACGTTTCGGGGTTCCCCACCCTGACGGCGTCTATTCACCTCTCCATGCGCCTGTTCCGCTTCCGTCACCCGATTGTGACCGGTGCGTACGCCAGCTCTCTTACCGTTAAAGGGCCAGCTACTAATTGCTCATTCAATGGCCAGCCACCACCTGGGATTTAAGAAATGTCCTGCCTTTGCTCTGGATCAGTTTGTTGATGTTCATTCATTGATCTAGACCTCTGTGTGCCCGTTACATCTGTATGCTCGCGTACTACCTGTGCTACTATACCTGTCAGCCTGCATGCCCACTGCCTGCCAGTTACTCCACTACCTGTGATCTGTTACACCTGTCTGGGATCCGCCACCTCTTCTTGATCCCTCAGTACTACGCCTAGCACTTTGGCTGTAACCACGAGCAGTCAAGTCAGGGGTAGCGACCTCGGAGTCCACCGCAGCCAAGTCCATTCCGTCTTACGGCGGGCTGTGGAAAATGCCGGAGGTCTGCTTAGACTCCGCTTCCTGGTGTGATCTGCACCATCTCTTGTCGTGACCCAGCGTATCCACACCTGCATCCCCCTAATGGGACACGTTTCTACTGAGATGCAGTACAATGTAGGCATTTTCTCAGGTAGTGTCTGCCATTTTTCTTCCATAGACTGACTTGTGTTAAAAAAAAAAAAAAGCCAAAAGTACTTAAAAGGGTGTTCCCACCAAACACAATGATGGAGTATGCCATCAATGTGTGATAGCTGTGGGTCCCACCTCTAGGCTCCTGAAAGTCTCTGTCTTGAACAAAGAGGTGGTCGGAACTCTCCCATTGATTTCAACAGGAGCTCCGAGTACAGCTGAGCAGTGAGCAGTAATTCTAACACTTTGTTAGACAACATCCAAATGTATTTTTGTTCTTACAGGAATCACACACGCACATCTTTATTGATCAGATGACCTTGGATTACCTCTGCTTTGGCCATGTACTATGTCACTGATCTATTCAGTCCTGTAACTTTAGATGCTCTCAGTTAATGTTACCTGTGATAGGCATTTTTATGCCAGTCTTGAATGCATCATTCATTAGTCATAAAGGTAGACACTGCATCTCATAAATATATATCTGCATGATCGTTAAAGGGGTTTTGCCACGATCTAATTTCATACCTACCTCCTGCTCTTCAGCTCAGAAGGGGCCATGTGTGATTTGTTTTAATTGCAGATCATGTGACCCAGCAGGATGACATCACCAGGCCTTTCCTCTCTTTAGTCAAAGAAAGGTCTGTTTATGTGTAGAACTGTGAGTAGCTACAATGTAGCTCAGAGGTAAAACTTTTGCCTCCAGGCACAAAGGTCCCCGGGTTCAAATACTGCAGGAACCATACCTGTGGATTTTATTTCTCTTTATCAATACACAAACCTGATTGAGGTTTCTTTTTTTTAATTTATTGGCACTGTTTTACTAATTACTAAGGAGTACAAAGGACAGGAGTTGAATGACAGCACTTGGGGTTTGAACACTCAGCAGCTGCCTGAGAGGAGAGGATGCCTGAGCATGACTGACCAGGACTGAGGAGCTCACAGTCCTGGCCGTATCCCCTAGAGATGAGCTGTAAACAATGGATCACTAAAGGAGCAGCGAAGACAAAAACGGTCCAGAATTTTTAATAATGATGAAAATGTTTATTAATTTATAAACTTCCCATGTCAATTTTACTTTGTGGCAAAACCCCTTTAAGGTATGCAACACATAAAAATTACAGAGCAACCCACTGTGTAATTTGTTTCAAGCCTACGATGCCCACTTTATACCATCGAATAGAGGGTGCTGAAGAGTTCCAGCTCTTTACCTATAAGCTTTTTAGCACATTACACGACGGAAGAGACATTTTATGAGGCCCCATTCACATCATGCTTGTGGCCTTCCTAGGAGTACCTGTTGCGACACCTTGAAAAGGTAGACAGTAGTGAACCATAGGACTCTATATGGCAGATATATTCTCTTTTGAACTACATTTGCTCTATTACCTGGATGTATACGTCTTATGTACTGGACACAAAAGACTATGTCTGCCCTATAGATTCCGATGACCCCAAAACAGTATCCATTTTTTTCAAGAAATTCTTACAGATGCCGTCAACAGGGCCTAAAACTTAATGTGAATGGGGACTTTGAATATTTGCTACAATTTCTGACACTTTGAATTTCCATCAACTTCCACATTTATAATAAACAGGAGGGATCACTTATGAACATAAGAAAAAAAAAAAAAAAAAAAACAGCAGTAGATGTGTTGGTCATCACCATGCCAATTTAGCTAGAGTTTGCCTTAGCAGTTAACAGCAGTACAGAATCCAGTTATTGAAATTAGAGAATTTTCATCGATAGAAGGGGATGTACAAGATTACAAAAACATTGTTGCTTTTGTTCAAAACATATTAGCACATACAACCTATGAACATGTGTGGTACTAGGGTCGGCCTCAATCACTTCAATGGATCAGAACTGGATTAACAGGCACAACTCATGATGGGGCATGGTTTATAGAAGAAAAAAGCCATGCTTTCCTAATAATGAACAACCACTTTGAAGTTAAAATTGATATTCTCACCACAGTGGTCACCTTTAAACAGGTAGGCACAAGGTAAATAAAGTTGCAGCTCTTATCTCCTGCTTGTTTATACAAGCTCTGGTAGGTTACCAATCACCTCTCCCTGCTCCAGCAGCCCTGCGGGGGGATGGTGATCTGACTCCCTGCTGTGTCTTATCAGCAGCCCAAGAGCTTGTTTATGTTTCTGACAAAACTTTAACCCTTGAAGCGCCGTAGCCTTCTGTCCTGCTGTTAAAACTCCTCCATCACCAATGTCCTAACAAGATCAGCTAAGAATAGCACAGCTGATATACCAATCACCACTCTAGACCTGCCCACACCCTGAACAGGAAATGGGAACCTGAAGCCGGCTGTGAAGAGCAGGCTCTGTTAAACAGCCTGATGAAGAAACGCCTTCATGGCGTTCAGGCGCTTCCAGCAAACTGGAGGTCTCCATCAAATGAGTATATGGCTTGGTATTGGATAAGGAGGTTAGACATGATGTCCATGTCCAAATTAACAAGCTAGCTGTCGACTGAGTCATCTAATCTACATAGTAGAAACAGCGGGGGAAGATCTGTTTACGTAACCTAATAAGATAAAGATCTTTGCTTTCCCATTTTTACTTGGTCTTGAAATCTGTTTTAGGCTATGTCTACACAGCAGAGATTTCCCCGCAGATTTTCAGCGGTTTTAGCATTTTGAGTCCAGCAGAAAATTTATTATTGAAGTCTATGGAAACCACCGGGAGAGTTTTTGGATGTTTTTTCGGTCGTTTTTGTCGTAGTTTTTTGACGTTTCTGTTGAAAAACTGCCCAAGTGTTTAAACAAGGTATATTGAATTTTTCATACATTAAGAACTGCCCAAAAAATGTCCAAAAAACCAGACCAAAGACCACCCATAAAAAACTCGTCAGAAACCCAGCTGCTTTGGACAAAAAAAACCTGACAAAATACTCAGGTTCAAAACGGTTTTTTAGGTTTTAGTTTTCAATGAGTGTTGTCCTATGTTGTTTAGACCTGGCCTTAGTCTAAAAGGCCTTTTAGTGTATGCTCACATGGCATTTTGAATACGTTTTTCGGATCTGAAAATCTGTTTATAGCTCATCTTCAGGGGATACGACCAAGGCTGAGAGCTCCTAGAGTCCTGGTCGCACATGTTCAGACATCACCTCTCCTATCAGGCAGCTACTGAGTGTTCAAACCCCAGGTTCTGTCACTCTACTCCCGTTGTCTGTACTCCTTAGTAATTAGTGCAAATAAATAAAAAAAGAAACCTCAATCAGGTTTGTGCATTGATAAAGAGAAAAAAAAATACAGCTTTGGTTCCTGCAGGGATTTGAACCTAGAACCCTTGTGTTGTGAGGCAAAAACTTTACCTTTCAGCTACTCACAATGCTTTTCAAAAACCGACCTTTCTTTGACTACAGAGAGGAAAGGCCTGGTGAGGTCATCCTGCTGGGTCACATGATATGCAATTCAAACAAATCACACACAACCCCTTCTGAGCACACAGAGCTGAAAAGCTGGATACAGGAGATATGAAATGAGATTGTGGCAAAACCCCATTAAGTGTTAAAGGGAACTAAAGACTGTTTAGATGTAATGACATACCCATGTGGTACATTACAGAAAATAAAAAAATATCTTTTTATAAAGTCCAATTAGTACTCAGGTTCCCAAACCAGTTAGGCAGACATGGCGACATTCTTGAGAGGCCATCTAAGAAGTTGGGTGGTGGTGTAGACTTGCATCATGTGAAAGCCTTAAAGAAAAATTTTGATTTTTGTGCTACTTTTACTGCAAAAATGTATTGCTTGAATGTCTTCTACAGTCTATTCTTATCTTAGCAGATGGCAAATAGAACAAAGCCAGTTATTTGTCTGCCAACAACAATAATACTTTCTTCGCCACATATTTGTCATTGGTCATATCTTAAGACACGTCACACCACAATTATATCAACTAAACACGCCAGCAATGGTCACATGTAAAGTAAATATTGAACCAGTTTCCTCAGACCTGGGAGATGTAAATTGATCGTTCTCAGGTACTTATTCTCTGAATCTTTATCAGTTTAGATACTCAGAGTATTCTGCGTCAGGTTCCTCGTTAAACTCCCTGTGTATGTATTTGAATGGCCAGATCACACAGCGAACTACAGCACAGATTTTCCTCATTAATTTAACCCCTTAACGACCTTGGGCGTATGAGTACGTCCCAGGGCCGCTAAGGGGCTTTGCAGGGGGATCGCGCCGCGGCCCCCCCGCCCCCCGCACAGCCGGCAGTAACAGCGCCGGCGGGTGGCTCTGCCTGCTGGCGCTGTTTTACCCATCAGGCACCGCGGCAAAGATGGCCGTGGCGTCTGAGTGAACGCCGATCGGTGCCGCGCACCGATCGTTACGGTCATCGGAGAGCTGCGCCGATCCAACGACCGGGCATGGTGGTGGGGAGCCTCCCGTCACTTACCCTGGCCGGTTTGCCCCACTTCCGTCCGCAGACAGGAAGTGGGGAAACCGCCATCTTTGTACACCCTAATGCATTGCCTATGTAATGCATTAGGTTGTATTAACAATCGCGCCACCTAGTGGTCAAGTACCATAGGTGGCCTCAATGTTACAGTAAAAAAATAAAAAAATAAAGTTTTAAAGTACAAAAAAAAAAGTATTAAAATTTCAAATCACCCCCTTTTCCCCATTTTACAAATAAAATCATTAAAATAATAAAAAAGTTACACATATTTGGTATCGCCGCGTTCGAAAAAGTCCGATCTATAAAAATATAACATCATTTATCCCGTACGCTGAACACCGTAGAAGAAAAAATATTCCAAACGACAAAATTGCGTTTTTTGGTCATTTTACGTCAGTCAAAAAATGGAATAAAAGTGATCAAAAAAGTCGCATGCATTCCAAACTGCTAGCAATAAAAAGTACACTTCAGCCCGCAGAAAATGCCCCCTCACTGACGTCCGTAGGTGTTAGTACAAAAAAGTTATTGGTCGCACAAAATGGCGCCGTGGCGCAAATTTCAAAAAGAGAAAAATGTTTTTGGAATTTTTTTACGGTACCAAAACATAACGGAAACCCTACATGTTTGGTATTGCTGGATGCGTATCAACCTGTAGAATACAGATAACACATTATATTTACCAAAGATTGAACGCCGTAAAAACAAAACCCCCGCAAACATGGCGATAATACATTTTTTTTTTCACAATTTGTCCCACTTGGAATTTATTTGCTGTTTCCCAGTATATTCTATAGTATAGTGAATAACACCGTTAGAAAGTTCATCTTGTCCCGCAAAATAAAAGCCCTCATATGTCTATGTAGGTGGAAAAATAAAAAAGTTATGGCTTTCAGAAGGCGAGGAGGGAAAAACGAACGTGTCACCAAAAAAAAACGCCGGGTCCTTAAAGGGGTTAAAATGCAGTGCGGGAAAAAAAAAATAGACACCTCTATTCGGATTCTGCTCTGGCAGGATTGATGCAGGTTAGCCCCAAATCATCTGTAAAGTTAAAATTTTAGGCATAAATCCGAGGCATCACCACAGATCTAAGAAAGGGATTTCATAGCAAACTTTTCCAATTGAAAAACTCTGATGTGTCAATGTAACCAAGGTAATCATCTAAATCAGAGGCTAATACCGCTTCTGTAAAGTAAAACTCTTTGACAGAAATCTGAGGCATTGCTTTGGACTTAAAGGGGTTGTCTCACTACAGTGATTGCTTTTTATGTTAAAGGTCTTGCAGAAACAAGTCACTTTGCAATATATGCCCATTAACAGTTTCCTACCAATTTCTAGAGATCCCCTCTTGTATGGGCTGCATCAGCTCCTCAGGTCGCTATAGCTACAGACCTGTTGAATCTCTCCTGATAGGCTGCTAGCACTGGTTGCTATAGCTACAGACCTGGCTTTTACTGCAGCCTAGTGGAAGCCATTAAACATACTCCTGAATTCAAAATGAAACCAAGAAGACAGGACTGAGGTAAGATGAATCGATGAAATGAGACAACCCCTTTAAGCCAACAATTACACTTTGAGACTCTCCAACTGGAAAAGTCTGATGGGTAAATGAACCCTTAGGTACAGCTGTTTAGGAAACGGTTTCAGAAGTGGATTCCGTACTGAAACAGCTTCAGAAACAGTGTCCAAAACAGATGGCGAACCCCCTCAAATTGCTTTCAATGGAAAAAAAGTTTTGTAGTGCTAAAAAAGAAAGCACAACAGCAGCATAGGGACAAAGATTAAAAAAAACAAAAACAAAACAGTACAGTCCAAAAACCTTAAAATTCAAGCCACATCCATTCAAATCCTAAAAAATTTACAAAAAAGTTTACTTTTTTGTAACAAAAAATGTATTCATATGTATGTAAATGTTAAAAAAAAAACAAGAAAGTATTCGTTTTGATACGCTTTTATGAAGCATATTTTATGGAAAAATAAATGTTTACCTATATACTGTATGGTAGAAACATAGTGTGAACCCACCCTAAAATATAAGAACCAACGCAATGCACCTCCACAAAACTATTAAAATTTTATTAACCCCTTACTGACAATGAACATATGGGTACATCCTATTGTCAGTAAAGTCCTATGTAGTGGACTTACTCGGTAAGTTTGCTGCATAAAAGGTGGGTGCCAATTGCTTATTAAAGACGACACCCATCGCTAACAGGGAATGGAGCTGGCTCTGATCTCTGCTGTTTAATCCATTGGACCCAGTATAAAAAAAAAAAAAAATTACAAATCACTTTTTTTTTTTTTTTTGTAAAATGACAAAAAGGTACACAATTGGTATTGCCACATCCTTAAAAGTCCAGTCTATTAAAATATAACATCATTTATGCCACACGCTGAACATCATAGAAAAAAATGCTAAAATTGTGGGGGTCTTGGGCATTTTATGTCCCCTAAAAATCTGAATAAAAATGTTATTAAGAAGTCCCAAAATGTTACCAATAAAAGTTACACTTTAACCCACAAAAAATGCTCCATCACTCAGGTCCATAGGTGGAAGTACCAAAAATGTATTGGTTGCAGAAAATGGTGCTGCAGCACAAATTTCAAGGGGTTTTGCCACAATCTCATTTCATACTTCCTGCATCCAGCTCTTCTGCTCTGTGTGCTCAGTAGGAGGCGCGAGTGATTTGTTTGAATTGCATATCATGTGACCCAGCAGGATGACATCACCAGGCCTTTACTCTCTTAGTCAAAGAAAGGTCTGTTTATGTATAGAACTGTAAGTAGCTACATTGTAGCTCAGAGGTAAAACTTTTGCCTCCAGGCACAAGGGTCCTCTGTTCAAATCCCTGCAGGAACCAAACCTGTGGATTTTATTTCTCTTTATCAATGCACAGATCTCATTGAGGTTTCTTTTTTAATTTTATTTGCACTGTTTGACTAATTACTAAGGAGTACAGAGGACAGGAGTAGAGTGACAGCACCTGGGGTTTGAACACTCAGTAGCTGCCTGAGAAGAGAGGTGATGTCTGAGCATGTGCGACCAGGTCTGAGGAGCTTTCAGCTCTGGTCATATCCCCTGGAGATGAGCTGTAAACAATGGATCACTAAAGGAGCAGCTAAGACAAACACGGTCCAGAATATTTAATAATGATGAATGGTGAAAATGTTTATTATTTAATTTACAAACTTCCCACATCAATTTTACTTCATGGCAAAACCCCTTTAAGAGATAAGAGAATGTTTGTATTTTTTTTAAAAGTGCTAAAACAACAAAAACTCTGCATATTTGGTATTGCCGGAATCATACTAACCTGCAGAACACATCATTTATACAGAAGAGTGAATGCCGTAAAGACAAAAAAACGCTTGCAAACATGGCACAGGTACTTTTTTTTTTTTTTTACATTTCACTTAATTTTATTTATTTTTTTTTTGTTTCCCAGTACACTTTATGGTACGGTCAATGGCACCATTAAAAGTGACGTCTTGGCCGCAAAAAACAAGCTCTCATCTCTTTATATACATGGAGAAATAAAAAGGTTATGGCTCTTGGAAGGCGGGAAGGGAAAAAAACAAAGAGCCAAAAAATTATGACTGGGTGTCAGAAAGGGGTTGAGATATATAATAGTACAAAAAATAGACCACACAGTTAAAAAAAACACAAAATTAGGTAACTGTCCAGGGTCTTATATGACACTGCATAACATACACGTTTAAAAAAAGGTTTATACATGACCCCTATATATTGCATCCTACAAACATTAGCATAAAGTATACAGCAATGTCAAAGTAATATGCAAAATAAAATTGAGGGGATATAGGATAAGGGTAGTATCACCACCATTTCTCTTCCCACCAACTCTGTGCCGCCTCAAGTGCCCAAGCAGGTAGCTCCATTGGTTACCATGCCCCAGCTGAGCAGTGGTGGAGACGAGGACCTGGGCACCAGCAATGAGATGATCTCCTTCAAAGACAAGAGCGGTCACAGAATTTAATCAGAAGAAGCTGGCAGATCACATGGCAGATGGTAAGCTCCCCTCCTCCCTCTGCAATTCATGCCCAAACCTGGGAACAACGGGTAAATCTGCTGTGTGCAGAGGAAGCAATAACCAACTGAAGCACAGGGCGAGGTGGCCAGAGCCAGGAGGAACGGCGCATGCGCTGCTATGTGCGCCCCTCAGATCCCGGCCACCAGCAACATCATAATGATGCTGGTTTCCCAGCCACCAATAAGATCACTCACTGGTGACCGGAAAACATAGGAGCAGCAGAAGAAACTGGGGGAGACCTATACAATTATATATTTAATTAATACTAAGCTATAACTATATATGAACAGCATTTTCGATAGTGAGAATAACCCTTTAAATGTTTTTAACCTTGTGGGCTATTTCTTGTACTAATCTATCTCTAATAAAATAAAAGTACTCATATTCCTCCAACCATCACACCAAACCAAGGCTACTAAGTGAATGTATACCATCCTCTGTTTCTTTCTAAAACGGTGTGCAGATTTTCCTTCCAGGAGTCTGGTAATATAGGATGATTACCCCTTTAATGGTGGCCATGTTGGTTGTCATCCTCCTTTCTGAGAAATAGAAACATTGCTAAAAGAACATTTAAAACACACAAAGACCTCCTGAAGACATTCTCTCTTTTTTTCACGGACCAATGAAACTATGCCGGACCCCGCCTTATTAGTCATTGTGACAATCCCCAACTTCTTACTCATTCTGACATGTAACGGAGAAAACCCGGCTCTATTATGTTGCAATGACATATGGAATGTGAGGAGTGCCCATAATGCAGCTACTTAGAAGTGCTTTTAATAACCTCAAGGCACAATCAGCAAGCAAGGTAAGGGCTAGAGCAGATGGATGATGGCTTAGGTACAAAGTTAATAGTCTATTGGTGTCTCCTGGAGACTCTAGAATAGCACTGAAAGTAAGTCAATTGGGTTAGTGGAGTCCATTGGTATCCATCACATTAGATGGAGCAGAGCATTGTGGCACAAGATATAATGTAGATCTGAACAGTACCTTATATATCTTGCAGAACAGGGTTCCAAAATCACATTACTGCCTAAGTGAAAGCAGTAATTGGCCCCCCGATTGAAGTACAGATTAATACCTAACTGGAACCATCCACCACTCCTTTAAAAGGGTTTTCTCACTACAATGATTAGCTTTTAACATACAGGGACAGGTAAATAAAGACTTTTGCTAAATACATTGCTCTATTGATATTGCCCTGGTCAGGAGATAAGAGATATCTTATCTGTTCTGAGTGTACACAAGTATCTCTAGGTTACCATCCATATCTCCCTTTAATATTAGACAGACAACAGGGAGTGACTTCACCATGGTCGGAGGAGCAGAGACTTTATCTCTAACAAGATTAAATTACTTTTGAAAACTACTTGTTTCAACTCCTCTGAGGTCTGTAGTGTTAAGCTATGTTCACACGGCTAAGTTTGGGCCATATTTCGGTCCGTCATTACGCGCCAAAGTGTGCAAATTACGGGCTGAAAACGGCCCATTCATTACGGTAATTCACAGTTCTCATAGAGAACTATGGATTACGTCTCCTCTCCCCTCCTGACGGGGCGGGGAGATAATTGACATGTGAATTACTAGCGGCGTATACGCGCCACTGGCAATTCAAGTCTATGGGCCGGCGAAGTGCCGGCCCCCTGCTCAGTCCCTGGTCACACAGTGTAATTGCGGGGCGGAATTACGCCCTGCAAATACACCGTGTGAACATAGCCTTAAGTCTCCTGCACTTATGTCTTTGTATAGCTCAGCCAGTTATAGAGGAACTCAATATGTTAATCACTCCAACAGAACCACCCATAGCCTGAACAAGCAGCATCAAGCTGCGTGCGACTGTGTGAAACAGCATGGTAAGAAAACCTCTTTAAGTCACACTCACAGGTTTCCAGGCAGCTGTGATCTATGCTGTTATTTGCACGTTACCTGCACTAAAGAACTGATTTAGCCATAGTCACCACAATGAAATATTAAAAGGGCGTACCCATCTCACACACTTAGGGCAGATCGATAGGATATGCCATAAAGGTTTAATAGTTGCGGATCCCACCTATGGGACCCGCATTGATCATCAGAACGGGCCCCCAAAAGCTTCCGTTCTGAACAGAGAGGAGGTAGTGCTGGTGCAGTACTCTTCATTCAGTTCTATGGGAGTTCAAAGTACAGCGCATCACACCACTCGGCTGCACTTGGAACACCCATAGAAAAGAATTGAGAGTAGAGCGCGAGTGCGCAACCTCCTATCTGTTCTGAATGAAGGATTTCAGGGGTCCACAAATGTCTAAGATGCTTTAACTTTATTCAGGAAAGCCTCATGTAAAATAAATGATTACAGTACAGCAGTGTAATACTTGCATAGGAGACGTTCTCTAAATGTTTCCCAGACCTGCGTCTTTAAACCAAGCAGTGGGACCTTGACTTCAGGAACTACTATAACATGTAAATAATCAAACTTTAATGGAACATTACTACATACAAACCAAAAACATCTTTAAACCCAATTCTTCCTGCAATACAAACGCAAGTATCAGAACATGAAATTGTGTATTGTTATTAGCAGTCTGAGGTTTTCCGGAACCTACGGTTTATTTACCTTATGAGGACTCTTTCTAATTGTGACCTAAGCTATGTTGTATATCAAGTGCCTTAGGCACCAGCTTATTACACATCATCATAATTTCCAACAGGATCCCCTCGGAGGCACAATGGGGTCTGCCTCAGTTGGTGACACGGGGAAACTCCCAGAAAAGCAGAATACTTGCCAAGTCCACAGCATGTGGTGGACCATTCCAGCTTTGATCTCAGAGTAAACCGCACGTCTCCAACATTTCTTCTGACAAACACTTAGAGGGCCAATGTGTTTTATGTACAAATTTCAGCCAACTCTATAAGAGACCTCACCCAGTCATTGTAGTGATCACAGAGTCCTTATTCTGAGTGAGTGTATGGCACCACATTAGAGGACAACCACAATTACACATCTTTAAGAAAACACATGCTCTGATTTCAGAAATGATGATGTATGTCTGCACTGTATACTGGATTTCCTGACCACAAAAGACAAACTGTGACCAGTGGCAAGGACAAAAATAAAGTTCAAAAATAAACAGCACGGTCCTCCACGCAGGTCATTTCACATATACATCAGTTTATCATAGGGCCCACAGTTAAATATGCTCCAAACGGACAAGAATTCAGGGTCCATGTAAGTATATGAAACACTTTCTAAAGTGTGCTCCGTTCTTTCGGTAATACTTACATAAAACAAAGACACTTTTCATACTTTAGCGCTGTCAGTATAATACAGGTATATTTACCATAGTCTATTCTATTAAAGGGGTTTTGCCACGAAGTAAAATTGACTGGGAAGTTCGTAAATTAAATAATAAACATTTTCACCATTCATCATTTTTAAAAATTCTGCACCGTTTTTGTTTTAGCTGCTCCTTTAGTGATCCATTGTTTACAGCTAGTTTCCAGGGGATACGACCAGGGCTGAGAGCTTCTCAGTCCTGGTCGCACATGCTCAGATATCACCTCTCCTCTCAGGCAGCTGCTGAGTGTTCAAACACCGGGTGCTGTCACTCTACTCCCATCCTCTGTATTCCTTATTATTTAGTCAAACAGTGCAAATAAATTAAAAAAAGAAACTTCAATAAGGTATGTGCATTGATAAAGAGAAAAAAAACCCACAGGTTTGGTTCCTGCAGGGATTTGAACCGAGGACCCTTGTGCCTGGAGGCAAAAATTTTACCTCTGAGCTACATTATAACTACTCACAGCTCGTTACACAAACAGACCTTTCTTTGACTAGAGAGAGGAAAGGCATGGTGATGTCATCCTGCTGGGTGACATGATATGCAATTCAAATAAATCACACGCGCCTCCTTCTGAGCACACAGCTGAATGGAGGAGGTATGAAATGAGATCATGGCAAAACCCCTTTAATGGGATGCTTCCATTTAGACTTAGATGGTATATCGATAGGTTATGTGATAACATCCACCTCTGGGACCCCCACCTATCTTGTGAATGGGCCCCTGAAATGGTTAGCTCAGAATAGAGAGCCAGTTGTGCTTGGGCACGACTCTCTATACTGTTCTATGCCAGTTCTGAGCATACCTGAACATGGAGCTTGACTATACTCGGAACTCCCATAGAACAGAGTGAAGAGTCATGCGCATATGCAACCGGCGCTCTGTTCTAAGCTGCTCCTGAGATAGGTATGGGTCCCAAAAGTGGGACCCACACCTACAAGACTATAGGATATGTCATCAAAGTCTATGGTGATAACACCCCTTTAAAGGGAATGTATCATCAAAAATTACTTATTGTTTAACTCACATTTTTATGTTCAACAAATTAAGAATTTTTGGTTATTTTTTTTTAATTTTACATATCACTTTCAATATTGTTTAATTATTCTTAAGTCCTGCAGTTTTCACTTTGGCCACTAAGCCTAATAATAGTCTGACACTTCCTGTTCTGTAGAGAAAGATTCTCAGTTGTCTGCTCATTATCAGCACAAAAAGGGTCAAACTGAAAGGAGACACCAGTGTGAATAGCTAACAGGATCCACCAGTCACAAGAGGAGATAGTCACAGTTCACCCTTTCACCTCCTTGCACACTGATTTTTCCAGTCACAGAGCAATGACTAGAAAACTCTCCTATGGAAGCGAATGTGACTGAGTCAGTCTTAAGGCGCCTATGTGCATGAAGCTGCTGTAAAGCATCTCTCTGACTGCTGTTAAAGCAGTGCAAACAAGGCCTAGTGGCCAAAGTGAAAACTGCAAGACTTAAGAATTATTAAAAAAAATATTGAAAGTGATATGAAAAATTTAAAAAAAGCAACCAAAAATTCCTAAAAAATGTGTTTAACATAAAAAAATGGGATTTAAACAAGGACTCATTTTTTGATGACACATTCCCTTTAAAGCACTGCTCTGATAATATCTGTTAGCATTTCACTATGTGATAGGCCCCACTCACATCATGTTTTGTGGCATCAACGCAGATATCGGTCCTACGTGAAAAAAGGTATCCTAAAGTTTTTCACTGTGTACTGACGAGGATCTAAATGGGAAACGTAGCCTTTAGGACAATGTTTGCCCCATTTTATCATATATATTATACAGGCAGTCCCTGGGTTACGAACGGGATAGGGACTGTAGGTTTGTTCTTAAGTTGAAATTGTATGCAAGTCAGAACATGTATATTTATTAAATGTTACTCCAGCATAAAAGGTATTTTTTTAAGTTTTGCGTAGTACAGCGAAGAGTTTTTACATTTGTTTTGCTGCCTGTGCCCTTGTTAAGAAGATTTTCACCGTATTTTCACCTCATGTGCTGCTGTGGAACGCTGGACTTGTCGTTCCACTGCTACTATCTGCTGTGGAACAGGAAACTACAAGTGCCAGCGTGCCCCATAAGTCTCCGTTTGTAACTAGGGGACAGATTTAAGTCGGAACGGTGTAAGTCGGGGACTACCTGTATATGAGAGACAAAAAATATGGGCACTCTTGTGTCTGGCACATGAAGTGTGAATAGAGCAAGTGGAGTCCAAAACAATATAGGTTTGTTCTAATATGTCCTATTGCTCTGCAGGGGTTTTAAAGTTTCCTGAGGGATACCATCAATGGATTAACAAAGTGTGATGTGGATGGGACCCAACACAAACTGTGATATGCTAACAGATATTATCTGAACATTGCATTAAGAAAATATAGTACTGTACATAAAAATTATGTGAATAGGGCCTTAGCACTGCAAAGTGGAATAATGGTAGCAATGTCTACAAAACAGCCGTGTCGAGCAATTTCAGGAAGGAACATCACAAGCCAAAAACCCTAACATACTCAGTCTGTCCAATGGCATAATTTTAGCAAAGCCATATAAACATTAAAGGGGTCATCTCATCTCAAAGTTTCATAGGATGCATGAATTAAATAATGCTGCTTTGCTCTGTCACTTCCTGGTCAAGCTGTCTGTAATTAGCATTTGAGCTCTGTGTATTCAGACTTCTCTGTTTATTATGTTTATTAGTCTAGATTAAATAAATTACCTTCTCTGAGGTCCAGAGAAACTTCTGAGCTAACCAGTAGAATAATTACTGTCTTTTGTCTGAAAGATCAGATAACACACAAGCTCTCACTTGTGTGATGACTTCACTCCCTGCTATCAGATAGAACAAACAGCAGGGGAACAGGAGTACACAGGTCAGTCACTTAGGAAACCTGAAAGCCCTCAGAAGGTGATAAAATCATTTGTAGCTCCTTAACAAAAAAAGATGAACAAAGCAATATATTTGGGAAACGTCTTCATTTAGTGTTCCCTACATTTTGAAAGCTATTCTTTGTAGTGAGACAACCCCTTTAATATGTACTAAAGAAACAACAGGTCAGACCAACGCTGGGTCAGGATGTTGGTATATGAGCCCATAAGTAGCTAGAGCAGTGGTTTCCAACCTATCGCTCTCCAGTGGTTTCCTTCTTTGAAAATTCAAACCGCTATAATAATACAGCTGTTCCATACGACAAGTTACAAACATTAAATCGGATAACGTGTTTTTGCCCAAAAATTAGAAGAAGAGGGTCCGGACGACCTTGAAATGAAAGCTGAGCACTCAGACTTGGACACCTATTCTTTATGAAAATGAAAAAGTGCACATGTGGCTCATCTCTACTGGAAACAAGGCCAGAATTGACTTTTAGGATCAATGATGTCCCAATTTCTGGACCCTCAATGATTTGACCTGTATGATGAGCCATAAAACTGTTTTCTAGATTAAAAGAAGAACTTTACAAGATGACAGGAAGATAAGAAGTATAAACCCAACATAAAATAGGCAAAGGACAAACAAATGTATAGCTTCTAAATACCCAGTAAAAGAGAACTGTACTTCCGGTTCTGGCGCGCGCATGTAGGGAAGCAGCGGTCGGAGCTCCTGCTTGTAACCCCCAAACGGGTTTGCCCGAAACCTTACCTGCCACAAAACGCATTTCTCATCCCCAAAACACCCGGGGCACACCCGGTGAAGGAGCGGGGATCGTTGAACAGGGGGAGCCCGGGTACGAACCCAGCCTCCCAGAGACCTGCAAGCAGTGCCCCAAAGATGGGCCCGAGCCACCCCCGGGAATAAAAAGGGGGCCGTACAGGGCACAGGGAGGATCTTTACCTGAGAGGACCTAAGAAAGGAAATCAGGTCAGAGAGCTCCAACCCCCCAACGGGGAACCACAGGGATAAAAGGGCGCGCACAGCTTACGGGGGGTAGTCACGAAACCCTATCAAACCCGGGAGGGAGAGCTAGAGGGATGACCCAGGCCTGGGGGTCTATGCAGGTCCATGGCGGTGGTGTAGAAAGCCCCTGGCCCGATATCATGGCATCACTAGAAGCCACTGTTCATCTTCTTTTTCCAGCTCCAGTGACGGCCGCATATGGGACACACAAGGGGACATAAAAACACACCCCCAGATTGGGACCTGGGGCAACGGGCAACAATGGAGGAGACAGTTGGGGGCTAGGGCCCCCCGGGAAACTGCCAGAAAGACAGAGTTTCCCCCAGTTTAAAGGGTTGACGACCTGGAAACAGGTCCCGCAGGAATAACTTAAGATCATTGGGCCCCCAGTGAAAAGCATACCTGCAAAAAAATCTGCATAAAATTTGCTCAGTTTGGATCCCTAAACGCGGAGCTTCTTTCCCCCTTTAAATAGAGAGGGCCCAAAATTTTGGCCCCGTTAAGACCACCTAATGTGAAGGTCCGCAGGAAAACCCAGGGCAGTTATTGTCAAGTATTTGTTTACGTCGAAAATCTCAAACTTAAAAAGCATACGATCATCAAACTTCCCTGACCAAAAAGGAGTAAACTTCTACTTTTCGCAGACTATTCCTTAGAGGTCTCCCAGGAAAAAAAGATTTTTCCCAACATTTGCACAGACTTGGTCAAGAACAAATACGCTTTTAAACCCTACAATTTTCCTCCCATTCGAAAATATTCCCGATTCTGGCCCCCCGTAGGGGGAAAATCCCCCGGAGGAGGGCTGAATTTTTTTTGGGACGGTTGGGAAAAAAAAAAAAGATCTCCAGCCCATCAGAGAGGGACAGTTCCCAGGGAAAAGAAGCCAACGCAATGCCAGCACGTCCGGGCCAGCCAAGACGGATAAATAGCATCACTCGAGTAAAAATTTCAAAAACCCCGAAAAACGTTGACACTTTCTACTCATCTTTTGTTTTTCTAGCAATTTTTTAATCGCCAAGGGCTTTAAAATAAGGGGGAGGGTTTGGGGGGATCTAAGGGGAGGTCTGGGTCAGAGTGCCGGTAGCCCAGTTGATATTTTTTATAAAATTGTTAGCCATCGGAAACCGGGTAGGAAGAAGGCAGCAAAAATCATCAAAAGGGGGCGGAATGAGGGGGGGTAAGGCCTAAAAAGGGGGCGAGGAAGGGGCTGGGGTTAGAGTCGCCTCAGCCAAAAATTGCACGAAAAAAGGAAGTCATAAAAGTGTAAGGAGGAAATCGTTAAGGTTTTTTTGGAGGTACTTTTTGTTCATTGTGTTTTTTAGGGTTTTTATGGGGGGGGCGGGGTGTGCACGGGGTCCTTAATATCTAGGGACAGAGGGGGTTTAGCTACTTGCTGACATGAGTTTGTTTCCTGGAAGTAAAGGGGCTTCGTTCCCCACAAAAACAATGATGTTTTTACGTCATCTCAAAAAGCAAAAACGGACATCGCCATCTGCAAGAAACAATCTAGAAGAGAAAGACTTTAGTCGTATGAAGAAGTTGGGGTAGGAGAGGTGAGGGCTCAGGGAGTAAAGGGGGAGGCAGGCGTCCTAATGCTCTTAACAAAAGTATACCTACAAAATTTTATTTCAGGAGTCTGACAAGGAAGGGCCCGAAGTATGGGGTTTTAAAGGTCGGCACGGCAGGTACAAAAACCCTTCTTCAATATTTATGCACCTAACACCCGGGAAAGATTTTTTCGTCAACTAACACACAGATCGGAAGTAAGTGGGCAGAACTTTTTAGTAGGGGGCGACTTAAATTGGTGTGGTTGAGGGAGAGGACAGGAAGGGGACGGGGCCCCAAAAGCGGATAGGAAGGCGGCACAAGTCGTTTAGGGGTTAGGAGTTCCCCGGGGCCTGGGGGACATAGGAGGTTGATGAATCCACAGGAAAGGGCAGTTCCACACTTCCCCCTGCCCATCTATCGTGGTCCCGTTTGGGACTCCCTTTTTACAAATTTGGCAACCCCCCGGGTAAAGTGATTCCATTGAAATAGGGAGATTTAGTTCCCCGAACCCCCCGGGTGATATTGTCAGTGGGGATGCCCTCGAAAGGGTTCAGAAATTCTATGGCGCTTTCCAGGCGCTCTGAGGGGGGTGATCACTTCAGAGAACTTTGAACGATGGTGGGAAGAGTTCGAACAGACAATCCCGGCCACCCCGACCCCGGGGTTGTTCTGGATAAGAAAGGCAGTGTTGAGGGGAAGGATAATGGGCTAAAGCGGCAAAAAAAAAGGAAATAAGACCAAATTTGAAAGGTTCACCACGGCACGAAGATGTTCTTACACGAAATTCATTGAGACCCCGATTACAATAAAAGGGAAAAATGGACAGGAAGAGGGGCCCTTTGAGCATCAACAAAAATTATAGAGATTTTTTAGGGGGACCAACTGAGATCATCGTACTTAAAAGGGGCCCAAAAAATCGGGAAAACTATTGGCAAACCCTAGCGAGAAATAGGGGAAGTCAATGGGGGTTTTGTGCTTGAAGGTGGTGGGGGGGGGAGTGTCAAGAGACCCCCCAAAAAAACAATAAAATTTTGGAGGAATATTACAAAAAATTTTTACTCCCCAAAACTATGACGTATCAAAGGAAAAATCTTTTCTCGAGACCATCGGGGTTAAAAAATTTTCCCTGGAAGCAATGATGGTGAACCCCGGGAAATTAGTTAAGAAATGAGATGGCCCTTAAAATTATTCAACCGGCCAAGGCACCAGGGGCCGGAGGGGTTTTTCGGCGATTTCTAAAAGATCCTATCCCAAAAACATTTCCCCAACCTGGTACAGGGTTTTCAACGAATAATAAAGAGAAGAAGGATGCTTCCTTCGGGGGACAAGCCCCTATTAAAAGGGTTTTACAAGAAACAAAGGGCCCTTGAATGCAGCATCCTATCGCCCTATCTCCCGATTAACCAATATTAAAATTTTCTCAAAGGGTTTTCAACCCGGTGCGAACATCTGCCAAAATTGATAGGGTCACATCAAATGGGGGTTTTTAAAGGTAATCAGGGGGGTTTAAGAACATCAGAACAGTGTTGACATCCAGGACTATATAGAAAGAACACGGGGGGGACCCCTGTGGCATTAATTTTAGTATGACGGGGAAAAGCCTTTTACAACGTCCCCCTGCCCTTAAACTTGGGCTAGTAAAATGGGATTTTAAGGGGGGGCTTTTTGGCATTACTTAGCAGCTGTTAATTTCCACAAGCAGGATCCATACGCCGGGCTTTATTTTCTTCCCCCTTCAACTTGCAGAAGGACCCAGACAGGGTGCCCCTTTGTCACCTATGCTCTTTGGCATTGCCCCGGCCTTTTGCACTCATCTGATGAATCCAGAGACCTTCAAGGGGTTCCAGTAGGCTTAAAAAGTTTGGGTTGTGTGTTTTGCAGCGATATCTACTATTCTTGAATAACCCCTACCCCTCTGAAAGGGAATTTGGAGATTCTGTCGAGGTTTGGGGAAATTTCCCGGGTTTAAAGTTTAAAAGAGAAAGTGCAGCTTCTCCCCTGGGGAAACCCCAAACACATTCCCCGAGGCAGTGGGGGGTGGGGGGGTTGTCATTCTCATCTAATATCAGGGGTCAAGACAGACCCAGGGCCCCCAGTATACATTTGAATACCTCCGCTGTTCTCTAAGATCCTGGAAAAATTGGATAATGGAGAGATTCCCCCTTTTTCTATTATGGGCAGGGTCCCGCTAATCAAAATGAAAGCTTTGCTAGACACTGTACCTCTCAAAAAATACCCTTTTGCCAAACACGTAGATAAAACAAACTACATAAGCTTTATGGAAATTTGGAGGGCAAGAGGTCCCGCATTAGTTTCGGGGGGAAATTAACATGAAAGCTTCAGGAGGGGGCCCGTTACCAAAAGTTCGCCCATAAAAACTAGCCGCTTGTAGAATGTGGGGGCGGCCGCGGGGGCGGATGGTTCTCCAACACAGAATTGGGTCACAGCTGTCTCTTGCTGAGTTTGGGGTCATTACTACACCTACCTTGAGACTACACCCCAGTAAACAAAACCATATAAGGAAGTTTGGCACTCACCACTTTGAAAAGTCTTCTGCACCTGATGCCCCCAGTAGTATTAAGCCTTGCCTCCTTAAACGCCCGGTGTAAAAGGATCTGGAGGGGCCCTCCTTAAAGAGCAAAAAAAACTTGAAACCAGCGGGAAATTATACAAAACAATTGCTGCGTTTTTTTAGTCATCCCCGGGGGACATACGCCCAAGCGTTTAGGCTATATAGCCTTGATCACGGCAAAAACAGTGGAAGAGGATATATTCCCCCTGATACACAAACCATAATGCATTTAAAAATCCAAAATCCTAACGAAAAATCAAAAACTTCTTGCCCAATGTGACCCGGAGAAGGCTGATTTGTTTTACTGCATGTGGCAAAGCCCGGAAAAATTTAACGAATTCTTGCAGCAAGTCAAACCTATTATTGCGAACATGGGATTGTCAGATCCTGTTTGAGCACAGGGGGAAAGCTATTCCCTCGTTATAAAAAAACCCAAAATGGGGGGTTCAGAGAGGACCCCTTTTGGTTGACAAAGGTATTATGTCCTTTTCTAGCGGCAAAAAAATGTATAAAAGAAAAAATGGATTGAAAAGTCTAGCCCCCTTTTATCCCAGAAATTTCGGTTGCTTACGCCAAGTCTTTTTTACTTGGGGAAAAAATTGTCAATGAATAACAAGGGCGGAGGAGGGGGGTTTTTAAAAAAGTGGAGATCTTTCAATCTAAGAGTATAACCCCCAAAAAATCAAAAACATGATCGAACCATTTAGTTACGGGAAAACTATCTCATGAACAGCTAAAAGGGGACGCTAGGAAACCTAATATTGAAGTTTAATGAGGGGGGGGGGGGGAACCCGTGCAAAAGAATGGGTTATTTTTTAGGGTAAGGAAGGGGGGTGGGAGGGTTTTGTTCTTTTTGTTTTCCATGATCTTGTTTCGACCCCTTTTTAGGATCTTGGTTCATGTTAGGGTGGGAGGAAAAAATGGGGAAAAAATTGGGGACATCGAATCAGCGGGGGCCTTGCCTTTGGAGGGAAAATTGACACCTTCAAGTTGGGTATTGGCACTGGCGGTTCTTTATAACCGGTTTTATGTCGAAAAGACTCTATGTTTGTTGTTTTTTTTTTGTTATCTTGTCTTCTGAAATAAAATTTTGTTAAAAAAAAAAAAAAAAAGAGAACTGTAAGCAACTCAAAGAAGGCCAATTACATCTACGGCATGTTTCCACCATGGGGAAAAAAAAAAAACACTAAAGGTTTAGGCTTATTTTAATTAGACAGAATTGTATTATGTACTGCATGAATTGATCCAATCACATTACAACCCAATGGTTCAATGATTGTATGGAAAATCCACTTAGCCTGTACACTACTTATATAATTGCTCATATTCAGATTCCAATAACCAAACACTGCATCCTGTCTAGCTATCGTCCTGATTACAGGGACTTAATTAAGCCAATGAACAGTACACAGTGGAGCATATTTTACATACTTCTGGGGAATGCCTCTTTCTGCAAATCACGTCTTAATACCCAGTATAGTTATGAGCAGGACGCTGGCTATTTTCTGATTAAGTACGGTAAGGCTATGTTCACACGGCTTATTTCGGGGCGTATTTACGGACGTATTTACGTCCGTAAATACGTCCCGAAATTGTTTCAAAACGTGTCACAAACAGTGGCGCTATTCGCGTCGATTATACAATCCCCATTCTTTACTATGGGGATTTATGTTGCAAATACGCCTAATAAGGACAGGGACTTAATTTTATGATCGATTTACGGGACGTATTTACGCCCCGTCGTGTGAACGACAGGCGTATTTTACATTGGAATCAATGCTAATCTAATTGTTCATTATTTGAAACGTATTTTGGGACGTATTTGCGGACATTGCCTAACTGAGAAAGTAAGGTAGGTACCGCATGGTGCTGCGGCTGCATTTAGTTGAAACACTAGGTGCCAATACCTGCATGAGTTTGAAGGTGACATCACTGTTTTACCACAAAAATTGTACGGCCACTGGCAGCCACAGTTACATCCACAGGCGGTTACCAAAATACAGGGCCCCAGTCGAAGACAACTTCATGTTGTGTAGACTAAAGCAAAAATAATCAATAGTACGCCCCTTAGCCAAGCAACTATGCAGGGTACTTCGAGCCATTCTACACAGGCAGGTATTCCCTAAATTAACTACTACTTTAGATACAAGCGCCAGGTGTTTCAGGGAACAAGCTGCACAAAGATCGTCAGAGGAAATCTCCTGCTGCAATCCTCTAATAGAATAAAGTATATATAAAATATATATATATATATAATATTTATATAAAAAGACGATCGCGCTCTATTCGCTGTATAAGGTGCCAACTTAATCACAAGCAGTCCCCAAATAATCAAATTCCAAAATATGCAACCCCCATGCAAATAGTATAAAACAGTGTAAAACACACCTGTAATAGTGCAACCACTTCCCCAGAGATTCTCACTGGATGCTCACATCAGCCGGGAACCTCGCACTAATCCAGGTTTCTGTCCACTTCAATCTTCAGTTGGTGGATTTGTCAGAAATAATATATAAAAACATACAAACAGTGTGGTGTGTTCACCGCTAATACGCTCCGGCCGGCAGCGTGCGGGATCCACACATACAGGCTAACAGACTAGAGTGACGTCACTAAGGCTGTAGCTAACGAAAGCCGAGCAGGCATACAAGACCTACGCGTTTCAGAGAATAACGATCTCCTTCATCAGGGTATAATGCCTGGCTTAGTCTGGGCCTTATATCTGTTCCACACCCTGTTTGTTACAGATGATGTTACTTAAAAGACAATCAAGAATACATTTCCCTAACCTTTAATATATTCTACCTCATAAAACAAAAATAATAAATACAATAAATAATGCTGCAATGAAAAAACAATATGCACATTAATGCGCAAAGGATTAAAACAATCACTGGAATGCTGTCCCCATTTAAAATCCCAAGGGAAAAAAGGAAAAAGAGGGGAGAGAGAAAGAAAGAAAAATTCTCATATTTTTTTTTTCCCTTTTTTTCTTTTTTTTCTTTTTAAATGAACAACCTTAAAACGCAAATAGTTCAATATCTGAATTCAAACCATTTGGTATTTGTGAATTCAAATTGAAAATCCACCTTGTTTCTGCTCTGGACATCTTACTTATTAGATCACCCTTTCGCCAGTCCAGTTTCACACTCTCGATGCCAAAAAAGACAGTATTTTCTAATGAACTTTGATGTAGAACTTTAAAGTGTTTTGATAATGGGTGTCCCAGATAGCCTCTTCTTATATTGTATACATGCTCCCTCATGCGGGTGGCTAATGATCGTTTAGTTCTGCCCACATATATTTTTCCGCATGGGCACTTTATAGCATATATTATGCCTTTTGATTGACAGGTTATGAAGTGTTTTATTTCAAACCTTTCCATTCCATTGCAGAATTCTACCATTTTGTTTTTACTACTCATATTACAGTTTTTACAACCGTAACATTTTCCGCATGGAAAAAATCCTTTATGTGCTTCATTCACTCTGCCATTCCCAAACTTATTAGAACGTATAGTGGGGGCTAACATGTTTCCCAAGTTACGAGCTCTTTTAAAAACTACTTTGGGAACATCTGGTAAATATTCCCCCACCATTTTATCCTGTTTCAGAAGATTCCAATGTTTTTTTATAATTCTTTTGAAAATATTGCTTTGATCATGATATTGAATCACAATCGGAAGACTAGTTACTTCCTCCGAAATTCCTATTTTTCCGGTATTCAGATTTTTTTCTTTTCTTTTAAAAGGATATTTCTAGGAAATGTTTTTATTTTTGTTTTTTTCAACATTTTCCCCACAATATCCTCTAGCAATAAATTGCTGTGCATGTGCATATTGTTGTTTTTCATTGCAGCATTATTTATCGTATTTATTATTTTTGTTTTATGAGGTAGAATATATTAAAGGTTAGGGAAATGTATTCTTGATTGTCTTTTAAGTAACATCATCTGTAACAAACAGGGTGTGGAACAGATATAAGGCCCAGACTAAGCCAGGCATTATACCCTGATGAAGGAGATCGTTATTCTCTGAAACGCGTAGGTCTTGTATGCCTGCTCGGCTTTCGTTAGCTACAGCCTTAGTGACGTCACTCTAGTCTGTTAGCCTGTATGTGTGGCTCCCGCACGCTGCCGGCCGGAGCGTATTAGCGGTGAACACACCACACTGTTTGTATGTTTTTTATATATTATTTCTGACAAATCCACCAACTGAAGATTGAAGTGGACGGAAACCTGGATTAGTGCGAGGTTCCCGGCTGATGTGAGCATCCAGTGAGAATCTCTGGGGAAGTGGTTGCACTATTACAGGTGTGTTTTACACTGTTTTAAACTATTTGCATGGGGGTTGCATATTTTGGAATTTGATTATTTGGGGACTGCATGTGATTAAGTTGGCACCTTATACAGCGAACAGAGCGCGATCGTCTTTTTTATATATATACACTTTTTATTCCCTAAATTACTATCATCAGCATCGCTGTTTTTAAATGGGTTTTCCCACCATACTGAATGACGGTCTATCTAAGAATACCAATCAATCCTTAAAGGGGTTGTCTCACTACAAGGATTGCTTTTTTATGTTAAAGATCTTGCAAAAACAAGTCACTTTGCAATAGGTGTCCATTAACAGTATCCTACCTATTCTGAGATATCCCCTCTTGTATGGGCTGCATCAGCTCCGCAGGTCGCTATATCTACAGACCTGTTTGCTCTCTCCTGATAGGCTGCTATAGCTACAGACCTGGCTTCTACTGCAGCCTAGTGGAAGCCAGTAAACACGCCCCTGAATTCAAAGTGAAACCAAGAAAACAGGACTGAAGTAAGATGAATCAACATAGTGAAACAACCCCTGTAATGCTGTAGGTTTGTAGGTACTGAGGTCTTTATGACTTTTCCCCTGCACTCAACCCCATTTACTGGAATGGATGAGTGCTGCAGTTCCTTGCACAGGGCCATGAGTGCTGCACTGAGGGGGAAAGTCAAAGTGAATTCAGCCCCTTGATCTTCACAATGTGATAGAATATCCTAGGAACATTGCAAAACATTCTGAGGCCGTGTATTCATTACTTCAACGCTCTCTGTCTCGCACATATGTCATAACACCTTGAAACAAAAGTACTCAACCTTACATGTTGGGTACCTGCAGCATACATATAACCTGTGATTATGTGATTACATTTCTGGTATATGTTTTCAATACAAATCTAAAACAACAAGCCTATGTCTTCACACTGTGTAGACCGCAATGAAAAATTTGCGCTTTAGTTTACACAGCAGGGGCTTCCTACTGAACCCGCTGGCTGTCTGGTGGAAGATAGAACATGCTCTATATTCTGCCGGATTATCGGTGGTTTCCCGTGCACTCCATATACTGGGCCGCCGGGAACCTGAAATCCGACCACGTTTTTTGCAAAATAACGGTGCTGCAGTGAAGTCAAAATACCGTAGGATTTCCAACAGTATTTTAACATTGCTGTGGAGACATAGCCTAACAAATAGAAGAATATAGTCAATGTTACAGAAAATCCAATCACTGCCATACTATGAACGTTGTTTTGTAATATTTACTACTATATTGATCCCTTGCTGATTTTGTAAGTTTGCCCATGACAAAGACATGAACAGTCTATAATTTTAAGGATAGGTTAATACCCTGTTTCCCCGAAAATAAGACCCCTCCCCAAAATAAGACCTAGTGCATTTTTAGTTATGAAATTCAGTTTCGCTGCTTATGCTGATGTTTGTGATGAAATCACTACAGTATATTAATACATATTGATGTTTTGTTCAACAATAAATGTGAATTATTGTTCATAGAAAAAAAAGCATCCCCTAAAAATCTTAGCTCATCTTTAGGAGCAAAAATTATTTTTAATCTTATTTTCGGGGGAAACAGGGTATTAACATTGAGAGATAGAATATCCAAAATAAAGTCCAGAAAATCAAATTGTATAAATTATATACATTTATTTGCATTTTGCATTGAGAAATAAGTATTTGATCACTCTGGCAAACAAGACATAATACCAAGGTTGTCAAGCACAGCAGTCAGACCAAAAACCTAAAAAAATGGGGCATTTTCACACATTTTTTTTTATTAATTGATTTCCCCTGTAACTAGAGCTGGTATAATAGGCACAGTTAGGCTTGATACACACCATGTTTATCATGTCTGTTTAAAGAAAATGCCTGGTAAACGCCTGACACATATACTAAACTTATCCACAGGATCCAATGGCCTGATGGAGGCCCCCGTTCAGTCGGTATACCGTAAATAAAAACAGCATTATTTAAAAAAAAATGTATATGTTAAATATACAAGTCTTTTTTTTTTACAGTGGGACCCTCCAGGTGATGGATGCCACTGTTCAACACACGTCAGAGGAATCCGTTTAACACATACAGCCTGGCTTGTACATTAAACGAAAGCCAGAAATGTGGTGTGAACCTTGTCTTAGGCGACCTCTACACAGGACTAGTTTGTTGTTGGATTTTATGTGGAGTCAGTAATTATAATCCACGAAAAAGTAATTGTTAACACTCCCATAGACCTCAATAGAAAACTCGAGCTGTGTAGACTCGGATTTCAAAAACAAAATCCGATAAAAAAAAAAAAAAAAAAAAAAAAAAAGAGTTGTATAATCCGCCAGAAAACGACTGATTCTAGTACTGTTCAATGTGGGGTGGCCGAAAACCGACTGCAAAAAATGAGTTTGAAAACCCGACGGCATTTTATTTATGTAGACGAAGCCTCAGATCTTTATAGTAAATGGGCCGTCGACATCCAGCTAAGCACAATAATTTATTACTTACAACACATTACTAAACAATTTAAGAAACTAAAACTAGCTCGCTGCTAATCAATGATCAGACAAAAATTATCAAAAATGCGGCTAAGCTGGTTAATTTTAACTAGAGAGTTCCCGGGATCCGCTCCTATTCATTTCTGGGTTCTCATCCTGCCACACTTAAGAGACATATTTTAACCAGCCTGGTCCCACCTAGGATTAGAGGGATTGTCTTACTACAAGGATTCATCTTACCTCATTCCTGTTTTCTTGGTTTCATTTTGAATTCAGGGGAGTGTTTACTGGCTTCTACTAGGCTGCAGTAGAAGCCGGGTCTGTAGCTATAGCAACCAGTGCTAGCCGCCTATCATGAGAGATTTAACAGGCCTACAGAGCTTCACATACAGGGCTGATTCTCAGAAGATATTAGACACGTTAATGACCGACGTAATACTTTTGCAACAGTTGAAACTAGTGCAATTATTTTTTTTTTTTTTTTTTTTTTTTTTTTTTTTTTTTTTTTTTTTTTTTTTTTTTTTTTGAAGATCTTAAACATAGAAAGCAATTCTTATAGTGAGACAACCTCTTTAAGTTTTTCCTGCCAGACAACCTCTTTAAGGAATAGCTTCCTATGCTGTTCCAAAATATTCACATCTAGGTTTATCAAGGATTAATCTCTTAAAACCAAAGTCTTTTCAAGTCCATTTTCTTGAATATCTCTTGAAGTACAGAATAAACAATTACAGATCAGTGGGCAGATTATCACTGACAAAGACTCAACGTCACGTCCTAAATGGTATTTTAGGAATTAGGACATCTGAAAATAATGACATTATGTAATGAATAGTAAGCAGAGGTAATCAGAGCACATACCTCAGCAGGACAACATACCTGACTGCAGGTGGGCAAGTACATTATGTACTCATCTCCTCTCTACAGAGAAGTATCTGCACAATCATTTCCAAGTACCACACATCTCTTCATTGACGTACGCCGTGACAGGAGGCTGGCAGAAAGTCTATATTAGGGAACAGTACAGTCACCTTCAAAAATGTGATGTCTCATGTGATTTCTTATGTACAGTCACTCATCAATATGTCTCCCTAAGGCAATGAGCTAAAGCAGTATTTACTGAAGAAGACGATTTCACACGGTTGCCAATTGTAATAAGTAAAGAAACATCTGAAGTGAATTCCCCGTTTATGGGCTCTCCATATTAAAGGGGTTTTCCAGTTTTAAGTCAATTAAGCTTAAAGGGGCTGTCCACTTTCTTTTATTCATTTATTTTTAGTGTTCTGGCGGCCTTAGAAAATGAAAAAAAAAACACTTTAGACTCACCTTGAAACCAGCAATGCCGCCGTCCTCTTTCTTTGCAGGTCTTCCAAATTGGAAGTCACCTCTGCAGCCAATGAATGGTCACGTGTCACTGCCTTACATTCCCATTCAGAAATGAATGCTCCAAACAATGACATCATGCAATGGCATATGACAGTCGCAGCCAATCAGCAGCTACAGAGGTGACATCCCGTCCTAAAGACTGGCGAAGAGGTAGGACGGCGGCAGGACTAAATCTGAAGTAAGAAGGGAGGGGATTATTAAAAAAAAAAATAATAATTCTCGAAAGCTACCAGAACCCTAAAAATAATAAAACAGAGTGGACAGCCCTGCAATCTCTATCTAAAGCAGGCGTGTTACACTGATTTTCACCAAGGGCCATATACCTGTAAATATGATGGTTGTTCTCAAAGGGCCATTGTGGCTTGGGTACCGGGGTAGGGTTGTTATAGCTGTGCCATGGTATGAGAGTTGCTGAACAGAGTGTTGTGGAGGGGTGGGCAGTGCTCTGAATCCAGGATTGTAGCTGCTCACTATGCTGGCACTGCTGCCTCTGCTAAGTGTTAGCTGTGTCCTCCTGCATCTAGATCTTGCCTATATCTTCTTACTTTACATAAGCTCTCTGGGTCCACATAAATTAATGTGGTGGGTCAGACTCAGCCCAGGGCCAAGAGTTTAACAAGTGATCTAAAGGAAAAAAGTTTTACAACCTTGTCATACACTTGTAGGGCCATATGTATGAAATGGTTTTAGACCAAAACCGTTTCATACATGTGGCCCTTCGTGTTTCAAGTCAGTGAACAGAACATACTTGCTTACATTTAGAGGATACAAGCAGTGTTGTACTGAGATGCATAGGGCCCACCAGGGGTATTTCATTTTAGGCGCCCACTCGTGAAGTGTATTAAGGGGCCCACCTGTGGAGTTGATTTTTAGGGCTCACCCTACAGCCACTCTACATGTCCCTTATACTCTACCTCTTAGTTTTTGTCTCTTTTTTTTGCCCTTCTGCCTTTCCCAAGGATGTATTCACAGTTTAAAATAAAGTCTAGGTCGGCCATGCTCAGGGGCACAATGGGGAATTCCCCAGTTCCCCTGTATTCTGAGCCTTGGCAAAAGAAGTAGAGAGAGCTGAATCTAGTCTGAACAATACTCTGTGAGTTTAACAGCCTGGACATGTAGACTTCTAAATTTTCTCTGTACAGAAACATTGTAACAAATTGTCAAGGCAGAAGAGAAATATTTCATGCCGTCTTATTCAACTCAGAAGGGACTGGATACATTGTAGCAAACTCTCAGCAGTGAGAAGTATTAAGGTGCTTTCACATGGTGCGTTTTGATGCGTTTTTCAATGCGTTTTTGTGCAGGAAGGCACAGCAATTAATGCTGTACAATTCTGCACAAAAATTGAGGCAAAAATCGCAGTACATTCGCGGTAATTACCGCAATTTATGCCGCGATTTTTTGTGCAGCAATGAACAGCAGTAATTGAAGTGCATTCATGCACAAAAAATGCATGGAAAAAAAGCATCAAAAACGCACCGTGTGAAAGCACCCTTAGGTTTTGTTTTTTTTTTTAGGAATTTTAGCTTTTGAATAGGAGCTAGAATATTCCTATTCTCTGACAGCAAACGTTGTGAAAGATGAAATAAAAATGTATTGTAAATTTGAAGGCCAACTAATTTTATTAAAGGGTTGTCTCATCTCAGACATTTATGGCATATTGATAGAACATAGAATAAACGTCTGATACATCCGAATCCCACCTGTCCTGAGAACGGGCCATCCAAATTCCTGTTGCAGAATGGAGAAAAGGGCATTTGTGTGGTTACTCTCCATTTTAATGGGCGTTCTGAGTACATCTGAGTGCAAGTGCTTCATCCTATTGATATGCCATAAATATCTGAGATGGGAAAACCCCTTTAAAAGGATTTATGGCATAATATAACCAAGAAGAGCACTGCTCATCTGTATTTACTGTGGTAAAGTGATTACGTGCTGTATGGACACAACGGATGCAGCTAATCTCAATGATGTGATGCTGATGTGCCTGCTGCTGCCAATGAAAGCAGATGCCGGTTTGCTTACTTTTCTTTACCCATTGAAATCCCTCTTAAAAGGGTTTGTCCATACTTTAATTTTTTTAATTAAAATTTCAGCTTGTAGCTGCTGTAACACCATGAAAATATTAACTCTCACCTCACCACCCTATCAGCACTGCTGGTGGTCTCCCCTTTCCTTCTGTTTATATCCACCGATTTGCTGATGCGCAATTGCCTGACACTAGCACAGTGTTTCTCAACTCCAGTCCTCAAGTCCTTCACCAACAGGTCATGTTTTCAGGATCTCCCACAGAATGCACCGACCATAATGATATCACCTGTGCAGAATGCGCCGAGCATAATGATATCACCTGTGCAGAATGCGCCGAGCATAATGATATCACCTGTGCAGAATGCGCCGACCATAATGATATCACCTGTGCAGAATGCGCCGACCATAATGATATCACCTGTGCAAATGCCCCGAGCATTAATGATATCACCTGTGCAGAATGGCCCCGAGCATAATGATATCACCTGTGCAGAAGCGCGAGCATAATGATATCACCTGGGGCAGAATGCGCCGACCATAATGATATCACCTGTGCGGGAATTTGCGCCGACCATAATGTATCACCTGTGCAGAATGCACTGACAATAATGATATCACCTGTGCAGAATGCACCGACAATAATGATATCACCTGTACAGGATGCACTGACAATAATGATATCACCTGTGCAGGATGCACTGACCATAATGATATCACCTGTGCAGAATACACTGACAATAATGACATCACCTGTGCAGAATGCACCGACCATAATGATATCACCTTGCAAATGCACTGACCAAATGATATCACCTGTGCAGAATGCACCGACCCAAAAGATGAACCCCTGTGAGAATGCACCCGACATAATGATAATCACCTGTGCAGAATCACGCCATAAAGGCCGTGTTCCCCACGGCTTATTCACGGGGATTTGTGCGCCGTATTGAGCGCACAAATCCGCCGGGGAATACGGGGCGGGACGGGGGCGGGCCGGGAGCGCGGCGGGGGGCGCCGCTCCCGCCCCATAGACAATGCATTGTTTACGGCGCGTCCGCGCCGTAAATAATGTGCCTGTCACTTTCTCCCCCGCGGCGGATTTGCCGAGCGGGGAGGAGCGACGGATTCCACTGTTCTCTATGAGAGCAGTGGATTACCGTAATGACTCCGACGGATTGGCGCCGTATTGAAGCGCAAATCTGGCGCGGAACACGGCGCCAATCCGTCGGCAAATAAGCCGTGTGAACGGGGCCTAATGATATCACCTGTGCAGAATGCACTGACAGTAATGATATCACCTGTGCAGGATGCACTGACAATAATGATATCACCTGTGCAGCACAATGATATCACCTGTGCAATACTGAGGAAATCCTGAAAACATGACCTGTTGGTGGGTCTTGAGGACTGGAGTTGAGAAACACTGCACTAGCATGTGGGGGTAAACAGAAGACCAGGAAAGACTGTCTACCACGTCAAGTAGCATTGGGGAGTAGTGAGGTGAGTATGGTTTAAAATAATATATTATATATATCATATTTTTTTGTATTTTTTAATACATTTTAGTGCTTAATAAAAAAAAAAATATATTATATATATATATATATATATATATTATAATATTAATTATATATATATATATATATATATAACAGCAGTAGCTAAAATTTATTTAAAAAACAAAAAAAAACCAACACGTAGACAAGTGCATAAGGCTTAGTTCACATTAGCAGTGGCAGTTCTGTTCGGAACCTACATCCCAAATACTTCAGGGACTGATGTACGGAATAACGCAGCAGGCGGTGCTATTTTTTGCGTTGCAATGACGGACACTGTAGCTGAATCCTTGGGACCCAATGTTGTCAGGGCTGTTGGTTGCCATTGTAAAACGGGTCCGTTTGCACCCCTGGAAATCGATATAGAAGTGAACCAGGGCTTTTTAGTTCCCAGATATATGTTGTTGCTGCATGTGCCTTATTTACAAACAAGAGATTTTACTAATAGATAAAGACCATCACCCTGGCACTGCCAAGATAGGTCCATGCGGATGCCACACACTTCACATATGGCGGGCACTGCTTTTACAATCTGAATACTTCTGGAGACAGTGATACAATCTACAGACTTTTCATGATTTTATCCCTGCTTCTTATGGGAGCGCTACCAACAATAAGGCTGCATTATATTATTAGTTGTGCAATTCTCTGATATCTCATATATGACGTTCAGCATTAGCATACAAAGCTACTGGGGGAAAACTCCTGTATCCTGTGTTAAGATCTAAGACTCGCCTAGCAACTGTCATAGTGCTGACACTCCCTGCCAAGAACTGACACATACCAGGGCCGAGTACTATACAAACACACACAATCCTACTCTGCAAGGAGGATTGTGGGGAACAATAGCCATTGTCCTGAAATGCTAGGACCTGAGTTTAGGGCCACACTTATCTCCTTCTTCAACTTTCATTGCTGGACGCAGCTAATTATTACTTTTCAGAGGTGAAGCAATACAATTCCAATACTCTGGCACAGAACTGCAAGATGAGCGCAAATAACAAAATAGAAGAGTCCTCTGACCAAAAAGAAACAGGAGTAGATGTTATAGAAATTCCATCCATCAATGTAGTGTCCAATAATCCAGAATGTGTTATAATCTGAAAAACGTGGCAGCTGGAAAGGAGAACACGCCTGGTGTGCAAGGATCCGTCCATCACTCTCCGGTGTGCTGTATTCAGAGAAAGCTTTAATACATGTTATAAGCCTGTGATGGTGCCAATACTCTCAGTGGGCACAACGCAATCACATGTCGCTCTCCAGTGTGCTGTATTAAGCTTTAATAAATGCATATTGTGCTATAAGCCTGTGATGGTGCCAATACCCTCAGTGGGCACAATCCAATCACATGGCACTCTCAGGTGTGTTATATTTAGGGAAAGGTATGTGCCACTAGTCTATGAATCAGGCCAATACCAATAGGGGGCATAGTCGTTCACTTTGCACACTCAGGTGTGTTGTATCAATAGAAATGTATAATGTGTTCTATGCAGCCAATGTGACAACATTCTGTGAAAGCTGCAAATACCATTAGCAGCCCAGTCCACTCCCTCATCACTCTCAGGTGTGCTGTAGTAAGAGACGGATATAATAAATGTCTATTGTGCAGCCAACGTGCCGCAATTCTGTGAAAGGTGCAAGGAGTATCAGTGGGCACAACCCAATCACTTGTTACTCGCAGGTGTGTTGTATAAAGATAAAAGCATAATACATGAATACTGTGCAGCCAATGTGCCAAAAGATTGTCAATGGTGCCAATACCAGCAGTAGGTACAGTCTAATCACTTACCCTATGCAGGTGTGCTTTAGTAAAAAGAAGGGTATAATGTACACTGTACACCCAATGTGCCACCATTCTGTGGTGTTAATGCCATCAGTGGGCACAATCCATTGACTTATAGCAAGTGTTGTAGTAAGAGAAGCATATAACACATATACAACGTGCCACAACTTGGTGCCAATACCATTAGGGGGCACATCCCAGCCATTATTCCACTTCCATAGTCATTAATAATGGCAGACTTGTGGCATGTGGTGTTGGTGGATGGGCTGCACACAAATACTATAGCTCATCTGCTCTATAGGATGCTAATTAATAATGACATGAATTACTCTCTGAACAGCTCTCTGACATATTGCAGTAATTGATGAATGGATCAATCTCTAAAGAAGAAGACATGGGCATAAAGCACAGACATTGAGATGATAGATAAGAAATGGGATAGATAGATAGATAGATAATTTAGAGATTAAAAATGGGGGGAGAGAAGGTAGACACTATGAGGAAGAGATAGGAAATGGGGTAGTGGGGGATGATAAGAAATGGGAGAGATAGATAGATGGATGGATGGATAAGAAATGGGAGAGATAGATGATGGATGGATGGATAAGAAATGGGAGAGATAGATGGATGGATGGATAAGAAATGGGGGGATAGATTTAATGGAGGATGGTGGATAAGAAATGGGGGGGTTTGATGAGATGGATGGGTAAGAAATGGGGGAGGGGAGATAAAGGGGATGGATGGGAAAAAATGGGGAGAATGATGTGGAGGATGGGTGGATAAGAAATGGGGGGAAGTAATGGTGGATGGATGGATAGAAATGGGAGAGAAGATAGAGGTGGTGGATGGATAAGAATGGGGAGGAAGATAGATGGATGGATGGATGGATAAGAAATGTGAGAGAAAGATGGTGGATGGATGGATGGATAAGAAAAAGGGGAATGATGGATATGGGTGATGGAGGATGGATAAGAAATGGGGGGATAAGGGTTTGGGGGAGGGATAAAAAATGGGAGGGAAAAGATGGATGGGTGGATGGGTGGAGGAGGTAAGAAATGGGAGGATAGATGGGTTTATGGAGGATAAAAATGGAGAGTAGATGGTTTGGATGGGGATAAGAATTGGGGGGAGATAGATGGATGGGGGATGGGAAAGAAAAGGGAGAGTTTGATGGGTTTGGGTGGGATGGATGGATGGTAAAAATGGGAGAGATGAGGATGGATGGAGGTGGATAAGAAATGGGAGAGATAGGTAAAAGGATGGATGTTGGAGGATGGATTAAGAAATGGGAGAGATAGTGGAGGGTGGGTGGATGGTAAAAAATGGGGGAGATAGATGGATGGGGAGGTGGGTAAAATGGGGGGAAAAAGTGGATGGGGGATGGGGTAAAAAAATGGGTGAGTAGATAGTGGTTGGGTGGATGGATAAGAAATGGGAGAGATAGATAGATGGATGGATGGATGGATAAGAAATGGGAGAGATAGATGGATGGATGGATAAGAAATGGGAGAGATAGATAGATGGATGGATGGATGGATAAGAAATGGGAGAGATAGATAGATGGATGGATGGATGGATAAGAAATGGGAGAGATAGATAGATGGATGGATGGATGGATGGATAAGAAATGGGAGAGATAGATAGATGGATGGATGGATGGATAAGAAATGGGAGAGATAGATAGATGGATGGATGGATAAGAAATGGGAGAGATAGATGGATGGATGGATGGATAAGAAATGGGAGAGATAGATGGATGGGGGTGGAAAGAAATGGGGGATAGATGATGGATGGTGGATGGATAAGAAAGGGAGATTTGATAGATGGATGGATGGGTGGGTAAAAATGGGAGGATAGATGAGAGGATGGATGGATAAAAAGAAAGGGGGGATAGATAGAGGAGGATGGATGGGTAAGAAATGGGAGAGTAGATGATGGATGGATGGTGGAAAGAAATGGGGGATAATAGATGGATGGATGGATAAGAATTGGGAGAGATAGATGGATGGATGGATGGATAAGAAATGGGAGAGATAGATAATGGATGGGGTGAGGGTAAGAAATGGGGAGAAGTAAAATGGATGGATGGTGGATAAGAAATGGGAGAGATAGATAGATGGATGGTGGATGGATGGGGAGGGTAAGAAAAAGGGGGGAGATAGATGATGGGTATGGGGATAAAAAAATGGGGGAGATAGTAGATGGGTGGATGGGTGGAGGATAAGAAAGGAGAGAGGTATATAGATAATGGATGGATGGTAAAAAAGGGGAAGGGTATATGATGGTGGATGGTAAGAAAATGGGAAGTAATAGATGGATGGATGGATAAGAAATGGGAGAGATATATAGATGGATGGATGGATGGATAAGAAATGGGAGAGATATATAGATGGATGGATGGATGGATAAGAAATGGGAGAGATATATAGATGGATGGATGGATGGATAAGAAATGGGAGAGATATATAGATGGATGGATGGATAAGAAATGGGAGAGATAGATAGATGGATGGATGGATGGATAAGAAATGGGAGAGAAATTAAAGGATGGGTGGGGGATAGAAATGGAAGATAATAGAGGAGGATGGATGGATAAGAAATGGGAGAGAGATATAGATGGATGGATGGGTAAAAAGGGGGGGAGAGATGATGGATGGATGTGGGTAAAAAGGGAGAAGAGATAGATAGAGGATGGTGGAAAAAATTGGGGGGGAAATAGATAGTGGATGGAAAAGGGTGGAAAGAAATGGGGGGAGATAGTGATGGATGGATGGATGAAAGGGAGGAAAAAATGGTGGGGATGGATAAGAAAGGAGAGAGAATAGAGGTGGATGGTGGATGGGTGGGTGGGTAAAAAATGGGGAGAGATAGATAGATGGTGGTGGTAAGAAAAAGGGAAGATAGATAATGAGGATGGGTAAGAAAATGGGGGGAGATAATAATGGATGGTGGATAAAAATGGGGGGATAGATAGATGGGTGGAAAAGATAAGAAATGGGAGAGATAGATAGATGGATGGATGGATAAGAAATGGGAGAGATAGATAGATGGATGGATGGATGGATAAGAAATGGGAGAGATAGATAGATGGATGGATGGATAAGAAATGGGAGAGATAGATAGATGGATGGATGGATGGATAAGAAATGGGAGAGATAGATGGATGGATGGATGGATAAGAAATGGGAGAGAGAGATAGATAGATGGATGGATGGATAAGAAAAAAGGGGGAGTAGAAGATGGGTGGGGATAAGAAATGGGAGAGAAGATGGTTTTGAAATGGGTAGATAAAAGATGGGTAAGAAATGGGTAGATAGTAGATGGGAAAAAAATGGGTTTGATAATGATGGTAAAAAATGGGATAGTGAAGGGTGGTAAAAAATGGGATAGTAGAAGTATGGATAAGAAATGGATGATAGATAATGACTAAGAAAATGGGATAGATAGATTAGATGGATAAGAAATCGGATAGATAGATAAAGATGGATAATAAATGGGATAGATAGATAGATGGATAAGAAATGGGAGAGATAGATAGATGGATGGATGGATGGATGGATAAGAAATGGGATAGATAGATAGATGGATAAGAAATGGGATAGATAGATAGATGGATAAGAAATGGGATAGATAGATAGATGGATAAGAAATGGGATAGATAGATAGATGGATAAGAAATGGGATAGATAGATAGATGGATAAGAAATGGGATAGATAGATAGATGGATAGGAAATGGAAAGATAGATAGAGATAGATAATGGGAGAGAGATAGGTAGACACTATGATGGATAGATAGAGATAGGAAATGGGAGAGATAGATAGAACCCAGGTGATTGGATCCCATGGCTGACAGTCTGATCAGGGTCCTCTGGTTTCTCAGCGCTGGCACCTACCTGGCTGCCCTGGTGAAGTTTGCCCGGCTGGCAGCGGCTGGTGCGGCGGAGAGGCTGCAGGGAGACACGCCGCTCCCAGTGCAGCTGGCTGTGTGTGCTTCCAGTAGTCTTCATGATCCTGCCCGACCCCTTTTTTCCCTGTGTCTGAGGCGCCGCCGCCTGACCTCACTGAGTGCACTCCCTCTGCACGCTCACCCGCCCCCACCATAGCCAAACACTGACTCACTGCTCCTATCAGGCGTATGTATGTGCCCGCAGGTGGCAGCTGCTGATTCATGCAGGCTCTCTGCAGTGTACACTACGATGTGATCGGCCGATAAGCGATGGATCCATGGTCGGTATCCTCCACATGTTATCGAGCATTCAGGATCTGGGTTGTAGAACATCTCATAAGCAGGACACCCTGTAGTCAGAATATTGCCATCGGAAATACAGCCCCTTAGGTACAGTTTTCATGGTGGTCAGATAGTTCTGCCTGTCAGTATTAGGAGCTGAGACGTTCCAATTATATTGGGTCGGGGGTCTGTCTGTTGGGTGAGATCAGTCTGTGGAGAGCTGAGTTTGTTATTTGGAGGAGTCATCAGCTGTGCTATAACCTTAGGGCTTGTCCCCACGACATGGTATTTTGGTCGGTTTTTCAGATGGTTTGCAGTTTTACAAACCATCTGAAAACCGACATACAACGCACTCCCATAGACCTTAATAGAAAATCCGTTTAGCAATCCCCGCTGCACAGATTTTCCGCCAGACGGTTTTTCACACCGCCGGCATTCCTAAAAACTTAGAACATGTTCATTCTTCCACCTGGTTTTCAGGCGAGTTGCAAGTAAGACCGTTCCGCTATATATATGTTAAACTATGTACCTGCTGTTTCGTGCATAAATTCATAATAGGAATTTTAAGAAGATATTTAAATAAAGAAGATGCTATCGCTTTATACTTACCCGGCTGGGAAGGACATTTAATAGTGGTGGTTCTCGTATATATGTTCAGGCGGAACATGAACATGTGGGTGTGAAGGGAAACAGCTTGAATCCACAAACATCGGACAAAAGCAGTCTCCTTAGGCCCAGTTCACATGGCTTATTCAAGCCGTAATTGCGGGGATGGATTTCGCCCGCAATTACGGCTTGAATAAGGGGCGGGGCAGGGGCGCAGCTCGCCGGCCCCATAGACATACATTATCCACGGCACGTAACCCGCCGGGATAATGTGCATGTCACTTTCTCCCCGCCCGGCGGATTAGCAGAGCGGGGAGGAGACGGAATCCATAGTTGTCTATGAGAATTGTGGATTACCGTAATGGCTGGGACGGATTCCACCCGTACTGCAGCGCAAATACGGCTCACAATATGGATGGAATCCGTGCCCAAAATAAGCCGTGTGAACAGACCCTTACATGCCAAAAAAAGACCAAATACCAGCCAGGAAATCTGACCGATATTTGGTCTCTGCTGTGGGAACGCAGCCTTAAACAATGGTTTTCAGTCGGATTTTCAGATGGTTTTTGGATACGTAAACCGACTATCAACCCTCCTCATAGACTTTAATAGAAATTCTAAGCTGTATTCTACACTGAACGTATTTTCTGATGGCAAATCCAACTGTCTAAAAAACTAATTTGGAAACTGTGGCCAAAAACCATCCCCCTTTGTGCTCAAAAAACGAAAAAAAAACCCAAAAACGGTTGGATATTCCGACCAGTGTTTTGTCAGTGCCGTATGGACGGACCCTTAGGCTTTTCCCGTACCCCACGATCATTTTAAGTCAAGGGTCTCAAACTCGGATGGGCTGCACAAAGAAAATGTTGACGGACCACATTTCTGTCAAATTTTGACAAAAATGATCGCCCAAGCTCATAGCAATGCCAAATATGTGTACTCTTGTATCTTTTATTTATTTGGATGATAAGGACTTAAAGGAAGAAAAGGTAGTGTGTATTTTTTACTTTATATTCCTTTTTTACATTTTTTTTACCTTTAAAACTTTTACTTTTTTTTTTACGTGTCCCAAAATGGTACTGGTCTGAGCGACTGTTTGATCTCTGTTATAATACCTTGCAGTACCAGAGACTGTTAGGCTATGTTCACACGGTGTATTTGCAGGGCGTAATTACGCCCCGCAATTACGCCGTGTGACCGGGGGCGGGGCGGGAGCGGGGGACTGAGCAGGGGGCCGGCACTTCGCCGGCCCATTGACTTGAATTACTAGCGGCGCGTATTTGCGGCTAGAAATTCACATGTCAATTATCACCGGGGAGAGGAGACGTAATCCATAGTTCTCTATGAGAACTGTGAATTACCGTAATGAATGGGCCGTTTTCGGCCCGTAATTGGCGCACTTCGGCGCGTAATTACGGACCGAAATACGGCCCATTTTAAGCCGTGTGAACATGCCTTTAGGCTGTTACACGGCATTGGACCAAAAACGACCTGAAAACCAAATCCTCTTTTTTTTTTTTTGCAGAAATGCAAAGCATTATCATTGCTATGGATTTCTGCAAAAAATGCGTCAAAAATGGCCAAAAAAACATCCGGCACTTTATGCATAGACTCCAATAGTAAATTTTCTGCCCTGCTCTGTATATTTTTGCAACATGTTTCAAAAAAAGACCAGCAAAAAAAATGAGCAGAAAAAAGACGTTCCGTGGAGACAACAGAACGTGTTTACTGTAGAAGTCTATGGGACCTCTTTTCAGTCATTTTATCAGCATTTTTTGAAACGAAAAAACACTTAAAAACCAGAACGTTTTTGTGTGCAGTGGAGACATAGCCTTATTGGGCCTCCAGCTGCCATGTCAGCCATCTGCACCCTGCAAATTGTACAGCAAGGTGCAGATAAAAGAGACAGCGAACCGCCTTCCTTGTCCAGTCCCTTAAGCTCTGTTCATACGGCTAAGTTTGGGCCGTATTTCGGTCCGTAATTAAGCGCCGAAGTGCGCAAATTACGGCTGAAAACGGCCCATTCATTACGGTAATCCACAGTTCTCATAGAGAACTATGGATTACGTCTCCTCTCCCTGCTCGGCGAAGCCGCTGGGCGGGGAGATAATTGACATGTGAATTACTGGCGGCGTATACGCGCCGCTGGCAATTCAAGTCTATGGGCCGGCGAAGTGCCGGGCCCCTGCACAGTCCCCCGCCCCGCCCCCGGTCACACGGCGTAATTGCAGGGCGTAATTACGCCCTGCAAATACACCGTGTGAACATAGCCTTACATGCTGTGGTCGCTGTTGACATCCAAGGGATGAAATAACCAGGATCGGAGTAAACTCCAGCCCTGAGTGTTAAAGGGAATCTGTCGCCAATTTTTTTTTTTTTTTAATTATTAAATCAAGCCCCTGATCCATATTCCTTTCCTCTCAGTCGTTTTTATTTCCTGATTGTAAATTTCTCTATTCGGCCGTCTATATATGATTGTAGGGAAGACATTCTTGCTTGCACTGCTTTAACAGCAGTCAGAGAGATACTTTACAGCAGTTTCATGCCCATAGGATTCTTAAGACAGATTCTGTCCCATAGACTTGTATAGGAGAGTTTTCACTGTGAAAGGAGGGGAGAGGGGGAGCTGTGACTATCTCCTCTTGTGACTGGTGGATCCTGTGTTATCTGTACACAATGGTGTCTCCTTTCAGCTTGACCCTGCTGTTACTGATAATGAGCACACTGCTGAAAAGCTCTCTAAACAGAACAGGAAGTGTCAGACGATTATTAAGCCTAGTGGCCAAAGTGAGAACTGCAGGACTTAAAGGAGTTGTCTCTCTTCAGAGTTTCAGAGAATGCATGAATGAAATACTCTGTCACTTCCTGGTTCAGACTGACTCATTTGCATAAGCTCCATGCCTGTACAGCCCTGTGCTCAGTTGTGCTTTCAGATGCTAATTAGATCAGATTAGCTTCTCAAACTACTAACAGGACTTCTTATCTGATCCCCAAAACAAAAGCCCTAATTACAGTTCTGTTTATTTTACATAAATCAAGCTTTCTACTGCTGAGCAGCACAGGACACTGCTGCAACCTGTGTGATGATGTCACTCACTGTTATCTCATTGAACAAACAGCAGGGGGAGAATTGTTTACAGGTCAGTTACTGAGGGAACTGAAATAGCCAGGGAGGTCATAAATTCACTTGTATCTCCTTAGGCCGTGTTCACACGGCTTATTCCCGACGGATTTGTGAGCCGTATTGAGCTCACAAATCCGCCGTGAATAAGGGGCGGGACGGGGGCGGGGCCGGAGCGCGGCGGGGGCGCCGCTCCCGGCCCCATAGACAAGGCATTATCTACGGCGCGTACGCGCCGTAAATAATGTGCATGTCACTTTCTTCCCCCACGGCGGATTCGTCGAGCGGGGAGGAGTGAAGGAAACCACTGTTCTCTATGAGAGCAGTGGATTACCGTAATTGCTGCCGCGGATTGGCGCCGTACTGCAGCGCCAATCCGGCGCGCAGTACGGCGCCAATCCGCGGCAAAATAAGCCGTGTGAACGAGGCCTTAGGGAAAACAGAGGAACAAAGCAATATATTTGGAAAATGTCTTTATTTTGTGTTCCCTACAATTTGAAAGCTATTCTTTGTAGCGAGACAACCCCTTAAAGAATTATTAAAAAAATATTGAAACTGATCTGGAAAATAAAAAAAAATAACCAAAAATTCCTAAAAAATGTGTTTAACATAAAAATGTGAGTTAAACAATAAGTCATTTTTTGATGACACATTCCCTTTAATACTTAGTACCTGAGGATGTCTTGGGAGCTCCAGGGCCCCGCAGATGATAGCCTCAGGGCCACATTCAGCCACGGGCTGGGTGTTTGAAACCCATGCTCTATGTTATGTCAAGAAATCAGCATAAAACAAAAATTTACCTGGTGATCCACAATCCCAGCACTGAGTCTCTGCCAGCTTGACCATTGGCCTCACAGCATAATAGGGATCTATGATGATGGTACTTCAGATTATTGGTCCCACAGTCAACCTGGTTATTGCAGCTACAATGTCCGTAAATTATACTCATGAAACTAACCTTAACCCTTTAACACTTCCAAAGAAAAAAAATATTACTCTTCATTTTTCTCCTCTTCGCCTTCCAAAAGCCATAACATTTTTATTTTTTCACCTACATAGACACGAGGGCTTCTATTTTGCGGGACAAGATGTACTTTCCAGTGGTGTTATACATATTACCATATAATATACTGGCAAAGCGCAAAAAAAAAAGTGGGACGAAATGTGAAAAAAATTTACTTGCGCCATGTTTGTGGAAGTTTTGTTTTTGCGGAGTTCAATCTTCGCTAAAAATGATGTGTTCTGTGTATTCTACAGGTTGATATGCATCCGGCAATACCAAACATGTTTCCGTTATGTTTTGGTGGCATAAAAAAATGCCAAAATTTTCTATCTTTGAAATTTGTGCTGCGGCGCTGTTTTGTGTGACCAATAACTTTTTTGTACTAACACCTACGGACGTCAGTGAGGGGGCATTTTTTGCGGGCTGAAGTGTACTTTATATTGCTAGTAGTTTGGAATACATGTGCCTTTTTTCATCACTTTTATTCCATTTTTATAGGACATGAAATGACCCAAAAAACGCAATTTTGCCGTTTGGAATTATTTTTCTTCTACAGTGTTCAGAGTACGGGATAAATGATGTTAGATTTTAATAGATTGGACTTTTTCGGATGTGGCGATACCAAATATGTGTAACTTTTTTATAATTTTTTTTTATTTGTAAAATGGCGTAAGGTGGGTGATTTGAACATTTAATAGTTTTTTATTTGTTTATACTTTAAAACTTTTTTTTTTTTTTTTACTTTAACATTGAGTCCCCCTAGGGCGCTTCACCACTAGGGGGCGTGATCATTAATACAGCCTAATGCATTGCACAGACACTGCATTAGGCTGTACTAAGATGGCATTTTTTAAGATGGCAAATGAGAACATGGCAGTGATGGAGGCCTTCACAAGGCTTCCCGCTGCCATGTCCAGGCATCGGAACCCCGCAGTTACGCTGTGGGGACTCCGATCAGAGTGTTTCATTCATTTAGACGCCGCGGCCATCTTTGCCGCGGCGTCTAAAGGGTTAAACAGCGCGGGCAGCACTGTTAGCTACAATTAGCCGCTAACACCCAGTGGCTGTGTAACAGGATCGTGTTGTGATCCTGCTACACAACTCCTTAACCCCACCAGGACGTACCCATACGTCCAGGTGGGTTAAGGGGTTAAAGTGGTGTTCCGCCAGCAGAAAATGCGCGATAGTGTGTCGGGGCATGATGGAAAATAGACGAAACGAATCATAGTTACCTCCGGGACATTGTTGTTCTGTCGCCACGGCTGTTCTGGTGATCCTGGTTGTAGCTGTGACAGGTGCAGCCAATTCCAGGCCGCAATGCACATAATCACTGTGATTGGCTGCAGCTGTCACAGCCGGGATCACCGGGACAGCAGTGGTTATGGCAGGACAACGTCCAGGAGGTAAGTATGATTCTTTTCTTCTATCTCTATCATGACAGACCAGCAAGCATTTTCTACTGTTCCTTTAATAGACAACCCCTTTTAAGAAAAAAAAATGACACTGCATTGGGGCCAGGGTGGTCTAAAAAAGAAAAAACCTGATACCTCGCTGCCCCCTGTTATTGTCGCTCTGGAGCTCCCGGTGATCCGCCTCTCTTGGTTCCCAGGGTATTGTTCCGACCGGCAGCAGAGGCTTGTGATCAATTGTAAGAGAATGGAGCACGAGCCTCTCCAGGGTGTTAGGAGAAGAACCCAGAAGTCAAGAGAATCGGAAATCCTTGTGCTCCAGAGCGACAATGGTAGGGGGCAGCGAGGTAAGTATCAGGGTTTTTTATTTTATTTTGACCACCGTGTTCTCAATGAAGTGAATTTGTTTTAATCAACAACCCCTTCAAAGCACACACACAGATTGTGGCCACCAGCAAAATTGTGCCCATTGCATGTAGGTGGGGTTTCGTCCACACACAGTGGTTGCAGTGTAAGAATGTGCCCTTAGGGGTCGTTCACACGGCGTTTTTGGATCCGTGTTGGATCCGAAAATCGTATCCAAAAACGCAGCGTCGATCGGATCCTAAATGGATCCAACATGTCCCCAACACGCAGCTGCATGTCTGAATGCAGCCGGATCGCACCCTATAGTTTATAATGGGGCTCCTGCTGCGTCTTTCGGACCAAGAACTGACATGACAATTCTTGGAAAGGATCCAAAAGATGCAGTGAGACACGTGAGACTCGGCGATCACTCGTGTGTTTCAAGTTAAAAGCAATTTAAAATCACATTGCTATTTATTAGATACGTGTCTGGGTCCGTTTAGGGTCCGACAGATGGATCCAAACACGTATCTAAAAGCGTATGTAAACACGGACTCAACAAGCCGTGTGAACATACCCTTAGGCTATTACACCCGCCGGCCCATAGACATTCATTACTAGCATATTCGCCGCTAGTAATTGACATGTCACTTATCTCCCCCCGCGGCGTATTGTCCGAGCGGGGAATGGAGACTTAATCCATAGTTCTCTATGAGAACTGTGGATTACCGTAATGACAGGGGCGCATTTCGCCCTGTATTGAGTGCAGTACTCCGTGAAATACGGGCGAAATACGTCCCAATTTAAGCCGTGTAAACATACCCTTAGGCCTCGTTCACACGGCTTATTGCCGGCGTAATTGCGGGGACGGATTTCGCCCCACAATTACGGCAGCAGCGGGGCGGGGGGCCAGCAGCTCGTCGGCCCCATAGACATTCATTATCCACGGCGCGTACACGCCGTAAATAATGTGCATGTCCCTTTCTCCCCCCGCGGCGGATTCGACGAGCGAGGAGAAGAGACGGGAATCCATAGTTCTCTATGAGAACTGTGGATTACCGTAGTTACTGGGACGGATTGGAGCCGTACTGCAGCGCAAATATGGCGCGCAGTACGGCTCCAATCAGCGCCCAAATAAGCCGTGTGAACCTACCCTTAGGCCGGGTTATCATAGATGGCTTGCCTGAGTCTTTAGTACTCCCTGTAATGATTTTCATGCTAACTTGCTCTGTCTGTGCTGTACGTCGCCTCCCCTCCCAGAAGCTGAGCAGCAACAGTTCATGTTTGAAAGCTGTTTCCCTATAATACAAAAAAGAGAAAAATAAATAAAAAGGACACATATTTGCCGTGTATGTAACAACCTGGGCAATGCGGTTGTATCAAATGTGAAAGGAATGTAGCCTGTCAACTTCAAATATTTTGGATGTGCAGCCTCTTTACCTGGCAGCGTTTGAGCCCTCAGTGGCCACTGTAATACAGTAGATACTTCAGTGTATGTGCCTCTGTGCACGTGTCTTGTTTTTTACTGGTTAGCAATTTCTACATGCCCGGGGCACTCCTGTTAGTTGTTGACAAGAAGAATAGTCTGACCCTCACACTTGTACTCTTAGGGCCTGTCTCCACGGCAAGGGTTTTTTACGGTTTTCCGATGGTTTGCCGTCTTACAAACCGCCTGAAAACCTGAAACAAACGCTCTCCCATAGACTTCAATGGAAAAACCGCCCAGCAGTCCCCACTGAACTTTTTTTCCGCCTGCCGGTTGTAACGGCAGTGGTAGTGGATCCGCTGGGCCAGTGCAAGCGGGGGTGGAAGCCCGCGCCCGGGCGTGGAGTCTAAGTAGAACCCGGTTTTCACCAGAGCCCGCCGTAAAGCGGGATGGTCTTGCTGCGGCGGGAAACTACCAGGTCGCTTCCACTGGCGGGACTTGCTTAAGCGTGGTACAGAATCGTAAGGCTGAGACATAGTCGGGGACAGGCAGTAGGTCAGGGCAGGCGGCAGAGGTTCGTGGTCAGAGGACGGTAGCGAGACGGTACGGTACACGGTAAACACTAGAAGAGGCAAACCGCTTTCTCAATAGGCTCCGAGGGCACTAAAGATCCGGCAGAGGACTGCCGGAGGAGGAGACAATATATAGGGCCAGTGGCCGGCAACAGCTGATTAACGTCGCACTGGCCCTTTAAGTCTGAGAGCGGGAGCGGGAACGCGCGCACCGGCTGGGACAAGCGCGCCTGGAGTCAGGAGCGGGGTCGGGTGAGTAGCCGACCACCGCGGGACGAGTGCGCCCATGGACCGACACACGGACCGCAGGGCCACGCACCCCCGGTTCCTGGGAGGGGACCGGGGAACGAACGCGCCCGCAGCCCGGGGGATGGGCTGCGGCGCCGTTCGTTACAGCAGCTTTGTCAGACCGGCGGCGGATCCTAAAACATTGAACATGTTCATTCTCCCGACCGGTTTCTAGACGGAAAATTAACATTGGAGTCAATGTAAACCGCTCAAAACGTAGCGAGCGGTTTTTGGCGCGGTTTTTGACTGTGTTTTTGGCCGGTTTTCAGTTTTTGCAATAAAAGTGAAGAATGATCCCACCTATAGTAGGTGTGTGTTTGGAGGTCCTTTTGCACTTTTTTTTTTTACACAGGAAGGTCCTGCAAACCACTTCAGTGTCAACGAGAGTCTATAAATCCTCTTTTTAGCCTAAACTAACCAAATTTTTATGCTGGTGACATGCACGTGCTTTAAAGTGAAAGTGAAAAAGTTGGACTTTGTTAAATTGTGGAGATAAAAAAAAATCCCAAAACAGTCTAAAAACCGCTTGAGATGTGAGCTGTTTTTGTCCTTTGCTGTGTGATCGCAGGGGGTTGTCATGAAAACTTTGGAGGGTATTTGGCACCTCTGCTTAAGGAGCTGCCAAGTGAAGTCATAGGTTCATGCCGCCATAGGCCCACCTGGGCTAGGTATCCACAAGCAATGCTTAGAAACTTGTTCTTGGCTTTTACTTACAGTACAATTGCTTTGAACAATGCAAATACTCTTTGGCCGTCCAGTTAACCAGGCTTCCATAAAATATATGACGTGTTAATGCTGGGGCAGCATTTTGTGAAACGTTTCCATGTCCCTTGCGGTTCTGGAGGTCAGCCAATATGCCACTGCTTTATAGTGCATCCAACCAGGTGGCTGAATGTCAAATAGCTTTGTTCTTTTGATGATTTACTTGTCTCTAGACAACCTCCTTAACTATTAATGCCTATTGTTCATTCGGTACATTACACATTTTGCTTTAGATCTTAACTTTGTCACCGACTTCAACTTTGTCAATGATCATGTAAGAGTGCAAAAAGGTATTCTTACAGAGAAGGAGGCGCAGGGGGCAGTATTACTGAGAGATGAACACAGAAATAGATTTATAACAGACGAAGACATGGGGCATTATTACAGAGAAGTGGACACAGGGGCAGCACTATTACTGAGAACTGAACATAGAAGGAGCTCTATAATAGGGAAGGGGGCACAGGAGCTTTAGTACTGCAATCTGAGCACTGGAGGGGAACTTTATAACAGAATATGGGGCACTGGGCATTATTATAGAGGAGGTATTGCAGGGGGGCATTATTACAGAGAATGGGGCACAGGAGCTTTAGTACTGAGAACTGAGCACTGGAGGAGCATTATAACAGAATAGGGGCACTGGGCATTATTACAGAGAAGGGGCATTACGACAGAGAAAGGGGCCCTATTACAGAGAACTGAGCACATAAGAAGCAATATAACAAAGAAGGGGCATTATTCCAGAAATGAGGGTAAAATGGGCATTTTTACAGAGAAAGGGGCTGAAGGAGCATTATTAAAGAGAAAGGGACACTGGGGGCATTATTACTGAGAACTGAGCACAGAAGGGGAACTAATAAGAGAAGAGGGAACAGGAGCTTTGTTACTGAGAACTAAATCACTTAGAAGGAGCATTTTATCAGAGAAGAGGACACGGGGCATTATTACAGAGAAGGGGGAACAAGGTGCTTAATTACCAAGAAAGGGGCACTGGGGGCATTATTACAGAGAACTGAGCACAAAATGGGCACTAATAAGAAAATTGGCCACAGGGGGCATTATTACTGAAAATTGAGCACAGAAGGAGCATTATAATAGAGAAGAGGACAAAGGGTGCATTATTACAAAGAAGGGGGCATTACAACAGAGAAGGAGGCATTACTACTGAGAACTGAGCACAGAAGGAGCTTTATCACAGAGAAGGGGATACAAGGGGAATTATTACTGAGACTGAAAGAGGCAGTGTTGCAGAGAGCAGAGCCCACCGGGCATTATTACTAAGAAAGGGACAATTATTATTGAGATTAAGCAAAGAAGCGCCATTATTACAGAGAAGGGGGCACAAAGGGCATCATTATTGAGATTTGAGCACAAAAGGGGAACCATTAGAGAGAATGGGGCAAAGAGAGTATTATTACTGAGATGTGAGCACAGAAGGGGCACCATAACAAACAAGAGGATAACGGGGGCATTAATACAGAGAAGTGTAGGGGGGAGACATTATATCAGAGAAATGTATACAGGGGGCATTATTACAGAGAAGGGGGCACTATTACTAAGAATTGAACACCGAAGGGACAATATTGGAGAGAATAGGGCAGAGAGAGCATTATTAATGAGAATTAAGCACAGAAGGGGGACCATTACAGAGAGGATGGCACATGGGTATTATTACTGAGACTTGAGCACATAAAGGCGATTATTACAGAGAAGGGGGCACAGGGGGTATTATTTCAGAAAAGAGGGGATATTATTGCTAAGTAGAGGCACAGGTGAGCATTATTACTAAGTGGTAACAAAAGGGCATTATTATTGAGCAGGAGCATAAATTGGGAATTTTTACTGTGTGGGGCCCATAAGGGGAACAAATGAAGAGTGGTATTGCTGTCTATGTCACCAGAAGAGCCACTTTGGCCATCTGGGGCATTAGGAATGGGAAGACTGTGTACAGGTAGGAGTCTTGGAAAATGGAGGAGGCTGAGATGTATGTGTGCCATATTCTGTATAGACGAGTCGTGGTCTTAGTGGTTATGGTGGTTTGAGCCACATAGATAAGAAAGGTGAACAAGTCAGATGTCACCTGGGAGTCACCGGATGTCATTGCTTATTTTTCCTCTGTATTGGATTAATACTGTATTTACTTGTATAGCAACCTGAACTGTCCACTACATGAAATATATTATTTGAGGTGGGGGTTTGTTTTTGTGATGTTATCTTTATTCCGCAAGCTGGTACAATTCTGGCAATACCAATTTGTTAGCGTTTTCGATGTTTTGCTACTTTTTAAAAAAAACAAAAAAAAACCAAAATAAACTTTTTTATTAATTTGCTTTGCATTGCCTTTTTCTAGACCAATAGCTTATACTTTTACATATTTGGATCTGAGGGAGGGCTAATCTTTTGCAGGCAAAAGTGTAGTTTTTATTGGTACCATGCTGGGATAAATGCAATTGTTTGATCAATTTTTGTTCAAATTTTTGGGGAGGCAAAAAAAGAAACCTAGGTTTTTTTGTGGAATTTGATTATTACCAAGATATTGTTCTTTCAGAAAAAAAACTAAAGCAGGTAAAAGTTTTCATTAGGTTACTCCTTACTAGTTCTTCACATTAAAGCATAAAAAATGAAACAAAAAAACTAAGGAAAGTAAATTTTATTCATATACAGCCAGAAGGAATATTTTACAGTAGAAAAAAACAAACCAAACTTTAGCAGTTAATAGATGAAATGTAGATTCAATGACAGACTCAAACACTGTCAATAAGAAAATCTTTTATGTTGGCAAATATAAAAATCTTTTGCAGCCAGGTCTCCAAGTTCCACCAGTGCTTCATTCTTGAGGTGGTTGATTACTATGCTGAACAAAGAGTAGAGACATGCCAAGCTCTCCCCAGTCAGTGGGAATCTGAAAAAAAGTAATTTACATAATATTCATCTGATTTTACTGTATAATTAAGCTCTAAACCTTGCACAACCCTAATCTTCATCCGTAACGAGAGGTTTGAACCCATAGTGGGTACCAATAGCTTGGTACTGTTATTGTTGGCAGTAGCCTTTCTGAACTTTTGGTGACACCTAATATCTCAAGTAATCTAAGTAGCTCTACATTACAGGGATTTTCTCACCATTCAGTTTCATAGAGCTACAGCCAGCTTTAGACTCACACTTCATGGTCACACTGTGGGCGTATCTATAGCAGTGATTGATATATCAGTTCTGCTAACTATTCCTGTTACAGTGACATAACCGCAGGAGATTTATAAAGTGTAATATACAAGGCTGCAGAGCTCTAAAGAGTGAAAGCTCCTCATTTAGTCAAGTAAACTCTGCAGGAGGTGACTCGCCATGGACTGACTGACTGACAGGCAGCTTGGAACAATGAGAAATAAAAGAGAGCAAGTAGAGGTAGGGAGAGATGGTCGGTAACCAGATAGACTTGTGTACTCTAAGAGGAGATAAAATCTTTTTTATCTCCTGACCAAAGAAAAATCAACAAAGCAACGTAAATGGTAATTGTCTTCTTTAATCTTTCCCTACATGTTAAAAGCTGATCAGTAGTGAGTAGTGAGAAAACCCCTTTAATCCTAAATACATTCTTCATATCATATATATTTTAATGTTTTCCCTTTTAAAGTAACCTCGGTCAACCACCAATAAACTCAACTACCCATCCACCAGCATAAAAAGATTTAGATTCATAATGGGGGGCTATGTACTGCTTTACATTTTGTGATAATGAGAGGAGTAGCTTTAGGAACTGGGTTTGGACATCCTTGTAAACTTGGCATCACAGTACTTAATTAGAAATAACCCAAGTAAATTTATTGTGAGCCACCATACACCAAGCTTCTCCCTATTTTAGTAAAAATATCTAAAAAAAAACCAACCCAAAAACCTAACAGTTTACCACTAATACCTTCAATCGCTGCTCCCTCAGCACCAAATGGTTTAGATTCATAATGGAGGGTTATGGACCATTATGCCTTTTTGTCACAATGAAAGGGGCAGCTTTGGGAACCGGATGTGGATTGCTATTCTAAATAAAGTTCTGTGGGATCTGAGTGACACTGAACCCCTTGCAAACTACAACCAACATTCCACCACAGTGTACTACTGCACTGATATAAGAACAACATAACACTTAAAAGCATTCATTCATAATGGGGAATTATAAGTCATTTTTTTTTAGTTACGGTAATTGAGGCAAAAGGTATTATTAAGAATAACAATGGAAAAACCTATGGACTTAACTTCTTATTGTGGCTTCATGCCATATCTAACAAGTCAATGACATGAGCAGAGTATGGCAAGGTGAAGGTAGAAGGTTGTTTCACATCTTCACCAGGTAACAGAACCAACTCTACAACCTACAAGAGAAAACAACTATTAGAGAAACACCTTTCAGTACATTAGAATGTCAACCTCTGGAAGCAGAGACAGCAGTAGAAGAATAAACAGAAAACAGCTGGTTGTAAATGCAGCTAGAACATGGAGGAGCCATCAGTGGCAAAAATCAGAAAAATGGAAAACATCAAGACTTTGTTATAAGGTGAATGCCACAAACTGAACATTTTACAACAACAACAACAACAGATATTGCAGCAATTGTAATCTCTTGTTTTTACAGACATCAAGCTTTCAGAAATATGGTGGAAACCAGGCCTGGACTGGTCCTCAGGAGAGGTAACCCCCAGTGGACCCCTGAACATGGTGGGCACTTGGGTCTGGTAGGCCTGGGGCTACTTTATGAACAAAGGCAGGGAAAGAGAGGTACAAAGCAAAAGTTATGTGCAGTCATGTACATTAGCTATAGAATGGGCCCCAAGAGTCAACTTCACTGGTTGGCCCCAAGACTTAAATGGGTTTTGCCATGATGTATTGTTGACGTGGGATCCTCCAAAATGGGTATTTAATCACTTTTCTAAATCTATGTGATTACAAAAAGTGAAGCCTGTGAGAGCTACAGCATTGCTCAGTCCCCCTTAGTTTTCTGAAAGTTTACATTAGACACTACCAGAAGCTGACAGGGAGCTGATCTGGCCATGTTTGCGTGTTTGCACTTCTTAACATGAAAGAGCTTGCAAGGGGCTGCAGAGAAAGTGCAGTGTTTGAGTCCGTCTGCTGTATAGAGAATCCACTGTTGTAATGTTATTATTTGAGTAAACTTTAGAGACGATCCCTGCTTCCTCGCTCTCTGCTCACCCCTCCCTCTCACCCCTGCAGCCATTCATGACTCAGCATGCTTTGTTTATATTCTCCACTGAGCAGATAAGAGGTAAGGAACTCCGTGGCAAAACCCCTTTAAGTCTACTTGTGGGTCCCAAGCACCCCAGTCCAACACTGGTGGAAACTGTATTTGACAAAAAAGCCATTGCTGCTTTGTTAAGGCGAGCACATAACATTACCGAATCAACGTGGGACGGTAAATGTGCTTGGACGTAAATGGTGGCTCCAGAATTTTTTTCATAGACTGCAGTCATCTGGCTATGTTGTATTGGCTAACTATGACTCCTGCCAATCCTGGGGATGAGCGGTCATATTCAGTATAAGATGTGTCGTGAATTGCCAATTTGCTTTAAGGTATTACCACAGATTAAGTCAACTTGCTATTAGTTCTAGAGAGCCATTTTCATCACAGCTCCATTAAAATAGTAACAAATTCACAAAAAAGAGACAGAATTTTGAGTGGCACCAGGGCAATGAGTGCCAAACCAGAGCATTGTCCTGGTGGTCCAGAGTTCTGAAACGGGGATCAAAACTGGAGTAGATCCGGCCTCAAGTAGTTGACTAGTAAAAATAATCTGCATCTAAAACTGCTACAAAAATTTGATCCACTGTTTCACTCACACTCCTCACTACAATTAAGCAGTGAAGTGAAGGAGTGGATTTGGGACTCCCATTAAAGTGCTCAGTGAGTGACACCCAGCAATCATACATTTATCACTCATCCTGTAGATGGATAAGATGCTTTTTGTGGGAGAACCAAAAGGGGATCCGCTGGGAGAAAGAGAATGACAGAAAGGGATTAAATGCAAATATTATCATTTAACCCAAGTAAGACGTAGATATTGCAATATCTAGATCCACACTGAGGGCGACATGTATGAACGGGCTTTACGCCTCTTTTTTGGCGTAACCTGCGCCTCACCAGCCCGAATCCGCTGTCGGACGCAGGGATGCGGTGTTAGGCGCAGCGTTCGCCACTTTCAGCTGTGCCCCGCATGAAGGGGCGTGCAATGGGCGCGGTGTGGGCGCGGGAAATACAGTAATTCAAATTGTTTAAGCTCTTCTCATTGGTCGGCATAAACCAACCAATCAGAATAGGAGCGACAGGGACCCATTATAACCTATGGAGAAATATAGACCAATCAAAATCAAAGGCGGGAAAGTTCAAAATACAGTAAAAATACAGAAAAGACTGATTGGTTGAACTAGCGGGGCTTGGCTATCCCAGCCAATCAGAGTGCGAGCTACTTGTCTCATGTAGTCAATGGAGAGATCGGCGCAATGAAATCTCGGCTCTCCACGCCGTGCGGCATGGAGTATGATTAAAAAAATCATTTTTATTAAGTGTAAAATTTTCTCTGAAAAAGAGCTGAAACCTTCAATAAACATAAATCAATCAAATCCCTAACAACGCGTTTGTCGCCGAGACCGGCGCTACATCAGGAATTGGGATATAGAGGATTGCCGGGAAATACAGTAATTCAAAGTGTTTAAGCTCTTCTCATTGGTCAGCATAAACCAGCCAATCAGAATAGGAGCGACAGTGGCCCATTCTAACCTATGGAGGAGTATTGACCAATCAGAATAGGAGTGACAGGGACCCATTTCTAACCTATGGAGAAATATTGACCAATCATATTCAAAGGCGGGACAGTTCAAAATACAATAAAAATGCAGAAAAGAGCTGATTGGTTGAGCTAGCGGGGGCTTGGCTATCCCAGCCAATCAGAGCGCTAGCTACTTTCTCATAGAGTTCTATGGGGAAAAGAAATGCAGAGCGAGCTCTGTTTGTAATTGGCTAACTTAAAAGAGGCGCGGTTATTTGGACCAATGGGAGAGCGAGCGACGCTCTTATGGGTTTTCTAATGCAATCTGTAATAAAACTGTACATGGCCGAAATCAAATGATAATACTCCCGAACTTGTACCCATGTGTATATAAAATGAACAATAATATGGGGGTAAAGAAAAAAAAATATTCAATAAAATCATGTTTATTTCTTTAGTTTCGTTACACCCATACTATAGATCAGTGGCTACCGAAAATAAAGAAATAAAAATGATTTTATTGAATTAATATTTTTTCTTCTTTACCCCCATATTATTGTTCATTTTATATACACATCGAGACAACTTCGGGAGCATTATCATTTATTTTCGGCCTTGTACAGTTTTATTACAGATTGCATTAGAAAACCCATAAGAGCATCGCTCGCTCTCCCATTGGTCCAAATAACCGCGCCTCTTTTAAGTTAGCCAATCACAAACAGAGCTCGCTCTGCATTTCTTTTCCCCATAGAACTCTATGAGAAAGTAGCTTGCGCTCTGATTGGCTGGGATAGCCAAGCCCCCGCTAGCTCAACCAATCAGCTCTTTTCTGTATTTTGAACTGTCCTGCCTTTGAATATGATTGGTCAATATTTCTCCATAGGTTATAATGGGTCCCTGTGCTCCTATTCTGATTTTGGGCATACTCCTCCATAGGTTAGAATGGGCCACTGTCGCTCCTATTCTGATTGGCTGGTTTATGCCGACCAATCAGAAGAGCTTAAACAATTTGAATTACTGTATTTCCCGGCAATTCTCTCTATTGCAATTCCTTATGTAGCGCCGGTCTCGGCGACAAACGCGTTGTTCGGGATTTGATTGATTTATGTTTATAGAAGGTTTCAGCTCTTTTACAGATGATATTTTACACTTAATAAAAATTTTTTTTTTTAATCATACTCCATGCCGCACGGCACTGAGAGCCGAGATTGTATTGCGCCGATCTCTCCATAGACTACAATGGGACAAGTAGCTCGCGCTCTGATTGGCTGGGATAGCCAAGCCCCCGCTAGCTCAACCAATCAGCTCTTTTCTGTATTTCTACTGTATTTTGAACTGTCCCGCCTTTGATTTTGATTGGTTCTAACTTCTCCATAGGTTATAATGGGTCCCTGTCGCTCCTATTCTGATTGGTCTATATTTCTCCATAGGTTACAATGGGTCCCTGTCGCTCCTATTCTGATTGGTTGGTTTCTGCCGACCAATGAGAAGAGCTTAAACAATTTGAATTACTGTATTTCCTGGCAATTCTCTATATCCCAATTCCCGATGTAGCGCCGGTCTCGGCGACAAATGCGTTGTTCGGGATTTGATTGATTTATGTTTATAGAAGGTTTCAGCTCTTTTACAGATAATATTTTACACTTAATAAAAAAGATTTTTTTAATCATACTCCATGCCGCACGGCGCTGAGAGCCGAGATTGCATTGCGCCGATCTCTCCATAGACTACAATGGGACAAGTAGCTCGCACTCTGATTGGCCGGGATAGCCAAGCCCCCGCTAGTTCAACCAATCAGCTCTTTTCTGCATTTTTACTGTATTTTGAACTGTCCCGCCTTTGATTTTGATTGGTTCTAACTTCTCCATAGGTTATAATGGGTCCCTGTCGCTCCTATTCTGATTGGCCAGGATTGCCAAGCCCCCGCTAGCTCAACCAATCAGCTCTTTTGTGCATTTTTACTGTATTTTGAACTGTCCCGCCTTTGATTTTGATTGGTCAATACTTCTCCATAGGTTTTAATGGGTCACTGTTGCTCCTATTCTGATTGGCTGGCTTCTGCTGACCAATGAGAAGTGCTTACAGAATTTGAATTACTGTATTTCCCGGCAATTTCCAATATCCTAATTCCCGATGTAGCGCCGTTCTAGATTTTTTGGAAAGTGATTTTATTTATGTATTTTTTTAGTAGGTTTCAGCTCTTTTTCAGAGAATGTTTGACGCCTTTATAAAGGCGATTTTTTGATTCATACTCCGCACGGACATGTTTAATGATTTCTCGCTGTTTTCCAGCCTGTCTCGAATCGGAATACATGTTAGGCGCAGTCCCTTCTGCGCCTAAGTCCCGCACTGCGCCTCACACAATGGCGAGCCGCGGCGGACTTTTCCCCGCATGTATGAGCGCACCTCCTCGGGCGGCGAATATTAGGCGCAGCCCCGCACTGCGCCTAAGTCCCCGCACTGCGCCTCACACACTGGCGAGGCGCGGCGGACTTTACATGCTATGTATGAGCGCGCCCCGGCGCCGACATAAATCGGGAGCAAATTTCGCCGGAAAACTGCCGAAAAGGTGCGCCCCGACGTGGCGAGCTTCATACATGTGACCCTGAGTCTCCACAACAACATGACAGAATCACATAAGGAGAGGTTTTCAGTATCTTGCTAATGTAACAGTTACTTGGACCTGTAACTACTGAAATCTCAGCAAAGATGTAAGACATCTTTACATGTCTACATACACTATAAAGTTTACATACACTATATAAAAATACACATATGGATGTTTTTCTCACTATCTGACATGAAATCAGAATAAACCTTACCTGTTTTAAGTCAATTAGGATTACCACAATTATTTACATTTGCCAAATACCAGAATAATGAGAGAATTTCTTAAGGCATTGTTATTATTTCTCAGGGTCTTGCATTGATTTTTATCGTTATTTGGTAAGATTAGACTATGCCTTTTGTTTAAAAATAGTGGCAGCATCTAATTTGAGGAAGGGTTGCATGACAAATTATAGTCAGGTCTAATTATTATTATTATTATTATTATTATTATTATTATTATTTATTTTAAAGTGCCATTGATTTCAGGGCGCTGTACATTCGAGGGGGTTACATACATTTCATAAATCAAACGAGTACAGTGATAAGGGGTAATGACAAATTGGCATTGACAGAGGGAGAGAGGACCCTACCCGGGGGCTTACAATTAAAACCCTATCAATTAGAAAAAGCATTTTTAAGGATGAGTAAACTTTCTCTAAGGGAAAAAGGGATTTTCCGCGCCATTGTGCTTTATTCTCAGATAGAGCATGCCAGAATTTATTTTCTGAATAAAAACCAAAAAAAAAAACCTTCAACGTGTTCGAGGCATGTAAGGTACAACTACACCCATGCCTGAAGCCTCAAGCTTATTTATTGGCCTCGTTATTTATCAGGATCACTTCATTTAATAGGTTTGCAGAGAGAATATTACTTGAGAATGGCGCCAACTTCAAAAATGGACATCCTCAATGTTTCACTTCTGAATAGTGAAAAATAGGTTAAACTTGGAAAGGACTAAAATAGCTGGCTGATAAAGCATTTTGTTTTAAGCACTGAACGTTAAGGGCTATTTTTAGCTGCCTCTTGGAATCTCTAATGGTGACAAATAATATCTCCAGTAAGAGATCTGGTTCCCATGAAAATAATGCCAGAAATATTGCATCAGCAAATCCAGTAACTACATTTTGCTGGTGTAATGTCATTCTACATACTGTAGTTAGTGCTCTAGCATGCTAAAATAGCAATGTTTCCCCGCAATATCTTTAAATATGGACGTCACTGCCATGTGTGCATTATTTATCATACTAAAGTCATATTTCTGGCTGGCATAAACTTCTTTGGTAATAATAGCTATAAAATGTGGGTGTTCTAGAGGATGGGGATGAGCTGATTGCATTATTTCAAGAAGAAAGTGGTAAAAGACTCACATTAACTAAGTATTTTACACCCTTTGTTCTATAAAATACTCCAAAAAAGTAAGGAAAAAGCGCTTGCAAGAAATTAAGGTTAAATCTGGTTTATCATTGTCACGATGCATGCTGTAGTCCTCACTCCGGGCCCGGCGCATTTCGTTTTTCCCCTGAAAACTCTGCTTGTCCGCATTCCCCTCCCCGTTGCCGGTGCACGCATACAACTTCACTAGGGTGCACGCTGGCTCTTCAAGATTTAAAGGGCCAGTGCATCTTACCCCCCTTTTTCCCCCCTCCCACCCCCCCAAATCCTTTATAAAGTCACCCCCTAAAACCTAATGAGTTGGTTGTATTTTCCCCTTTGAGTTTATTATCTACACATTTATGCTAGCCCGTCTTGACCTTTGGGGTGCCCCAGACCATTTCTGAGCTGCTGCCCAGAATTAAATTGCGAGTGACCTGACTCCACAGCGAAGTCCATCCCACCTTGCAGCGGGCTCTGGTGAATACCAAGGGGCTCCTTAGACTCTGCTCCCTGGTGTGATTCAACATATCATCTCTCACGGTGAACCACTACCACCCATCCCGTGACAGTACAAACCATGGATCCCAACAAGGTATCTATACCTGATGTTCAAGACATCGCAGCCGTAGTGACTTAACAAGGCCACCGTCAGGAGCATCTTTTTAAGGTACTTTAAGGTATCGCAGTACATCTACCAGATGTTGCACTTTCCCTTTTTGTAGGTGTGCCTACAGCTGTCCTTACTGGCCCAATCATGCCATGGACTGGGACTCTGACATCCCATAAAAATACCACTTGTGCTCTTGGACATCGCTTGCCATAGTCTCTTGTAGCTTAAGCCGACATTTTATATTGGATTATATTACTTGTGTGAAAGTCCATCAATCAATGCTTACTTGTAACAAATAGTAACCTAAAATTCATGCTTTAGTCAATCGAACCGATAGTCCAGATGGTATAGGGGTGAGGACATACTAAAAGATGAACCGAGCAGATAGACATTTTTGAAGACTCCGCAAGAGGAAGGAAGCGGAGTCTTCCAAAAAGTCTGTTTGCTCGGTTCATCCTGGAGCATGTCCTCAGTCCTATACCTCTTGGATATTATTTGTTACAAGTAAGCATTGATTGATGGACTTTCACACAACAGTTACAATGTTTGTTACATTACAAGATATTTTCTGAAATTTTTTAATGAATAACAGATGCAAGATAAAATGATACTTTTCATTGAATAAGCCTGGGTGGTGTTTTTGAAGTGCTGTTTAATGCCTCACACCTATTCCCTCATAAGGGACAAACTTCCCGATACAGCTGTTTGCAGATGAATTGCCCAAATTCACATTGCAAGGCTCAGTGAGTTAGATGTGACTTGAGAAATGTTACATCCAGTAGGTGGTGCTGCAGAGCTCCAGGTCTTATCCCATTAACCTTTTAGAATATTAATAAATGTGGAACATTATACAGTTGTATTCCAGTGATGACCTATTCAAGTGAATGCGACAATCCTGCAATACTTTGAACTGCCACTGTGAAACCACTGGACAATGAAGAGGCTTCAGTGCTTGCACAGGCAGCATGGTCACTTTAAGCAGTTTATTGGGAGGGGGGAGGGTGCTGGCAAACAGATTCCCACCTCTAATATTTATGGCCTATTTGGAAAATAGGCCATTACAGAATTATGTATTTCTTTAACATGGTCAATCAGTTGGGGGCAACCTTTTTCATAGCGACTGATCAACAATGCTCAAAAAAACATGTGCATAAAGTAATTTTCCTAATTTGTAAATACCCAGACAGACAAAAAAGACTCATACCATCTTTTGTGGGCATAATGAGTATTAAGGCTGGGGATTTTGATAGACATAACAGACTCTAACGAACAGAAACTTGTATAGTAAATGCAAGGCAGTATGCCCTTTGAGTTTAGACCTATTAAGGATTTTGCATTAGCCCCATATTTTTGGGTCTATTTATTTGTCTCTGTTGGGATCTGACTATTATTTTGTTTGACCAGCTATTCTATATATATTTGTCATTTGGGATTTCATTTAGGGATCCGGCCTTAGGAAATCATATGAGCTAGGAAATAGGTGGGGGGCCTCCCCTTTTGGGGCAATTACCGCCCTTGCAGGTTTTCAGTATGGGTATCTGGGAAGGTTTTTGGGGACCCAAAATCTTTGCCCATTTTTGATTTGATTCATCACTTCAAGAAACACTTAAAACAATATAACAATGTTAGGGGTTGTTCACCGGGGGTTTTGGATCCTTTTTTACGGATCCGTTTTTTGGGGGATTGAAAAACGCACCGGGAAAGCGGGTCCCCAAAAGCAGCATTTGGATACTTTATTTTGGGTCCCCTTTCGAATGCTTTTTCACTTGCTTTTACGCATCCCCGCTTTCCGGGTGCGTTTTCAGAAGGACGGGGGAGTCATCATCGTCCCTCCTTTCAGCAGCACCTGTCCCCCGCTCACCCCGTCCTCCAAGCAGACCTGTCCGCTCCCTCCCTCCCCCAGAGACCTGTCCCAGCTCCCTCGTCCTCCCAAAGAGCACCCCGTCCCAGCTCCCTCGTCCTCCCACAGCAGCACCTGTCCCCGCTCACCTCGTCCCCCCACACAGACCTCGTCCGTCACCTCGTCCTCCCACAGAGCACCTCGCCCCGCTACCTGTTCCCCCCCCGCAGCCCCCATCCCTTCACCCCGTCCTCCCAAGCGCACCTCCCCAGCCACCTCGTCCCCCCACAGCAGCACCTCGTCCCAGTCACTGTCCTCCCACAGCAGACCTGTCCCCTCACCTGTCCTCCCACGCACACCTCGTCCCCGCTCACCTCGCCCCCCACAGCAGCACCTCGTCCCAGCCCTCGTACAGCCGTCAGCACCCCCCACTCCACGCCCCGCTCACCTCCCCGCTACCCACCGCGCCGGTCCCCCCATCCCCGCTGCCACTCACCGCGCGATCCCGCCCCGCTCACTGCGCTTTTGCATCCGCTTTCAGGATGCAAAGCGCAGCTGTTACGTACCAGGAGTGCCAAAAGCGGACTCCATTATCTCCTATGGGCTTTCACTTGCGTAAACCGCAAGAAGAATTGACATGTCAATTCTTAAAGCGGATCCGAAAAGCGCAGTGCAGGAGAGCCCTCAAAAGCGCATCGCTGATCTCCCGTGAGAACAGCCATGCGCTTTTGCCAGTGAAAGCAATGTTAATCACACTGACAATTATTAGATCCGTTTTGCGGATTTGTAAAACGGATCCGTAAAACGGATCACAAAAACGCCGTGTGAACAAGCCCTTAGTCTCCTGATTTCTGTTTAGTTATATTTCCCTGTACTTTAATGATGGTCTTGGACTGGATACAAATTTTTGGCTAATTATACTATCTTTGGTGCATATTTGAGGTCACACACAAACATTTTAATCAGCCATACAGTGCCCACCATAACAGCGCCGGCCATACAGTACCCATCATTTCAAATACCTTGGTTAGGAATTCTGAGTTAATAAAGGACATTTCCTGGATGAGTACCTCTCTAGTTTTCTAGATATATTACAACTGGAGCCAAAAGTAAATTGTCTATCTTTTACTATGAAGAACCGAACTTGATCATGCATTACACACATGAGCAAGCTCAAAAGGGGTAAGGTTTCTCATTAGGGAGAGACACCATTTTGGTGTGTGGAGACTTATTGCCTTAAACACCCTACTGAAACTTAAATATTCTAAAAGGCAAAAAGAGCTGTGACTCTGCAGCGCTGTCTATTGGATGTAGCATTACTCAAGTCACATCTGATTCATTTAGCCTTGCAATGTATAGCCATGCCAGTTAGTTCATCTACAGACAGCTGTTTTGGGATATTGCCCATTGTCAGTGCAGTGTAGAACAGTGGCTGGCAGTGAGTGTAGCTCTAAAGGGGTAAAGTTTCTCAGTGGGGAGCGGCACTATATCAGTGTGGAGACTTAGTATATTTAAATTCCAGCGGAATGTTTTACTACAATAAGAGGTTCATGGGAAAAGAGTTGGGAATCTGCAGCGTATGGGATTTACAGGATTGGGAATCAAGTGAACAGTCAGTTCTTGAAGTTGAAGTTCTAGAAGCAGGTATCAGGTATCGAAAGGAATAGTAGATCCAGCGTAGGGTGAGAGTTTAAGCCATAATTTTATTACAGTTCTATACAGGAGGGTACATAACGGGTGCCATCTTCCGACGCGTTACGGGCGTGAATGCACCGCCCTTGTTCCGTGAAAAAGGGCGGTGCATTCACGCCCGAAACGCGTTCGAAGACGGCACCCGTTATGTACCCTCCTGTATAGAACTGTAATAAAATTATGGCTTAAACTCTCACCCTACGCTGGATCTACTATTCCTTTCGATACCTGATGCTGTGTGGCCGTGGCTTTCGGCTAGGATCCGAGCGGGAGATAGCCGAAGAAGGGGCTGGATACCTGAATGGAACTCGTGCATAGACTTCATTGGTGAGCTGTTACCTTCCCTTGCTTTTTTTGTTTTTGTTTGTAGAAGCAGGTAAGATAGGCAAGTGTCAGGATCTGGTTTGATCCTTTGTGATGGGTCAGAATGTTATCACAATGGAAAAAGTTTTCAGGACTGATAAATGGAAGGCTATGCACATGGGGAGGACAAATCCATTACATGACTACATGTTAAATGGAAAAACACTGGGTAAAAGTGACATGGAGAAGGACTTGGGAATCCTGGTGGACAGAAAACTTAATTGTAGCATCAAGTGTCAGTCAGCAGCTGCCAAACAAATAGGAGATCATGGGGTGTAATAAAACGGGGCATTGAGGCACATGATGAGAACATCATTCTCACTTATACAAGTCATCTGGGTTATAAACCACACATGAATTAATTGTCGTAAACAGTTTTGGGCACATGGAAAGACATAAGCTATAGATAGCTCTTGTCAGCCATTTACAAAGTCGGGCAACAATGAAATAATAAAAGGCCTGTGGTGACTACAATAACCCAGAAAAGATTAGCAAGATTGGGGTTTATTTAGATAATAAAAGACGCTTGCTGGGAACATAATAAATATGTTTTAAAATGCATTTACAGTTCAATATAGAGATCTCTCCCAAGATTATTTATACGCCAGGACTGTATCCAGACAAGGGGGTATCGCTCATATGCCAAGAGGAAAGAAAGTCTTCTAATAAACCTAGAAAGGGTATTCTTTACTGTTCTGAGAGCCGTGAGATCTGTGGAACTCTCTGCAGAGGAAATTGCTCATGGGTGAATTCAATAACAGAGTTTCAAACAAAGGTCTCTAAATCTATTATCTATAGTTGTATATTATCTAACAAGTTATAGTGCGTCTAGGATTATATGGAGAAGGGGAGCGTTGGAGCTATGTATTGTCACACTCTTTGATCATGCATTATGAAAGCCTGTTTGTATCACATTGTGTGTGTTTATATATATATATATATATATTTATACTACTTACTTATATCTTAAATCTATACAATCTCATATGATAATTAGTATATATATATATATAAAATAATATGAATATATATATAATTACTATATATATAGAAAATATATATATATAATCCTGGTTGATAAAGCAATGTTAGAACTGAAGAGGCAGACATAGTATGTATCAGCCTTTTTTCGTCCGTTTTTTTGGGCGTATAGACTGCGCCTACCAGCCCAATCCCGCTGTCGGACGCGAGGATTCAGAGTATAGGCGCATAACGTTCACCAACTTTCAGCTGCGCCCCGCATGAAGAGCGGGCAGTGGCGCGGTGCGTGGTGCCCGCGGTAGGAGCGTATCCCAGGGGCGGAACGGCGAGACGCTCGAAAACTCGCGAAGGCATGTACGGAAGCGGCGAGTCTCGGCACAGCGAGGCCAGTGCAGCGCTCGCAGCTCCGACAGACAAGACCAGATTTTTTGGTCAAAGCGTCTCAGACAGTAGGATCAATGTTCTTGCAGCAGTGATCGTTAACATGTCAGGAAGCAGTATAGAAGATCGCTGACAGAAATCCTCGGCGCTCCGCTCCAGTGCACAGAGGAATGATTCCGAAAATATCGCCTTATGAAAGGCGCAAAACATTGTCCAGAAAAAGAGCCTGGCACGTAAAAAATAAAACAGAATTTAAAAGCGCGAAACAGTTTCCTAAACACTAGAACGGCGCACATATCACAGAATTATGATATTTACGAAATTGCCGAGAGAAATCAGTAATTCAAAATTCTGCACCTATTCTCATTGGGTCGGCATAACCGGCACCAATCCAGAACTAAGGAGGCGACAGTGAACCCATTAAAACTATAGGGACAGAGAATAGACCAGATCAGACATCCAGGCGGATAATTCAAAATACATTAAAAGTAACAGAAAAGACAGATTGGAGCTGATCTAGCGGGAGGAGACATGTCTCAACCGGTTGCCCAAAACTTCTCTATACCTAGGAGCGACAAAGAACCCATTCTAGTCTATGGGCAGTATTAGACCAATCAGAATCCACGGCGGGAAAATTCAAACAATACCTGTAAAAGACAACTCTAGATCTGATTGAGCTGAGCTAGGCGGGTGGACATGGCTAATCCCAGCCAATCAGAGCAGCGCTTCTACTTCTACTCTCACCCACTTATAGTCTAAGGAAGAGTGCCCCGTTGAAATCTCGCGCTCAGACCCCGTGAGCAGCATGAAGTATTAATAACAAAAATCTATTTTTATTAAGGTTTAAAACATTATTCAGATAAAGAGCAGCGAACCTTCTTTACACAAATAAAGCAGTATAAATCCCTAACAACCGAAGCGGTGTCGCCGAGACCGGCGCTACATGAGGGAATTGCAATAGAGCAGCAACCACTCATAGCCTAGTGGGAAAATACAGTAATTCAAATTGTTAAGCTAATCTCCTTTGCGTTGGCTAAAACAGCCAGGCCACAATCTAACACAAATAATCAGGAGCGACAAAGACCCCATTATACCTTATGCGAGAAGTTGGACCAATCAGCAAATAGGAGATGCGCGACAGTGGCACATTCTAACCTATGACAAGGAGTATTAACCAAATCAGAAATAGGAGCGACAAAGTCCCATGTATATCCTAAGGAGAAGTTTGGACCAATCAAAATCAAATCGTGACAGTCAAAATACAGTAAGAAAGACAGAAAAGATCTGATTGCTTGAGCTAGCGTGGCTTGCGGATATCCCACCAATCAGGAGCCGCAGCTACTTCCTCCCATTAATAGTCTATGGAGAGATTGGGCGCTCTGCGAAAATCTCGTCTCTCAGCGCCATGCGGCATGAAGTATTAACTCAAAAAAATACTTTTTATTAAGTTAAAACATTAATCAGTACTCAAAGACAGCAAGAAACCCTTCGATTCCAAATAAAGCAAGTTTTCTATCTCCCTCACATACGCTTTTGTCGCCCGACAGACCCGCGCTACATAGTAGAATTGCAATAGAAGAAATCGCCGGGAAATACAGTAATTCAAATTGTTAAAGCAAGCACACTAGATGGTCTCATAAACACAGCCAATCAGAATAGCACGACAATGTCCGATTATAACCTATGAGAGATAATTGACCAATCAGAATAGGAGCGACAATGTCCCATTATATCCTATGGCGAAAAATTGACACAACTCAGTATTCCGAGAGGCGGTGAACAGTTCAAAAATACATTAATACAATATGCAGAAACGAAGCTGATTAGGTGAAGCGAGCACGTGGGCTCGTCCAGCTTCGTCCCGCCAAGTCAGAGCGCAAGCGTACCTTTCTCATAGAGTTTCTATGGGGAAAAGAAATTCTGAGCGCGCTCTGTGATTGAGCTAAGATAAAAGAGCGCCGTTATATGGACCAAATGGTGAGAGCGAGCGAACGCTCCTATGGGATTTTGGCTAATGCTATATGAAATCAACTGTACATTGCCGAAATCAAATTATAACACTACAGAAGGTGTCCCATGTGTATATAAAATGAATAAATAATATGTGGGTAACGAAAAAAAAAAAATTAAATCAATAAAATCCATGTTTTATTTTCTTATTTGCCGTAGCCAAGGAATCAATAGTAATGGTGTGCAATCGAAAAAAAAGAACTAAACATGACATTTTTAATTGATTTAATTTTTTTTTTCGTTACCCCCATATTAATCATCGTTTCTTATATACACACTCCGGACCAACTTCTGTAGTACTTATCATTTGATTTCGCGATGTACATTCGATTTTCAGATTTTGATCATTAGAAAACGCCATCAGGAGCGTCGCCTCCATCTACCATTGGTCCAAAGTAACTGCGCTCTTTTAACTTATAGCGTCACGCTACACATAGCGCGATCATAATTTCTTATCTTCCCCAGAAACTCTATGAGAAAGTTAGTCTCGCAGCTCTGATTGGCTAAGCGTGGACGATGCCCCCCCTGCTTCAACGCAATCAGTCCGATTCTGCATTTTTTACTGTAATTTGAACCGGTCCCCCTATGAATTAAGCAAGATGTGCGAGGTCAATTTTGTCTCCCATTAGGAATATAATAGTAACAGTTGTCGCTCCTATTCGATTGGCTCAACTTCCTTCTCTCCAAGGTTATAAATAGGGGGACATTGGCTGGGAATATCCAAGAGCAACCGCTATCTCAGCCTTATTGAGAAATAAAAAATATCAGTGCTCTTTTCGTCTTTTGTACAGTATTCTTGAACTGTCCGCCATTGAATTAGATTGGTCCAAACTTCTCCATAGGATAAAAATGGGAGACTTGTGTCGCTCCTATTCTGATTGTTAATACTGCTTCAATAGGTTTTATAATGGCGCCACTAGACGCTCGCTCCTATTCTACTTGCATTTGCGCGAGCCAACCTAGCTTTCCCATATATGAATATAACTGGTCCTATCATCTCTGTCTCTCCACTCGCAGAGGAGCTTGGCTTCTGCCGACCAAATGAGAATAATCTTTAACACTTTGAATTACTGTATTTCCCGGCAAATTCTCTCTATTGCGCAATTCCCTATGTAGCGCTTTGTCCTCGGCGAACAAGTATGCGTTGTTTTTGGGTTTTTAACAGTCCTTTACATTTGTAAATCACGATGGTTCTGCTCTTCTTATCTGATAATGTTATTACACATAATAAAAAAGATTTTTCTTTATTAATACTGCCATGCCGCACGGCGCGCTGAGAGATCCGAGAACTTGATGCATTGCGCCCATTCTCCATAGACTACTAATGGTAGAAGTAGCGTCTACCCTCTTAATGGCTGAGCTAGCCAAGCCCACCGCTAGCTCAGCCAAATCACCTCTTTTTCTCAGCATTTCTTTTATTCAGTTATTTGAACTGTTCCCTGAGTCCGTTGATCTAATTGGTCTAAAACTTCTCCATAAACTAGAATGGGTCTCTGTCGCTCGCTTATTCTGTATTGGGTGCATGACTAGCCAAGTCCCCCGGTAGCTTAAACCAATCAGCCTCTTCCTTAAGCCATTAGTTCACTCGCGAATTTTTTGAACTATCCCGCCGTGGATTCTGTTGGCTAAAACTCCCATAGGGGGTTTTAAGGTTCACTGTCGTTCCTATTCTGGATTGGCCGGTTTAGATGCCGTCCACAAGAATAGCTTTTCTGGACATCATATAGCAAATTACTGAGAGAGATATTTCCACCAGTCTACTTTACCAATACATCTAAAATCTCTCTGAAATTATTGATTATTGGAAAGTGATTTGTTTTATTGTAATTTTTATCTTTAAAGGTTTTGCCAGCTCTTTTCCTGGAGAATGGTTTCCGCCTTTATAAAGGCCATTGTTATTGATTCAAGACTCCAGCCACCGTACATGATGGAATGATTTCTCCGCTGTCTCGCAAAGACGCTGTCCGCATTGAACTGTAATCTACATTCAGGTCGCAGTCCACAGCAACAGGCGCCTAAGTCCCGCACTGCAGCGCCAGGTCCCCGCAACTGGCTTTGTCCCCACACACACAGAGGCTGAGGCCAGGAACTTTTGGCCCGCAATAACTGAGTGCCTACCCTATTTCGAGGCGGACTGGAATCATAGACGGCGATCGCACGCGGTCGACTGCGCTCTCAGGATCCCCGCACTTCCCCTAAACACACATCCGGCGAGCGCGAACCTTTTCAACCGCAATAGTATGCTACCGTCTATGCACTTATAACCTCCGCGCCGAGAATCAGTATAGCCGCAGCCCCGCACGAAAAGCCCCCGAGCACCCGCAACGTGCGACTACTACACAACAAGCATGTGGCGAGGCCGGAGACTTTACGATTCTATGTATGAGTAGCAGCGCCCGCGTCCCCGACATAAGTCACGCAGGATTCCGCCGGTAAAACTGGCGGAAAGAGTGCCCGGCAACCCGACCCGCGGGATTCATATTACATGTGCCCTAAATCACAATTCATTCTCTCTCACTATTCAATATATAACAAAAGTATACTGTTTCATTGAATTAGGCCTTAAACATGTAAGCGAAAGGGAAACTATAAAGACTATTATCCAAGTACATTACCTTTTCACACTCGATTTTGCTTCAATCTCTCTCAGAATATCGGATAATCTATTCCTTTAGCACAACAGTTTCCCCCATTACACACGACTGTCACCTCTCTGCTCTACTCGCTGCTCTCTGATCCTTTTAGTCAATGTGATCTTTCACACGGCTTAAAGGCAACGTAATTCTGCGAGAGAACGAGGTATTTTCGCCCCGCACTATTAGCCGGCGTCCGTTGCAGAGGGGGCGAGTGCGGGGAGGACCGTGGCAGCATCACACGTTGACCCCATAAGGACTCTCATTATTCAAAGCTGGCGCGTAACGGAACGCCTAATAAACTGGAGCATGTCACTGTTTATCCCCTCCCCCCTCGTAGTGCGTATGTTGCCCAACAGGGAGGATAGACTGAATCCATAGTTCTTTATGAGAACTGTGGAGAATTACGATAATGACTGGGAACGGTATTCAAGCCAGATACAGCATGCGCAAATCCGTGCGCGGCAGTAACGGCCTGGGAAATCACGAACCCAGAGATAAGCTATAGAAGCGGTACCCCTAAAGGTCTTAAGCATTGGTCAGGATGGATAACCTTCCCCTCCCTGCCTCCAGTATGCTATCTTATATCTCCTCCGTTAAAGTAATAGATGATTACATTACTTACAAGAAACATCTAACCTCTTTAGAGCTCTGTAGCCCATGTGCACTACAGTTTAACAAACCTCTTGCACTCATGTCTCACTGTAACAGGATCCCTAGGAGCTGGACAGTGAATGGACAGTGTTTATGTAATTTCTCTATCTCTTTCATACAAGAATTATTTCTCCAAGTACAAGTACTGTGGTTATATATTGTATGATCTGTTTATTTACAGAGTTATCGCCAATTTGCTACACGAAAGCCACCTACTAGAGCATACTATTTCTACATTACAATCAGGAGGGGATACATAGGCCTATATTACTTCACGTAGCAACTATATAAAATACTTAAAGATTATAGCTCACCATATTGAGATTGGTAGATTGCGCAGATGTTGGAATATCGCTGGACCTACCGCAAGCGATGATAATTTAAGCCATCCACCAGGGAGCGATTCTAAAGCGTAGCCCCATGTATCTTCACCCAGAGCCCTCTCGTCAAAGCGTTATGGTGTCACATGCCTGTGCTATCTAGTGTGATACTGCCTGCGAACTGTGGCGAGTACCGAATACGTAATCCGGATCGTAGTCTGGTGCGACAGGCAGAAGGTCAGGTCATGGCCGGCAGAGTTGGTTCGAGTCCTATGAGACGTGCCGAACACTTTCATGGCAGCGCCACACAGGAGCAAGTGACAGTGACACGTAGCTGAAACGGACCTGGTACCTGTGAGCGTAACAGTCAGACGAGAGAGTGACTACCAACACTCTCACTCAAGACATCTGCTCAACTTAACACGCAAGTAAGCACACCAAACTGCGCATAGTGAGTCGGCATGGGGAGGCCCGTCACACACCATTTACCAGACTCACAGGATCACAGCTGCCCAACAACTTATTAACACCCGATGCTTCTTGGCCCCTTATAAAATCGCCAACCAGCAACCGCCCGCGTGAGCTGTGCGCCTATGCAGCGGGGTACGGCCGTCCCGCTGGTCGAGCTGTGAACAAGGAGCCACGATATGGATAAAGCACTAGTGAGTATAGGGGACTGTGTTGAGTACCTGGGGTTTCCTGTGGCAAGTGAGCAGAAGGAGCATACGGTCTGCAGGCAGGCCGCGTGCCCCCGCGACCGATGAGCCCCGTAAAGCTGCAGTTGTGGTTGACGCCGCAGGCGTGCCACGTCGCCAGACCTTGTGAAAGTAACCACACACCACTGTTATAACTCGCCCCTCTTCCCTTTAGGAATTTGGCACGCGACTGTACAGATCAGGGGTAACACTTGCTGGCCTCCGGTTCGCCACAAACGGCTATCCACCCGTGACCAGAAGCTCCCTTATACCAGTCAAGTAAGGAGAATAAACCCTTCCCCCTTCCCGTCTTCTTGTCACGCCAACACCTCCTTGACTCTCAAAATGTTTATCTGTATTATGCTATACGGAAGAACGGCGAGCAGATCTACGGAGAAGCGGGGTTCAGCACCACTTGTGCTAGTATGCAGGATAAATAACATCCGTGAACAATGCTGCTTTCGGGAACTAGGCTTTATAGATAACGGTGAGCAAGCCGGAAATGAATGGGTGTCTTCAAAGTGGGTCCGTGTCGCAGCAGAAACTGCAGACAGGAGCCGACGTGAACTGCATGATTTGCGAGGTTTGAAAGCTTCCTTGAGCTTACTTGGGGGCCAGGATACATGGGACTCACAGGCAGTTTTTCTTAGTTTCAGGAGCCACCAAGGGGAGACAGAAGCCGTAGAGAATGTGGGAATTAAAATTTGTCTAAAAAAATTCCGGAAACCCAAAAAACGTAGAATGGCCCGATAGGCCCCACCGTGTTTTAGTATTGGCCACAGTAAAACTGCGGAGAGTATTGAAGTGTCTCGGCAATCCGGGAGACCCATTATCAAGAGAGGATGTCTACTCCTAGAAGTTAAGGGTTAAGCATTGTACCATCAACATGATAACACTTCTCCGGTTTTGATGCAGAGAAAGCTGATGGAGTGCGGTAGAGTCGCCTAGTACCTTGCGGCACGAGTCGGTGGCGATTTACATTTCACAGAAACAAAGAAGAAACAAAAACAGTTAAAGAAATATACGTCCAAGAAAACAGCAACACAGACGTAGAGTATGTTAACCCAAGACAATATCTCGGTGTAGACAAAGATTCGAAAACACAGCAGGATGCGTTTGCAGAGACCGATGCAACTTACAAAGGATACTCGAAGTGGCCCATCGCCTCTCAATGCGAATTTTAGGTTATAAGCCACCGCATAGATCCAGCTTGGAAAAGATTCTTGCGCCATGAGCATGTCTGTCCTGAAAATGTCTTTGCTGAAACAATGGTGCATAGGTAGCTTTTTGTATAATTGTTACTGTAATTTTATTAAGCCCCTATAGATCAACACCCTCTATGCAGGTTGCCGAGACAATACCCTCGTCTTTGTTTTCTCACCACACAATATGCCGAGCTCCTGCTTTTGAAGACTAGAACATACCGAATGTCGAAAGCTCTTTTTACGAGTTATCTTCAATGATAAAACAAAAAGCTCGTGACATATCCTTAGTTCTAACCGAGATATCACAGAGAGGAGGATAGACCCGCCTCGGGGAGGACGTCTACCCGTCACAGGTTGCAGATACCTATGCGTCAGACAGCAATCATCAAGGCGCGGGATCGAGAAGAGGTTTTTCGGCTAAGTCCCAGTATGGAGTGAGGCCAGATCATGCGTGTCAGGCCCTATGGGTAGAATCCTCGAGAGGATAACGGCCCGAGTAAGCAGCGTTGACTTGCTTCGACATTGCAACACGATGAAAGCGACACTCGGAACCCCCAAACCGTATGACCCACGCACCAGTGACTCCAGTCTCCCAAGGCTCGGGTTTATGTTCCTCAGCAACACACGGGAGGCTCCGTAAGATTTCCGACCGAGGGGGATCAAGGCATGGACGAAAAAGTTGGCAAAGTCTCCATTAGTGAAGAACCAAATACTGCAACGTGAGGTAGCACTGTCGGAAGCGGACTAGCGAGTCCTTAAGAGTATCTCTCCGCGCAGCTAGAACCCGCGCGTGATTAAACATAGGCTTCTGTGCAACCGCAGATCAGCTGAGAGGAAAACGATAACACCTGGTCACAAGTTCATGGCTTATAACACTCTATTCCTGCAGAGAATACTAACTATCCTTGTAATTCAATAACGGCGGTTGGCCCTGCCAGGAGTGCTGTCCGGTGAAAACACCAACCATAAAACGTGCATGTTCAGATTGTGGGTGAGCCCGCACTTACAACCTAGTACGGCCTTTCTCCAACAGCTCTAGGTGCGAAGTTTTCCGGGCTCACCGACAGCCCCCAATAAATTGGCCATAACCACGACCACATTTAGTGAAACACAGCTGCTTCTGACGAGACACCTGTGTGTTATAACGATTACACCACCTGGCTACAGGTGGGCTCTCTACAACCTGCACTAGGATATTTCTTCGGGAACCATCGATGGAGGGAGAGGTGTCGCTGGGCGAAGTCTGGAGCCAAGCTTGTGTAGATCGGCGTGGTGAACGACGACCTCCCATATGAAGCGGAGCTCGTCACGATTGCCATTAACTGGAGAACGATATATCGCGCGATATTCGTTGGCTAGATTGTATTAACTCATCCAGGTCAGCTGGTAGAAATCCTGAGCGGTGAGTCTCATCCTTGATACTCCCAGAGAGTCCTTGCCAGAAATTCGCCAACCAACACAGCTATCGTTTATTCCAGTCACTATCTCAATCAGCGAAGAGTGTCACTCAACTTCTGAGAGATATCACAACTACTTGATCCGATCCGTTGGTCGCCTGACGAAGCCTGGACATTGTTATGCGCGCGCAGCCAAAGAAGTAACGGCCCTGGTTCCACAAAGAACGTTCTGAACCCCCAAGGGGAAGTTATCGTAGGTCGTTCTGAGTCAGAGGAATCCCCTCGATCCCCACAGTGGCGTTGTGCCCCACGCCAAAAGAGCTTTCAGACAAAGGCAGCATTATGAAGGCCCACCTTGCATGCCCTATAGCAATTGATAGCCCCATCCACGATCGAGGTTGGATTGAGTAGCCACTGCGATGACTCCCATTCACCTGTGCAATTCTTCTTGAGAGTCTCTCCTCTAATCTCGCTAGTGAGAGGGGAGCGGACAGATGCAGAATAGTGGTCACAGAAGCTGGAGCAGGTTCTAAGAGCATGGACAGCCGGTAGCAAACTGAGTCAGGTGGCGGCGGCGGCGCAGTTGGAGGGTAGACGGAGCCTCAAGGTTCCATAGCATCATGGCCGCTAGCTGGGTCAATACGTTGGCATCTGCATGCGTGACAGCCGTTGTGACATCCCCGGGACATGTCCGGAAAAGGCAGAACGTACCCTGGCAGAAAACCATGGCCGTTTGCGCATCATCACTAATGCGTAATGCATGAGGTGCGATTTACTAGCTGAGCGCGACGCCAGGAGACGGAAGATATATTATCTATAGATAGGCCACTGGTATTCATCATAGTCCATCGCCACATAAGCGTCGATGGACTTGCGTGGGGATGTGAGGCTACCAGGTAAGCACCCTGAAACGGTGACTTGTCTTGCTCGATGAGATCGGCCGGGGTACGACGTAGTACACAATCGTAATCTAGACAGGCGTATATCAGGAAAACGATGCAGGAGGAGTCAGCATGGCAGAGGTTCATGGTCAGAAAGAACTTGCAGACCGGGTCAGAGCAGGCGCAAACTGGCAAGGTTCAAGGAAACTAGCGAAAACGGCACATTGGTACCCAGGTAATCAGACAGTACTTCCAACACTCTCAAGACTTTGCTAATGCACACCACAGACAACTGGTAGAGAGTGCTTGGTGTGGCCGATTCCCTTATAATAGACCACGCGACCGTCATTAACTAGCTAAACGTGCCTGGACCCTTTAAAAACACTCGAGCAGAGACCAAAACCTTATCGCGATGCGGGCAGCCCATTAGGCCAGGCGGGTACACGCGCGGCTGCTGGACAGAGCCAGACGTAGGAAGAGCCACAGGACGTGACTTGTTGAGTATTGGGGTCTTGTCCCTGGGGCGCAACCCGCGACTGAGACCACACGTAAGCGCCAGAGGGCACGACTGAGTGGGTGGGGCCATGGCGCCGATCACTCATGACATGACATAGTATGTAAATATGCAGGCAAAAGTAAGTAAAGATCAACAACCCTAATACATTGCTTTCTTCTGATTTTGCTTTCCTGCAGGGGAAGAGTAAGTATCTTCTAACTCCTCTTCTTTGTACACAAGGCTTTCTACCTTGAGTTGGTTACCCAACCACCTATCTCAGCTCTCATTGCTCTAGGTGCCGGAATTGTGATATCTAACTCCACTGCTTAGTTCCTTATCAGCAGCCCCATGGGTTTTTTTTAACATTATCAGTTTATTGACAAACGTTTAAAAACCTTTTGAGCTCGTGTAGCCTTTTTGCCCTCACTGATTGATACCTCTTTATCTACCAATGTCCATCAACTAGGCTAGGCAATTTACTAGGTTATCTATGTTACTGACAAACTTTAAACAAATCTTTAGAGACTATTGTGATCCTTCTGCTGTACTGCTTTTAGAAACCCAAATCCGGATCATCAATGTTCCTCTAACAGACTCGCGACTAGGAATAGTAGAAGCTGATGTGCGCAAGCCCTGCAGCAAGAGACCACCCACTCGCCTAACCAAGAAGTGTGAGCCTGAAGCTAGCATGTGAAGAACAGGCCCTGCGTGGAAAGCAAAGCCTGAGAGGAAAACACACTTTACACAAATCTACAGTCTAACTCTGTACACAGAAGCCACTATGTATACCAGTCGTACCTCCTTCACCTCTGCTGTGTGGTTTACTGGAATCTCATTGCCATTCAGCTGTAGGTGTCTGTTTCTTCCTTTCTGTTCTCTGCTGCCACCTAATGCATGTCACTTGCTGGTCCTTACGGTAATTTAAAAGGCTGACCCACTTGAAGTACTGTTTTTCACCTTTAGCTTTGCCAAGACACACTTGTGAGATGTTTTGTTGGTAAAAGTTTAAAGGTTTTTTTTTTTCTTGTTTTTTTTTTTATAATCTCTTCATTAATTATTGTACTATACTTTAACCTTGGCTATTCTACTGACCTTAGTACTTGTGCTATGACCTTGTCTTACAAGAACTCTACCTTCCCTGCCATTTGTCTGTCTGACTATCCTGTTAGCCTGCCCCTTATCTACTTAGCATTTTTTGATGTTAAGCTGGAAGGGAAAGTGGGATAACTACGACTACTGAGACACATACACGATAGGGATGCGACCTTAGAGTCCCCTGCATCAACAGCCTTTATAGGGGCTAAAGAGTAGTATCCCATTTGTAACCTAGAGGGTCCAACATCCACCTTAGGTGAGCTTTGACGTACTCAATATGAAAGGGGCAAATGCTTAGAGGACCCAGATCCATGCTCAGTAAATGATCGTCCATGATTTCCGGGCAGCATGGTTACTTCAGAGCACAAGTAGCTTGAAGCAGTGATTGGCGTAGGGTGAAAAGATTCTTAAAATATTTGTACTCTTCTCTACAGTCACTGAAAACTCTAGCTCTCATTCTGTGCACTCGCGAGGAGGCGTGGTCCTACAGTTCAGTGATTAACAACCTATCCTGTTTCATTAGCATTACCGGATAGTCGCACTAATCTCAGGACTGAGTCTACAGCATGCTGAATAATGCCTAAAAAAAAGCATAAATGGATTTATATTGCTAAAAATATTATAAATATAATAAAAACGATTCACTTAAAATAACTTTTGTTATTTCCTTTGTATTACATGACCAAAAACAGATTTATGATAAGGCCAATACTATATTCTTGACAAAAATCAATAAAATACGTCATATTTCACCCAAGAATGAAAAAACAACTTCACAGTCTTGGTGCAAAATTTATAAACGTATGTAGAGATGTATATGTAAGCCAAAAAAATCATAAATGCATAAGGTTAAGTCACAAATACATGTCCATCAATAAAAAAATTAAAATATTTAACCCAGTCATGAATGGCTCAAGAGTAAATAGGAGGCGAGTGCGCAGTCCAAACGTGCGTTTCGCTTGTGATCTCCTCCTATCCACCTTTGAGCCATTCGTGAATGGGTTAAGTATTTACATTTTTACTTATAGACCTGTAAGATGATGTTATGCATTTGTGACTTTATTAATGATATATTTGGCTTACGTCTACATTTTTCATATGTTTATAAATATTGCGTTAAAATTGTGGAGTTGTAGAGCTTACAGTTCTTCATTCTTGAGTGAAGTATGACATGATTTTTGACATTAATAAAGTGTTGCTATTATCATAAATCTGATTTTTCAGGATCCTTTATCGGATTATTGTTTGTGTTTGTCACCAGATTCATATTTTGCATATCTTGGCCCATTTTTTGTTGGTTTTTGCTTTGTGCTACATTAGTAAATTTTGAGCCACATATCAACAACATTTATCATGTGTAATTGAATTGAATCCTGACCTAATAATAATATTACATTTTATATTCTTTGTATTATCTAGAGTTAATATTTTAAAAACATGGTTGGCACAAAATTTCACATGTACAGACAAAGAATGATTTAGTAAAAGCTTTTGTCCATAAAGATTTTAGTTGTTGTGTCTCATCTTTGTTACTTGGATTTATAAAGGCCTAGATTTTTTTTAAGACATACATTCTTTGTACCCAAGGAACCATCCTTATAAATTAGCCTTTGTGCTTTTCTTCACACTTCAGTCATTGTTCTTATGACTATATCTATGGAAAGTCAGTAATCAGAATTTGTATATTGTCCTGGCTAGTATGCGCTGACTCTGAGCTATTTGTTTCTTAATATGACATTGAATCCACACATTTTCGGGCTAAGCAGCAATAGTATCTCACTGTTTATTGGCATGTTCCTCTACATTTGCCCTAAGTTCTAACATATTTGCACATTTATTCAAACTTTTAAAATAGTATGTTAATAATTTTACTGGATTAAGAAATCAGTTATTGGATATATAATTGAACTGGATGTTTCAAATAATTAGTCACTTGGCAGACAAAATGACTGATCAGTAACATTGATGTACTGTAGTTAATATACAGTATCTCACAAAAGTGAGTACACCATTCACATTTTTGTAAATATTGTGTTATATCTTTTCATGGGACAACACTGAAGATATGACACTTTGATACAATGTAAAGTAGTCAGTGTACAACTTGTATAACAGTGTAAATTTGGTGCGCCCTCAGAATATTTCAACACACAACCATCAATGTCTAAACCACTGGCAACAAAAGTAGATACACCAAGTGAAAATGGACAAATTGTGCCCAAAATGTCAATATTTTGTGTGGCCACCATCACTTTCCTGCAATTTCTGGCTGTCTGACTCTCTTGATCCTGCAGTTCACTAGAGCTTCACAGGTTGAAGCCACTGGAATCCTCTTTCACTCCTCCATGATGACATAAAGGAGCTGGTGGATGTTAAAAACCTTGCGCTCCTCCACTTTCAGTTGGAGGATGCCCCCACAGATGCTTGTCCAGTCCAGCACCTTTTCCTTCATTTTCTTTAGCAAGGCATTGGTGGTTTTGGACCTGTATTTGGGATCGTTATCATGTTGGAATACTGCCATGCAGTTCAGTTTCCAAAGGGAGTGGCTCATGCTCTGCTTCAGTATGTCACAGTACATGTTGGCATTCATGGTTCTGTCAATAAACTGTATCTCCCCACAGCCGGCAGCACGCATGCAGCCCCAAATCATGACACTACCTCCACCATGCTTGACTGCAAGCAAGACACACTTGTCTTTGTACTCCTCACCTGGTTGCTGCCTCGCTGACCCCATCTGAACCACATACGTTTATCTTTGTCTCATCAGACCACAGGACATGGTTCCAGTAATCCATGTCCTCAGTCAGCTTGTGTTCAGCAAACTGTTTGTGGGCTTTATTGTGCATCATCTTTAGAAGAGGCTTCCATGCAGACCAATTTGCAGCAGTGTGTGGTATTTGGTCTGAGCACAGACAGGCTGACCCTCTACCCCTTTAACCTCTGCAGCACTCATACATCTATTTTGAAAAGGCAATCTCTGGATATGATGCTGAGGATGTGCACTCAACAACTTTGTTCAACCATGGTGAGGACTATTTTGAGTGCAACCTGTCCTGCTAAACTGCTGTATGGTCTTCACCATGTGCTACAGCTCAGTTTCAATGTGTTGGCAATCTTCTTATAGCTTAGGCCATCTTTATTTAGAGCAACAATTCTTTTTTCAGATCCTCTTAGAGATGTTTGCTATGAGGTCCCATTTTGAACCTCTAGTGACCAGTATGAGTGAGTGTGTGAGTAAAACACCAAATTTAACACACCTGCTCTCCTTTCCCACCTGAGACCTTGTAACACTAATGAGTTACATAACCCCTGAGGGGGAAAATGGCAAATTGGGCACAATTTGTCCACTTTCACTTAGGGGTGTACTCACTTTTGTTGGCAGCAGTTTAGACATTTATGGCTGTGTTTTGAGGGCACACCAAATTTACATTGTTATACAAGCTGTACACTGACTTCTTTGCATTGTATCAAAGTGTCATATCTTCAGTGTTGTTCCAAGAAAAGATTTAATACAATATTTACAAAAAATATGATGGGTGTACTCACTTTTGTGTGATACTGTACATTTTGGGGTGTTAGAAATATAAATTGGTGCAAATCACCATAGTAGGAAGAGAAAATGGACTAATTAGTAAAAGTGGTATAATTAATATAGGTGGCTTTTTTGCTCGAATTATAAATGGGTGTATTGCACCAAGTAACTAACAGACTGCTAGATACTAAGCATCTTAGAGTTCATACACACTTACAGTCTTGTGACTTCATGTAAACTGACCTGACAGTCTCTCTTGCCCTACCTCTGTAGTGCTGACATCTCTATGACTCATGTTAGTTGTAATTAACATGGGGCATAGAGATGTTTGCCATGGCTGTAAAGTAAGACAAGGGATAGTGACAACACAGTTCCTTTAGTAAAGAACACACAGAGAGTGCATCAACATTATTTTAGAACACCCTTGCACTCCATTTCAACCACAAAAAATGTGCCCTGGTGCACCCTCACATTGTTACTCCCTAGTACCTACCAAAAGTAGTCCAAGGAAAGACAAAGGAATTTACCAGAGAGAAGGCAGTTGGAGAGGCAGAGGTAGTTGAAGAGGCAGAGTGAAAGGAAGGTAAGAGGGAGGTGCTTGAGAACAGACAGAGGAGAGAGAAGACACAGAAAGGAGGTTGGTGTGGCATGTCCCCATTTTCAGAGGTTAACTTGTTAAGTAAGAAAAATGGTTGTTTAGTGTCCCTGCACAGAGAGCAATAAAGAGAGTTACTTATGAGGTCTCTTGACAGGCCTGGACTGAGAGGGAGTCTCCCAATCCGCAGGTGAGCTGCCAAAGAGAGACCGTTACACCATATAAGGACTGAACTGTTGTACTGGCATATGAGTTACCCGAATACATTTATGCGATTGTTACCCTGTTCATTTGTTCTCTTGTACTAAATATACAGTAAAGAACAATTAAATATATAGACTCTGTTTGTTCACCGCATGAATTTACATTTGACTTAGTTTGACAGGATGGATACACTGATAGAGTTACATCTGTCAAGTCCGGCGCCTCACTTACATTCACGCTGGGTGCAAGTTTAGCAGGGACAATGTTTTATTAGAAGATTGTAAGGAAAGATTGGAGGGGGCTGCTCGACTGTTTAATATTGCACCATATCTGAAAACAGAATTGGTGCTTAATACCCTGGAAGGAGAATCCCGGAAAACAGTTATGTTACACCCTGCATGTCAAAGAGTGGCTTTGAGCCGATCGTGGGTCTTCTTGAGGATGTGTATGGGGATATGTCTTCCGAGGCAGTTTTAAGGAAGAGATTCTTCGCCTGTTATCAGAAAGAGAATAGGACGTTACCTCAGTACGCAAGCAGCCTGCAGGAGCTTATGACCACTTTGCAAAAGAAAGAAGAAACTAGCACTCTATGCTTCAGTACGGAGCTGCTGGTGCAAGATCAATTTCTGCTGGGCTTGAAAAGTCAGTGACTGTGAAGGACTTTAAGAGAGCATGTTAAGCTGCTTCCACCAAGTGCTAAAGGAGACGATTACATTGAAGAAGGAAGAGGAGGTGGAAGCAATCTCAGTTATACCGCCAGTCGAGGTGGTGCTGGTCCAAGAGAGTATGTTGGAGTTAAGAATGAATTCCCTTGAGGAAGCACTGAAGGAGCTTAAAGGGATATTGTCGACTCAAGATGGTAGGCTGATGTACCATGCCCGGGTAGTGCTAGGGGTAGATTCACCCAAGGTCGGGAACCTACACGAATGAGAGATAACAGACTCGGGTGTTGTAAGTGTTATGAAGTCAGCTACGTGATCAAGAAATGTTGACAAGGTAGTGACTCTTACATGGGGGATTTAAACTAGAGCCACTTGCAGTTGTGGGGCGAACCGCAGGAGAAAAGACCAAGTTATGCCCCATGCTTGAGGCTAAGGACTTTGTTGGGGAGAGATCAGGGGTCAAAGCTAAGTTTAATGGGGTGGAATTGGCTTGTTTAGTAGTTACAGGCTCGTAGGTTACCACCCTCGCTAGGGTGGTGTTTGAAAGACACTTTCCACCTACTTTGTTTAAAGATATTCACCTATCAAAAACCGGGCTAATTACCTGATAAATATAAGTGTGGAACTAACTAGCAAAACTCTCCAACAAATAAGCTCCAAACACTCTAAAAAATATATACTTTATTCATAATAAAAAATACGAAGTAATAAAAAATGGATATATCCAAAATGAAACTAAAAACCCTCTAACTCATGAATGACACATAACACATGATAATATATAAACATGATAGAAATATGCAAAAAATGCCAATACGTATGTGTACATTAAATATTATGAAACTGGACACATCAATATTAAATAGGGACATACATATCATATTATACGTATAAAAATAAATACATAAATACTTAACCCTATGATGGTACTGGTGGGGTGAGATGCTGTGCAATCCAACGCACATTTCGCTGTGTGCTTTCTCAAGGGGAGTACTCATGTTTATATATTATCATGTGTTATGTGTCATTCATGGGCTAGAGGGTTTTTAGTTTCATTTTGGGTGTTTCTGGATATATCCATTTTTTATCACTTTTTATCTTTAATTATGAATAAAGTATATATTTTTAGATTTTTGGAGCTTATTTGTTGGAGAGTTTTGTTTGCTAGCGCATCCTGGGTGAGTTTAAAAGTTGCTAAGAACCTTCGAAGCTCACTCACTCACTCACCTGCTGTTAGGAATGTCCCGATGTCTCAGAAACTTCAGTACATGGAAGGAAATCACCCGGCAACAGTGATGCAATCCAACCAACGAAAAAGAGGTCCTCCAGCACTCGTAAAAAGTAAAACTTATAACTTTTATTTATCCCATTAATATCAAAAACTTCATGGTTAAAAACATAGCGCTCCAAAATATACACGCATCTTACACGTTTTGAGTCTCTACCTGGACTCTTAGACTACGTCTTAGACAAGGACAAGAGAATGCCAATGTGGATGCACTGTCTTGTAATCCAGTCGAGAGACCTATTGGCGTCACAGATGAAGAACTGGAAGGAGACGAGACCCCGAGCTTCAGTCGACCAAGGCTACCTCAGAGGTCTGCAGTGGTTTTGTATGTAGAGGCTGAAGGTTGAACTGGAGGGACAGTAGAAGACTGGAGAAGTCGCCAGGGGGACGACCTTCAGATACGAAGAGTACTGGACTGACTCCAGAGTTGAAGCCCCATGCCTGAGAAGCAGAATGTCCTTTTGGCAGACGGGAAGAAACTCTGGCAGCAGAGAGAATGACTGGCTGTCCGAGAGGGGGTACTCTATAAGCAGGTGCAACTGTCTTTGGAAATTAAACACTACTGGGCAGGTAGTAGTATCATTCAAAGAGACTGAGGGCACAATATAAAGGCTACACGAAAAGAAAGGACAATTCGGTCCTGCTAAAACCTATGAGTGGCTCCAGAAATATTATTTCCACCCGAGCATGAGGAAACTGACCGAGTGTGTTTTTAACAGATAGCACAGAAGAAGTAAAGGACGGTCCAGCACAGTCCAATGTATAATAAAATTTCCAAAAGTTTATTGCAAAAATATCAAGATAAAATCAGCAGATTGTGCACTTACATCAGTGATCAGTGTGGGGGAGCGGTAGTCCCCCACAGGGGGAGCTACGGATGCCGACGCGTTCGGGCTCAAATACGCCTTAGTCATAGCATTATCCACAACATCTAAAAACATCCTTTAAATAAGAAACAACACTTTTTTACAAATTAATTACAGATGTGATTTACCTGAAATCGCGTAGGGACACGACGGTTGGGAGCGGATGCTTCCGGTAAAGTTGCGTCCGGAACTGAAGACACGTATTTCCGGACATGCGCAGCAGCAACAATGAAGCGCTGCCTGGGAAGGAAAGGGTACCGCCGGCTGTGCGCATCAAAACCTAGGCGATCGGAATAATTCTACACAGAGAAAAAAGAAAAGATTCATATGGAAAAGCAAGTAGACGAGAAAACAAGAACAAAAAACAAAAACAAAAGCAACACTAACATGCAAACCCAAAACAAGAGTTTATTAACACTACTTTAGTCTAGTAATAAATAATGATTTCTTTTGTTTTTTAAACCAAAGGGTGTATTTGTATTTAATACAAAAACCCAAGCGCTTCTCTGCGCGCAGTTGTCGCAAAACTCAATCCTCTTTTTGGGTCTGCAAATTTTTTCTATTGTCAATTTTAGTTTATACAATCGAATTTTTTTCTGTTAAAGGTCTAGTAAACCAACTAGGTTATCATGTTTTCGAACATTTTCTAAAAATTTTAGTCTTGAGCTTTGGGTCTCCCAAATGTACTAAAGGGTTACCCCAGACACAGGCTAAATATACAAATTTTTGGTATTGAAATTTAAAATAAAATTTTTAATTTGGTTTTTCTGGAACTGTTTTATTTTCAAAATCTTTTTCCCCCATAGCAAAAGAACAAATGCGGGACTGTCTAGTCCCCACTTAAAAAACCCCTTTACATTAGCCCGGGGGATTTTTACTTTGAGAGACAAATGTTTTATGTGAAAAAACTTCTCAGGTTTTTGTTTTTCGAGTACAAATTTGCCCCTTTGATGATACTGTTAAACCATTGTCCTAAGGGATGGAAGAATTTTAAAAAAAATGTTCTTAATACTGTTTTAAAATGTTTAGTAGATCAAGTTAAGATAGTACTTATTTTTGGTTGATTTTTTTCTTTGATGCAAAAATTCCTCTACCCCGTATTGCATTTTTTTCCCCGATTTTGTAAAAAATTTTGGATAACCCCTACTCTCAATCGGGCATATCTGATTGGGGTCAACCCAAATTTTACAAAGAGCGCGTAGTTTCCTCGTTTAAATTTCCCCCATAGGATGATTTTTTGTGGAATTTGTTGGGAGCCCTAAAATGCAGAATAGTTTCCCCCGCCTCTCTTTCTATAAGATTTAGTAGAAATATTTTGATCAGGAACACCTATTAGCTGCAAGTCTAAAAAATTAACCGAGGATACACTGTGTGAATGGGTGAACCTTAAATTGAACGGATTGTTGTTAATGTAAAACACAAAGGAGGGCACGGCAGACACATCACCTCCCCAAATAATGAGGAGGTCGTCTATGTATCTGCCGTACCACTCCAATTGCTCCAAGAAAGGATTGTCTGCAGAATAAATATAGTGTTCCTCCCACCATGACATCGTTAAATTTGCCAGAGAGGGAGAATGTTTGGCCCCCATTGAGACCCCCGAGAGTTGCAAATAATATTTAGAATCGAACATAAAATAATTGTGGGTCATCAAAAATTCGACCACTTCCACGATATATAATTGCAAATCAGATGTATAGCCACTATATTTTGAGAGATGATATTGAAGTGCTGTAATTGCTACCTTATGGGGGATGCTTGTATACAGCGACTCCACGTCACATGTAATCCAACTAGATTTATCAGTCAAAACAGTGCTGCGCACAGCTTGGAGGACATCCCGTGTGTCTTGGAGGAACCCTGGAACTCGCCTAACCAGGGGCTGCAATAGGGAGTCCACCCACTGGCATAACCTCTCTGTAATTGAGTTAATACCCGACACTATAGGTCTCATGGGGGGGTCCAACAAATTCTTGTGGATCTTAGGGATGCCATAAATCACTGGTATTACTGGAAACTTGTTGATAATGTACTCAGCCTGTTTTTGATTTAAGGTCCCTAATTGAAGCCCTTCCTCTACTAGCCTAAGGATCTTAGCATTATACTTTGATGTAGGATCACTAGATAGTAATTTGTATGTAGATGTATCTGATAATAGGTCGAGCATTGCCCTATGGTATTTGACCCTATCCATAACAACAACCATCCCCCGTCTGCCATTCTAATCTCAATATTTTTAGCAGATTTCAGACATTTTAAAGCTATTTTCTGTTTGCCCGTGAGATTGGACATGTTATTATCTGTTAAAATACTTTGTAATGCCCGTAGTTCTCTCTCAACCAAGAGTTGAAAGTGATCCATTGCCTCAGTCCTAGTGTGTACCGGATAGAAGTCCTGATTTCGCATTTGAAATGTCCTTGATTGTACTTGGAATTGAGGTTCCACCTCCCCTTGTAAATCCTGGAGAGTCACTAAGGAAATCTGTTGTTGAAAAGTTAGTCCCTTATAGAGATACGTACTGTCTAATAATGGACCACTATAGGGCTCATCTTCTTCTTGAAAAAAATGCCTTTTTAGGGTAAGATTGCGTATGAACTTATTAATATCCCTAATAGTAGAGACTAAATTGAAATTATCCTTTACGGCAAAGTTGAGGCCAAGAGATAGAACTTCTTGTTCATCTGTGGTTAATGTTACTGAGGAGATGTTATGAACTGCAATCTTCAAATTTTCATCTACTTGTTCTCCTGCTTCCTGGTTTGCATACGATTTGTGGTGTTTACGGCCTCCCCTGCGTCTCCGTTTTTTGAGCGGTTCTTCCTTTTATTTTTGTGTGCAGTTTTGTAATAGGAGGCACTAGCTCCATTTTCGCTTTGGGAAGAGTAATCATGGGAGGTGTCTCTTGACGTATCAGCGTTAGACTCTGAGATATCTGAGTCTGTTGACCCAAAACTTACTTTTTTATTTCTATTTCTATTTTGTCTCATTTTTTGTTTTAGGATAGATCTAGGTTGTCCAGCAAAAGCGGATCTACGTCCCCACTCGTACACCTGGTTCAATGCATAGTCCTGGGTATCTCTATTAAACTTGGACTTCTTGATTTCCATAATTGTACTTTCAAGCTTCGAAATATTGCCTTTAATTTTTTCAACTTCTTGAGAATAAGCAGGTAGGTCCTGGTATACGACTATGTTTGTTTCTAATTCCTTTATTTCTTTAGAAATTTCTTGTAATTTAATTTCCTCGTTCTTAGTAATAAGCTGTATAAGTTTAATTGAACATGAAGAAAGAATATCGTTCCATTCGGAAACAAACTGATCGCTATATACCGTAGTAGGGATCTTTTTGAGCCTTAAGCCCTGCGGTATCATGTTCTTTTCCAAATAGTTGTTTAATGTTTGTAAGTCCCACCAGATACGAGTTTCCTGTAGTGATTGCTTTTCCAAAGTCTTTAACTTTGTGATAAACTCCACATGTCTTTGAGTTCTTTCTGTACCGACATCAAAAACTTGAGCTACTTTATCTAATCTTGAACTTCGATCATGTAGCATGATGACCGGTACTGGGTGACAAACCGCTACCCCACACTTATACTTATTTAGATCACTTAATTAGATATGTACCAGATTGAGGAGTAGGGGTTATCCCAAACAGTTGTTACAAAATGCTGTGGACAAAATGCAATACAGGGATAGAGGGAATCTGTTTGTATCAAAGAAAAAACATCAACCAAAAATTAATGTACCTACGCTTATACTTGATCATACTAAACAGTTTAACAGTATTAAGAACATTGTTTATAAATATCTTCCTATCCTCTATGAGGACAATGTATTAGACAGTATTCTATCAAAGGGCTGCAACATTGTATCTCGACGAGCGAAAACACTGAGTAGTTTGCTCACATCAAACACATTTGTCTCTCAAAGTAAAAATCCTACCTGGCTTAATTGTAAAGGGTTTTTTAAGTGTGGACTAAGACAGTGCCGCATTTGTTCTTTTGCTAGTCCCGGTAAAGATTTTGAAAATAAAACAGGTTCGCAGAAACACCAAATTAAAAATTTTATTAATTGCAATATTCAAAATGTTGTATATTTAGCCTGGTGTACTGAGTGTAATCTTCAGTACATTGGTAGTACCACCAGAAAGCTCAAGACTAGATTTTTAGAACATGTAAATGAAGTTACGATTACATCAGATAGACATAGATCTGGTCTTACTAGACACTTTATACAGAAACATAATTCAGATTGTAGTATGCTAAAAATTAGAGCAATAGAAAAAATTTGCAGACCAATAAGAGGAGGTGATGTTGTGCGACAACTGCGCGACAGAGAAGCGCATTGGATTATTGTATTAAATACAACTACACCATTCGGTTTAAACATCAAAAGAGAATCATTATGTTATTACTAGACTAATGTAGTTGTTAATAATACTCTTGTTTGGTCTTGCTATGTTAGTGTTGCTTTTGTTTTGTTTTTGTTCTTGTTTTCTCGTCTATTTGCTTTTCCATATGAATCTTTTCTTTTTTCTCTGTGTAGAATTATTCCGATCGCCTAGGTGTTGATGCGCATGCGCGGCGGTACCCTTTCCCTTGCCAGGCAGCGCTTCATTGTTGCTGCTGCGCATGTCCGGAAATACGTGTCTTCAGTTCCGGGACGCGACTTTACCGGAAGCATCCGCTGCACTGTGCGTGTCCACCTACGCGATTTCAGGTAAATCACATCTGTAATTAATTTGTAATAAGTGTTGTTCTTATTTAAAGGATGTTTTTAGATGTTGTGGATAATGCTATGACTAAGGGCGTATTTTGAGCCCGAAACGCGTCGGCTATCCGTAGCTCCACCTGTCGGGGACTACCGCTACCCACACTGATCACTGATGTAAGTGCACAATCTGCTGATTTTATCTTGATATTTTTGCAATAAACTTTTGGAAATTTTATTATACATTGGACTGTGCTGGACCGTCCTTTACTTCTTCTGTGCTATCCAAGATACTGCTGCAAGGTTTCAGCAGTGGTCCGTGCGCATGATATCCGGGATAGAGCTGGCTACATTCTACAATTGCCTGTTTTTAACAGATGCCTGAATTGTAGACTAGCGCGAGCCATGGAATAGAAAGTGCCAATGAGGAGCATCCAGTCGTTTTATTCACTACAGTTAGTCATGATGGACTACCTTAATGTGGAGGAATCCATGCGGGGGTTCAAATATTTGTTGGTTATGATTGATCACTTCACCAAGTTTGTAGTTGCTATTCTGACATGGAACCAAACAACAGAGACTGCCGCCTTGGACTTGTGGAGAAACTTCATTTTAAAGTACGTTTGTCCCAATCAACTGCATTCCGATCTGGTGGCCTTCTTTGAGGAACTATGTTGCCTATATCAGATCAGAAAGACACAGACCACTCCTTATCACCCATAAAGAAATGCCACTTGTGAGCGCATGAACAGTACCCTGCTGTTAAAAGTTATGGGCCCTAGGAGAGAAAAAAAAGAAAAAGATGGCCGGTCTATGTGGCTGAGTTGATGTGGGCCTACAATAATACGATACACTTGACCACGGGATATTCACCTTTCCTGCTAATGTTCGGGATAAACAGAAGATGCCCGTTCAGCCTTATGATGGTCCCGAGTGATTGAAGAGAGGAGGATTGGACTCCCCAAACTTGGTACAAGAGATCTATGACCTGGTGGCCCATCATATGGGTCCCCGTGAGTTGGTGGTGCATCAAATATGTTGGCAATAATATGCTATGCGCCTAGATTAGGCAAATCAATTTACTATGCAAGGTATACCTCACGCCAGATTTTTGACAGGCTCATTCATTCAGGCGCCCTATACACTCATTTAATGCGCCTTAAAACTGGTGTGGCGGTGCCTCTTTTATGACATGTCGCCCTAAGAGCCCTCACAGCATGAAAGGTGTAAGCAAGGGGAATGCCAACCTTCTAATTTTCTTAACAGTTATGAAATAAAGATGAAGTTTTAATGTGTGGCTGTGTCTTAATATATGTGAAAACACTAGAAGCATTTTCAAGGTGCTGATTTTAAGTACCATTAACCAGCAATTAACATGATTAAAGGGATATCACATCATAAAAAATGTAAAAGCTTCCTTACTTAACAACAAAGCATTATGCACTTTCCCCGTACATCGAGTACATCTGTTAAGAGAAAATGTCTAGATAAATAGCTAAAGATATCACTACAAATAATTGTTTACACAGTGCCTGTAGTAGGATGTCAAGAGCTGCTTGTTGTCATAGAAAAGGGCAAGAGGGAAATCTCGTCAGGTTCCTCCTCCTCGTGGACCAGCCTTTATATTACAGCTGTACATCCGTATATTCATGTTTGTATTTTCAACAGGAGCAAACAATGGATATGTTGTAGAAATGTTGAGTGTAAAACTTGATGGATGGCTCAGTGACATACATCCCAACTTTTAGATATTGCACAGAGGGACACATCAGGCCACGTCTCCAACCACACCCAAACAAATGACATCACAACAGGCCATACCTCCAACCACGTGCCCTAACATAATCATGCCCCACCCCCTCCAGCAGACCAGCGTCAACACAACAGCAGCATTACTGGGGTCTATAAATATGTATTTATATAAAGTAATGTATATACAGAAATCCATACAAATAGCTGTAAGACGATGTTCTATGGATGTTTACTGGTGCCACTGCACTGTAAACTTGCCGGCCGTCATGGTAGAGTCCATGACAGTTGACAAGTCTGCGCCTGCTGACATGCAAATAGTGGATTGCAGAGCGCAGTCCCGGGAATTCAGGGCATATAGCCTGGATTCCCAGGAAATACCTGTGAAAATCGGGACACCTTCCAGCTGTCCCAGGACAGCAGGACTTTGTTCCCAAATGAGGACAGTTCTGTCAAAATCGGGATGGTTGCTAGCTCAGTGTCATATATTATCCACCAATTAGTAATAAAGAAAAAAAACACAGCGGGCACCATGTATAAACAAGAGGTGCAACTAATGTGTAAAGAACGATTATACAGTACATAAAGAAGTGCACATCCAATACCATTATCAAAAACCTAAATGATATTCAAACAAGGAAAAACCTCCCTATCACCTCCCACTTTGCTAAAATAGAAAATCAACCTACACTTACCTCTCACCATTACTATGGGACATCATCAGTGAGGGACTGGGGGAATGCTCGAGTTCTGGCAGCATTGGAACGATGGCAATGGGAGCGGAAAGTATGGGTCAGTTCTCTATTTTAACACAGTGGGAGGTAGCAGGGAAGTTTGTAAAAAATGTTGAAAAAACCCTCTAATAACAGTTAAAAAGTGGCTAAAACTACTATCCACTAGGACGTATGTACATGGGAATAGTGACTATTCAGCACATGTTTGTATTTCTAGTTATATTTTCTTGGAGTATTTAACAGAATGTTTTTTTATATATATCTTTATGGTGTTTATGTAGCTTGCCTTATTGGGTTGTTGGTTATCAATCAATGATTAAAGCTATTTTTTATATTTATATTAATTTATGGGACAGTGATTTTATTTTTGTCTATTTGCTACATAGTTACTATTTCTGTTTCCATAGTCGATATGTATTAATGAGGTTTTAATCCCCTTTTAAATTTTCTTTGTTTGAATATGAATACGGATTTTTGATTGTATGGGGTGTGCAATCAGGGCCGGGACGACGGGTAGGCAGATGTAGGCGATCGCCTAGGGCGCCACCTCCGTCTGTCAGAAGGGGGGCGCAGTTAAGTGCTCGCTGTGTCAGTAACATAATTGACTGACTGACTCACACAGACAGAATGAATGAAGATAAGTGCTGCAGAAGTCAGGCAAAAGCAGCACTCTATTTGCACGTAGCCATGCCAAAATCTCATTTGTTTCAGTGGTTTGGATATTTTAGGGGGCGTATTGACGTGCTAGCCTACGGTTGGCCCTCAATCCCCTGCTCATTCAGCCGCACGGCCCCGGTATTGCTATGGAACACCGTGGAACTACAAGATCAGTGGGTGTCCGATTGCCTCATCTCAACATTAAACTGACTCGAAGGTCCTGGTCTGTCGTCCCTCCTGCTTTTGCGTGCAGCGGCGATGCGACACGGAAAGCGTATACGGATGGACAGTAGCTGAACAAAGTAATCAGGACCCCCGAACTGTAGGTGCGGCAGCACGGTAAGGTCCGCGTTCCGTCTTATTAGCAATGCAGTATTTTCGCCGCGTCATGCCGTAAATAAGGTGCATGGTCACTGTCCGCCCGCGGGGTTCGCCGACTGGGGAAGAATGCAACGGCGTACCACAGTATAATGTATGTTTTAACTGGTGGATTACCGTAGTTAGGGACGAGTTGGAACCATACTGCTAGGAAACCTGTGGCATTACGGTAATCCTGTCGAATAGAGCGTGTGAACATGGCCTAAGAAGGAGCGCCCTGCCACCATGAACCTCCTGCTTCAAGTCCTGCCCAACACCCCCTCGCTGAGTGCCAGTGCCGTGTGGGTGCCATCAGTCACGGACTGTAAAGGTGAGTCTGTCTCAGTAGGAGACAGGCCAGCAAATCACTGTTATTACCTGAAGGGACGGGAGAACAAGAAGCCGGGAGATCAAGACGCGGTGATTAACTTTCTGGCCGCCGACTCACAACATCAGTAATGATGTGTCTTCCTCTTCTCCCTGACCCTTCAGCTCTCTGAATAGTTGAGGGTAGGGAGCGCTCACCCTGAACTAATGACTGCCAGTGCCATCTCCTCCACAAAAAGAAGGAATGAAACTTTAGCTGGCAGTCATCAGTTCAGTGTGTAGTGCCACAACTTATTAAACACCTTCCCTGTTGTATATTTACCATATAATTCACTGTATGTGTGTGTGTGTGTGTGTATTTATACACACATACAGGGGCGTAACTTTGGTTCAAAAAGTGGGGGGGACCAATTTTCCCTCTCATCCCCCATCTTCCTATCCCTCCCTCCTTCACTCGCCTTCCCTTTCACTCCTCCCTCCCTTCACTTCTTTCCCCTCCTTTCCCTGAAGTGAAGCGGCCCCCTCTAACCCAGATAGGAGGTCTGAGGGAGTGCTGTGAGCTCCCCCAGCAGGTCCGGGCGGAGTCCTTATGGCAAACACTTTTGGTGCAATCTGTAAGGTTATGAGTGGCTCTCTAATTACTGAAGTTTAGAGCCGAACTGGGACTAAAAAGCAGCCCCGGCAATGAAACCGAACCAGCCCACCTATAATACATCCCCCTCTAGATGGAAATAAAAAATGTTGCGCAATGCAATAAAAAAACAATCTCACTGTACCCCTAGTAGTCAATTATGTCACATACTGTACCCCAAAATGTATTTTATTGCATATCATACCCCAGAAATGACATCACTCAGTGCACCCCAGAAATTAATTATATTACACATGGTAGACATAGAAATTACATTACTAACTGCAGCTTAGAAATGAATTGCACATTGTACTCAAGAAATAATATAATTCATTACACCCCAAAAATGTATATTACACACTGAGCCCTAGAAATGAATTACATTATTTACTGTACTCCAGATATTACATTACACCATACCCCAGAGATAACATTACACACCATACACGAGAGATTACATTACACACCGTACACCAAATATTACATTACCCACTGTACCCCAGATATTACTGCATTATTCACCGTACCCCAGAGATTACAATACACAATGTACAACAGAGATTATATCACACCGTACCCCAAAGATTATTACATTACACTGTACCCCAGAGACTAATTACATTAGACAAGGTACCCCAGAAATTGTGTGTATATATACATATATTGAACACAGACACACTACACACTTAGGGTCGGTTCACATGATGGTTTTTCGGCACTGACAGTGTTGTTTGCTTGTTGGAAGCTTGACGTTTGCAAACGCAGAATTCCCATGAATAAACGACCCAGACTGCCCGAGGCAGATTTCTGCCTCCTATCCATTAGTGATGTTAGTGCGGAAAATGCCTCGAAGAATTTTGTGTAGGGGCTGACAGTCACAGTACACACCGAAAATACTCGAGTAAAATCAGTGATTATCTAAACTACGACACTGATTTTACATAGGGTATAATGTAAATCAGTTTCCTGCCAGATTGACAGATCCAGCAGATCCAGCACTGAATCCACCCCAGAATCAGTATTCATAGCTTCTGCATGAATGTACCCTTAAGGTATGTTCACAAGGCGTATAGCGGGCGTACTGTGTGCTCTGCTTTATGTCGGGTGTTTTAGAAATACACGCTGGCCAGTCCACACTTCTAAAATGCTGTGGGGCCGGCCCCATTCACTTTCATTTTAATTTTTTCATACACATCTCACATATACAGTACAGTCCCTACTCACATGTACACACAACGCCTGGCACCCTTGTCCCCTCCTTATCTGTCACCTGTAGTCTGGTGTAGGTGGCATTCGGCAACAGCTTCTCTTCTTCTTTGATGAGGGCTGAGCATAGATGAAGTGGTATACAATGGGAGGGAAAGATACAGCCCCAGATACAGAGTGTGCTGGACTGTGAGCTGTGTTCTGATTGGTGAAGCAGCACTTGCTGACTCCTGCTCTATCAATCAGCGCTGCTCTCACTCTGCACTGACACTTGAGGCTTCTACCTACTCTTTCCCCCCAAGATGCACAGAAATATAGGAGGCAAAGGGTTAACTTCTTCCTCTTCTGTGCTCTGCTCTCCCCACTTACCATATTCTCATGCTTTCATATGGATTATTTTTTATTGAAGGAGCTAAAAAGTGGGGGGACCGTCCCCCACCCAGAAAAAAGTGGGGGGACCGTCCCCCACCCAGAAAAAAGTGGGGGGGACCAGTCCCCTTCGTACCCCCTAAAGTTACACCTATGCACACATATATACATAAACTTCCTGTCTATAGATAGATATAGACAGGAAGTGTATATAATTATGCCATTCACTGTACCATAGAATATACTGAGGAGAAACTGCAAAAAGAATTGTAAAGAAACACAAAACAAAGACATACTTTATGGTGTTCGCTCTTTGGTAAAAATTATGTGTTCTCTGTATCCTACAGGTTGATACAATTCCAGCAGTATGAAACATGTAGGAATTTCATTATGTTTTAGGACCCTAAAAAAAATCCAAACATTTTCAATTTTTTGTACTTCCACCTATGGGGAGAATGCATTTTTTGCAAGCTGAATTCTACTTTTTAATTGGTGCCAGTTTGGGACAGATGCTACTGTTTTGATCACTTTTATTCAAATTTGAAATTACCAGAAAAACACAATTTTGGCGGTGTTCAGTGTACAGTACAGGATAAATAATGTTAACACATCGTGTGAGCTAGAGAGTTGGTGTGCAGTGCAGAGAGCTGATAACTAGTCGCTCTCTATTCCACCATTGATGCAGCAGGTCCAGGCCTACACACTGATGTGTCGCCTGCACCTGCCACTGATGCTGCACTAAAAACTGAAATAGAGCTTAAGGCTCACTGGGTGTTTCACCGGTGTGCCAGTCCAAGCCCGATTAAGGGGTTAGTGTAGAACTAATGGAGCCCACAGCAACCAATAAGAACTCAGTTATCATTTCTTCTACTGCTCTGAAAGAATGAAAGCTGAGATCATTGGTTGCTATGGGCAACAGAGACAGTCATCACTTCAATATTCAGGTTAAATTGTTGTGTTTGAACCTTGCAATGAATAAGTGGGTTTTAAGTTGCAGTTTGGGCACCTGGGGGGGGAAATGTATGAAAACTTTCTAGCTGTAATACTGTCTTTATTGCTCATAGCGACCAGTTAGAGCTCATAGCAACCAATCAGAGCTCATAGCAACCATTCAGAGCTCAAAGTGACCAATCAGAGCCCATAGCCACCAATCAGAGCCCATAGCCACCAGTCAGAGTTCATAGCAACCAGTCAGAGCTCATAGCAACCAATCATAGGTCATAGCAACCAGTCAGAGCCCGTAGCAACCAATCAGAGCACCCCTTTTATTTTTTAGAGGCCTATATGAAATGAGAGGGGAGCTCTGATTGGTTATTATGAGCTCTGATTGGTTGCTATGGGTTCTGATTGGTTATTATGAGCTCTGATTGCTTGCTACTGGCTCTGATTGGTCGCTACAGGCTCTGATTGGTTGCTTTGGGCTCTGATGGGTCACTATGAACTCTGATTGGTTGGTGTTATGGGCAACGAAGACAGTCTTACAGCTAGAAAGTTTTCATACATGAGGCTCTTGGTCTCTAAAAGGTTCGGCATCACTGTGATATACAGTACTGTATACGATTTACTTGAAATGTGTACTTGCCTTTCTTTTCTAATAACATGCCGTAATACAACATTATACTATATGTCATTGCTCAGCTTACTAAAGGGATAAAGCCTGACTGATATAGAAGAATAGCAGAGGTGTCTGTCCTGGCATTTCAAGCTCACACAATATCCTTCATATCAATTCTAAAATGAGTAGCTCTCCTGCAGATTCCCCGGCATCCCTTACTGGTCTATACCACTACTTTAGCAATTTCGCAATTTTTTCCTGTAACACAGTGCAATTTAATATCTTTTAGACCAGTTTTGTATTAGACCAAAATGCCTTGTCCCGGCCCTGTGTGCAATACTTTATTGTATATAGTGTCCACCAATAAACCCATGCACGACGGCTCCTAAAACAACAAATGATGATAAAAGAACTATTTTTTTTGAAAATCAAACTTGCTCAGGCAAAGCATTAGGTAAGATTCAGGTAAAATAATGCAAAACATGGAAAGGAAATGTCTTACGGAAATTTCAGGTAAGAGTGATACCAAGTTATGCCTAGTACAGGTTCTAAGGGAATGTTGCATGGATTTAAAGGACTCTAAATAGAGAATTCATGCATCATTGTCACGTCAAGGGAGCCCTAACTGGAACCCAGCCCACTGTCCCCTTTGTGTCAACAATTTGGGGAAGGTCCTTTTTTTGGACCTCCATAGTTCTGAGCTATGAGTGATCTGCACAGAGCTCTGACCTCAACCCCCATCTTTCTGATAAATTCAAATCCTGACAGCAAAGCAGACCTTCTCATCGAATATCACTACCCAACTTCACAGGTGAGTTTTGTGGCTAGGTGGGCACAAATTCCCTCAGACACATTCTAAAATCTTATAGAAAGCCGTCTCCAAAGTGCAGGCTTTAATAGTTGCATCTCCATATTAAATCCATATATTTCCAAAACGCAGCTAAATTATTAAAATATCATTGAAGGTGCATATACAATCATAGAACATAACTTTTACTGGCCTCTATACTGGCCTCTATGATTTAAAACCAAAAGAGGACCAAATATAGGGCTGTCACTATCCGACCGGTATTTGAACTGTTTTTGTGCCGCGCACACGGCCACAGGGGGATGGCTTTTTCTCCATGATTAGCGGATAAAAGCCATCCCCCTTCACATAGACATGTTCTTTTGCTGCCCAAAAACCAGATGTAAGAATGAACATGTTCTATGTTTTTCGGGCTGGCGGCGGTCTGAAAAACCATAGAGGCCCATGTTAAAAGTTTTCACCCAATTTGCAGATGGTTTTCAAAACCGAAAACCGTCTTGAAAACCGGGTGAAAACCCGTGCCGTGGGGACAAGGCCTTATTAAGAGAACTGTACAACGTGTTTCATGCAGAGTAGCACTTCATCAGGGGATGCAGTGTCTGAAATAATTAATTTCAGTGATACAGTTATATATAATTAATTTAATGAGTACAGAGTGTGATATAATATATTTTAGGGGTACATTGTGTAACATAATTTTAATCAATTTAATCCTTTCTTTCATCATATTCAGTGGTATGGTCGCTTCATTGATGATCTGGTCATTATTTGGAGGGGAGATGTCGCGACCATACCGCTGTTTATGGCATATCTTAATTCCAATTTTGTCGGTATTAGGTTTACTTGTTTTCATGACCTTTTGAGTATCCCCTTTTGGATTTGCTTTTGATCGGTGACGTTGCATCCTCAGCTATCCACACTGAATCGTATAGGAAAGACACGGCAGGTAATGCCATATTGCATGCACACTCTAATCACCCGTTACATACCATACGGGCAATACCAGTGGGTGAACATATTCGTTTAAAAAGAAATAATTCACAGGTTTCCTCATATCAGAAAGGTATGATTGCTTTACAGGAAAGATTGAAAAAACGTCAATATCCTATCTGGATGTTAAAGGCAGCGGAAACAAAAGTGGCAAATACTGCACGGGATACTTTGTTGCAATATAGTAGTGTGAACAGGGAAAATAAAAAACGTGATCCCTTAAAATCTCAACTAGTTTTTTCCACTACGTATTCACAAGAATTTAAACAGATATCCCAAATTATCTATAAACATATGCCAATTCTGTATAATGACCCTGAATATTTTAAAATTTTGAGTAAAGGAGTTAAATGTATTCCTAAAAAAAAGTTTAACATTGGGTAATATATTGTCACCATCACTTTTACCCACCTTGACACCAAAACCCACTTGGTTTAAAGTTTAAGGGTTCCTTCAAATGTTCCACACTAGATGCATTTGTTGCTCAGCAATGAAAGTCGTGACAAATTTTCTCCTCATATGCTAATGGGGAGAGCTATAATATTAATAGCTATATTAATTGTAACTCGACATTCATTGTTTACCTGTGTCATGTGAACAATGCCGTAAGCAGTAGTGGATCTACTTCATGTACGTTGAAAACCAGGATACGCAACATCTATCCGACGTGAGGTCTAATGACTTCCGTCGTATTTCTGCAGTTTCGGCACATTGTATCCAGTTTTCATCAATGTGAAACGGATACTCTAACTGTGACTGGTCTTGAGAGGGTTACACCTCCAAGAAGGGGGGGAGACCGAATCCAGAAGCTTCGCACTCGTGAAGCTTATTGGATTTTTGTACTTAAAACGCATAAACCTTTTGGTCTTAATAAAAGAAACAGATTTAATGTTACATTACTGACCTATTTTTTTTATTTTTTTTTTTGGGATTCGTTTAGTATAGATGTCCTTTTCCTTTATCCATATATCTGTTTTATATAAATTTTGTATTCAACTCTGTCTGGATCACATGTTTTTTAACTTGCTCTGTGATTGGTTGTACTTTTCTTAATATAAAGTAGTATTTGTGAGTTTGTCTTTATGCCATAGGAAGGGCCCTGAGGCCTGAAACGCGTTGGCATTTTTGTTTTGGATCGATGCTGTTGACCCCTTGAATTTTCAATAAAGAAATACGGCTTTTAGACGCTGGACATCGTTTCTATTTATAATTATTTCTGGGTTCACAGTGCATAATATAATTTATTCCAGGGTCACAGTATGTAATATAATTAATTTCTGGGGGTACAGTGTCAGATATAACTAATTTCAGTGGTACAGTGTGAGATAACACAGATCACTAATGCCCAAAAATATATATAAATAGAAAGTACTGTATATACTCGAGTATAAGCCAAGCTTTTCAGCACAAAAAATGTGCTGAAAATTTGTCCCCGGCTTATACTCGAGTCACTGTCAGCTCTCGGGCGCTGCGATGGCCCGGGCGCCGGCAAGGATACTTCAGTTATATGCGACTCCTCAGGGAGCGCATATAGCTGAATCCCGAGTCATCCCACAGCGTCCCAGGTGCCGCGGGGGGAGAAAGTGACATGTTAATTATTTACGGCGCGTACGCGCCGTAGTAATGACAGTCTATGGGGCCGGCGAGCTGCTGGCCCCCCGCTCCCCCGCCCCCTGCACGGCTGCCGGCGTAATTGCGGGGGGAAATCCGCCCCGCAATTACGCCGGCAATAAGCCGTGTGAACCGGGCCTTAAAGTCAGGTAGTCTAAAAATGCACCAGGTGTATGACAGTGGCTCATGCTGCTTGATAAATTGGTGCAGCTTTGTCTAATTGTCTAACTTTTAGACCAAATTATTTGTGGCTTACTTTCTATGCCAGAATTTTGTTGTATTTTTGCCGCAGAAATTGGTACAGCGTGTCACATTGTACCCATGTCCAGTTTTCTGCGAGGCAACACCCACTGTCTTAAGCCCATAATAAATGTTTCTGGGACATGCTGAGACATGCTGCGCCAAACTTGTGCCACTTTTTGTACGTTTAAAGACACTTTTCTGGTGCAACAACATTAGTAAATTAGGGCCATCGTAGTGTCTGGACCAGCCAGATACACTTAATTATATCTTCTTTACAGCCAGGGCATCTTTACATGGATATTTACCTCTATTTGAATTCTCTTTCATGTACAATCTCCACTATAAACTACTCACAAAAAGTTAGGGATATTTGACTTTTGGTTGAATTTTCAGGATGAACATAAAATTTCTTGAAGTTTTTTTTAAATTAAGTAAATGAGATCATCTCTTAACGTTAGAATGCACATGTCCAACTGTTCAGTGTTTCACTACTTTATGCACAACTTGCACAATAAACAATGAGATTAATGGCAAAATTCACAACAGATGTTTGTTCCCTGAATCACCCAATACATTTAGGGGATCAATTTGAATTGGGATTTATACAGTCCTTCTCATCATGCTGTTCATATTGTGATGTCATGAGACCAAGACAACACCTTACAATTGATCAACCAGTGGTCCTCAGTGCTGTTCAGTGATGAAAGTCAGTTGAATCTGAGTAGAATTGATAGCCGCCAATGATGCTGGAGACGGAAAGGAGAGCGCTATGCATCAGCCAGGTTAGGTACTGGTCAGGTACACTTGCTGGTCATTTAGCATGCAGACTACGCTGATGTAGATGGTTACAAATGGTCTGACGTGACACTTAAAAGCAATTGAAGAAAAAGCCAGCACCTCCCCTTGATGAAAAAATTTATAAAACATGAGTTTCATTTGTATCTCTGTTGCAACCTGCTGATGACACTCTGTGACACTCTAATCTCAGTGGCCACTTCTGTCTGAAAGCATCCTGCTTGAAGCCTCGTAATAACAAGGTTCTGTTGATATATTTTTATCTGTTGTCTTGGTCTTATGATGTCAAAATGTGAACAGCTTGATGAGGAGGGCTGTTTAAATCCCAATTCAAATTGATCCCCTAAATCTACTTGGCAATTTAGGGATCAAACACCTGTTGTGAATTTTACCATTAAGCTCATTGTTAGGCTATGTTCACACGGGTTAACGCCCCGCAGTTATGCCATGTGGCCAGGGAGGGAGCGGGGGGCCGGCACTTCGCCGGCCCACAGAGAATCATTACCAGCGGCGCGGATACGCCCCGGGTAATTCACATGGGAATTATAACCCCGCACCCTGTATTGTACGAGCCGGGGGCGGAGACGTAATCCATAGTTCTCAAATGAAGAACTGTGGATTACCTAAGTTACTTGGTGGGGATTCAGCCCGTATTGGCGAAACTCCGCAACGTAATTAAGGACTGAATTACGTCCCGCAGTTAGCCGTGTGAACATGGCCTTAGAGATCAGCAAGTTGTGCAAAAAGTAAACATTGAACAGTTACAAGTGTGCATTCTAAAGCTTGGAAATGGTCTCATTTATTCATTCTTAAATAAAAATAATGAAAATCTATATCTATCCTGGAATTTTCAAACATAAAATTAAGTCTCTCCCATTTTCAATTAAGCTCCACGCTGCCATGGCCTGTATTAGGCCTCCCATTTCTTCTTCTACTCCACTGCTGCCGTACTAATTATTAGGCATCCACATTCTTCTTTAGATCCTAGCTAGCATTGACTGTATTATACTCCTTTCATCATCTGTTCATTCTGCTGTCCAGCTGCCATGGCTATATTGCTCACCCATTCCTCTCTTCTAGCTGCATGGCCTGTATTGAGGGCTCCCCATTCTGTGTACTAGTTGCATAGCCTGTATTAGGCTCACCATTCTTTTTTAGTTGCGATAGCTGATTAGGCTCACCCCATGTTTCTAATTAGCTCCCAGCAGCCATGGCCTGTAATAGGTCTCCTATTCATTCTATTTGCTCCACGCTGCATACCTGTATTAGGCTCACCCATCTTCTTCTAAACATCCCAGCTGCATAGCCTGTAATAAGGTTCCCCATTCTTTTCTTAGATTCCATGGCACTGTATTAGGCTCCACCCATTTTTCTATTGAGCTCCCAGCTGCCAATGGCCTGATAATAGGCTCCCTCATTCTTCTATTAGCTCCATGCTGCCTATGTCTGTATTAGCTCCCCCATTTGTCATAGCTCCCAGCTGCGCATGGCCCGTATTAGGCTCCCCCATTTTTCTATTAGCTCCCAGCTGCCATGGCCTGTAATAGGCTCCCTCATTCTTCTATTAGCTCCACGCTGCCATAGTCTGTATTAGGCTCCCCCAATCTTCTAGCTCCCAGCTGCCATGGCCTGTATTAGCTTTCCATTTTTCTATTAGCTCCACGCTGCCATGGCCTGTATTAGGCTCCCCCATTCTTCTTCTAGCTCCCTGCTGCTGTGACTTTTATTAGGCTGCCCCATTCTTCTTTTAGTCCCGCTGCCAGTGAGCCTGTATTAGACTCCCCATCTTCTTCTAGTTCACTCTAGCTAGCAGACATTCTATATTAGGCTCCCCCATTCTTCTTCTAGCTGCCATGGCCTGTATTAGGCTCCCCATTCTTCTTCTAGCTCCCAGCTGCCATAGCCTGTATTAGGCTCCCCATTCTTTTTCTAGTTGCCATGGCCTGTATTAGGCTCCCCCATTTTTCTATTAGCTCCCAGCTGCCATGGCCTGTAATAGGCTCCCTCATTCTTCTATTAGCTCCACGCTGCCATAGCCTGTATTAGGCTCCCCATTCTTCTTCTAGCTCCCAGCTGCCATAGCCTGTATTAGGCTCCCCATTCTTTTTCTAGTTGCCATGGCCTGTATTAGGCTCCCCCATTTTTCTATTAGCTCCACACTGCCACGGCCTGTATTAGGCTCCCCCATTCTTCTTCTAGCTGCCATAGTCTGTATTAGGCTCCCCCATTCTTCTAGCTCCCAGCTGCCATGGCCTGTATTAGGCTTCTCCATTTTTCTATTAGCTCCCAGCTGCCACGGCCTGTATTAGGCTCCCTCATTCTTCTTCTAGCTGCCATGGTCTGTATTAGGCTCACCTGTTCTTCAATCTCCCTGCTTCTGTGATTTCTATTAGGCTTCCCCATTCTTCTTTTAGATCCTAGCTGCAGTGACCTGTATTAGGCTCCCTCGTTCTTCTGTTTGCTTCCTGCTCCTGGCAGGCGATTCATTGCTGCAGCCACCAATTGGCTGTTGAGGTCACGTGCCATTACCTGACTCTGACTTCTGAATGGTGATGTGAAGCAATGGCACGTCAAGGCTTCAGCCAATCACTGACTGCAGCAATAACAGGAGCTGGAAGTAAATAGAACAACTTGGAGGGTGGGAGGAAATTGACAGCATCAGTGCTAAAGCAGGAGAGAGTACAAAGTGTTTTTTTTATTTAATTACAGTAGCAGTATCTTTTTAAAAAGATCCAGACAACCCTTTAACCTCCTGATCCTGGGAAAACCTACATTTAAGTGCATTAACCATTGTGAAAACTTTTGCAGGTGTCGGATGGGCTCTCTTCACCATATGCACCAACACCTAGTAATTAGTTATGGCTTGGACCTGCTGTTAAATGGTTTTATCGATTGAAGTGTTCGTGCTCTTCAGCTAATTCTATGAGATTGAATTTGAAATCCAAGGGCAAGTCTCTTCTGTCAGCAGGCTGTCTCTCCTGCCAGGGGCGAGTCTCTCCTGTCAGAAGGCGTATCTCTCCTGTCAGGAGGTGGATCTCTCCTCTCAGGAGGCGTGTCTCTCCTCACTGAAGAACTGTGACATCATCATTCTGTATTTGCAGTAGAAGGAGAAGGTTGTCTGGACAGAAAAGATCTGCAGCCTCCTGCATGCTTCTCTTGTGTCTGCAGAGCCTTCAGCTTCAAGCTCCACAAGCTCCTTACTGTGCTATAACCAGTTATGCACACAGCCTGAACTGATGAAACACATGTGAGGAATGCACACTGCCCCCCCTCTTCCCCTTCTGTTATCAGGCAGCGGGCTGATGTGACTGTGTTATATGGAGGGAACACAGGACATAAGACTGTGTTATATGAGGGGATCAATGAGTTAAACAGCCAGTAATTACCCAGATCATTCACCTTAGAGCTGGGAGATGAGTATACAGCCAGCAGCCCTCTCACATAGCTGGTTTTACTTTCGGTTTTAACAGCTCAGAGGGGAGTAAACACAGAGTGTGCAGGCAGCCAATCACAACGTAGGGGGCGTGTCCGGTGCGTTTCCTGCCTGGGGGTGTATCCCAACAGGCTGAATGAAATGTCAGTCAGCCAATCACAGTGCAGAGGGTGTGTCCAGGGCAGAATCTGGCTGGGGGCGTGTCCCAACTAGCCAATCACAGAAAAGGGTGTGTGTTCTGACTAGCAGCAGAAATAGAAAACAAATACAGAAAAAAGCTAATATCTACTATACTAAGTGACTTAACTAATGCAACCCAATTACAAAAGTGCTTATTTTTACTGTCCCCATAATCTGAGACATGATCTTTGTAGCGAGGAAACCCCTTTAATAGTTCAATCTTCACACACTTTACTCTAGGCCTTAGGTTTCTTTCACATGGTGCGTTTTTGATGCGTTCTTTGACGCGTTTTTTGTGCAGGAAGGCACAACAATTAATTCTGTACATTGCTGCACAAAAAACGACGCTCTGTGAACACACCCTTATTAATCTTGGTTCTCTTCTTTATCTATCCAATGGTTATAATTAGCCCGACTGCTTCTAATTTCCATGCGCACAACCCAAAGCCAGTTCTGGACTGAGGTGTCTGAGGCCCACCAGTGGCATTCATTCTTGAGGCCCACCAGTGAAATGTATTCTTGGGCCCCATTCTACAGCTACTGTGCAAGACATATACTACACACTTTGCCTTTTGTTTTTTTTTACTCCTTTTTCTCTGTCTTTTTTCCTGAAAGGGTTCCACCATGACCAGGGGCTCACCAGGGTTTCTCCAACTCCCCCAGTCTAAGTCTGCCCACAGCAAATTCTAAGATCCTAAAAGTATTAGGACCATTAAACTTAAATCTCTTAATATCAATTTCCTTTCTTCAAACACATGAGGACCATTTTCCCTATCTGTATGCCTTTGTGCACACAGGGAGAACATACAAAGAAGCTTGATGCAGATTTTGCTGTTCATCAGATCCGAACCCTGGACTCCAGCTCTAACCACATTCTCCTTCCCCCTCCAGTACTTACAAGCAGTGTTGTTTGCTTCTTCTTTATTATATGTTTTTACCGGAATACACATACTTGATAAATGATGTTCTGCTTTACAGTGACCAAAACAGTTGGGTACAGAATTAGAACATCTTGTATGATTTACCAGGCATGCCGTCTAATACAATAACACTCTAATACGATTATGATGTGGCTCAACAAAGCAAAACAGTAAAACAAAGATCTCAGATCTGAAGCCAGCAAATAGAAATGAACACTGATTACTGATAATATTATTTACTGTAAATTGCCTTTAGTGCAATCTCACCGGTGTTTGTTCTTTCACCCAAATTGTTATTTTTCTCGGATACTGGTATTTAGAAAAAAAAATATACACAGTTGATTGGTGAGCATATAAGATGTGTGATAGGTTGTCTGCACACATAGCCCTCGTTGCTGTCATGGGTAAAAGGGAATTATCAGAGTTGGGCAAAGGAAGGTTATTGACTTTTGGGTCAAGGGTGACATTATTTCTGAAAATGTGAACTTTGTGAACTGTTCATATGTTGCTACTAAGATGTGCAAGGGCAGATTAACAGTGAAGCAGTTCACCACCAGAATGAACCAGGGGGCTACCAAACATGTCTTAAAGAACAGTTGGGCAAACCCTCTGCACATGGGGCTCCAAATGAGATGTATGATCACTGCACCTCTGCTAATTAAGTTGCTTCAGCAGAAAATACTTCAATTTTCACAACAGTATCAGAATTGGAACTTTGCTGATTGGCAAAGGGTTGTCTTCTCTGATGAGTCACTTTCTCCACTTCATGGAACAAATAGATAATGGCATGTTAGGCGAGAAACAGAATCAGAGAACAAACACCCTGCAACCAATAATGGAAGAATACAAGCTGGTGCTGGCAATGTTATGGTCTGGGAATGTATTTTTGGCATTCTCTGGGCCCACGTATCCATGTGGAAGGCACATAAATCCATCCTTATAGATCATGTACGCCCATACATGTGAGTGTCTACCCTGGATCAGATGGGATTTTTCAGCAAGACAATGCAACATGTCACACAGCTAGAAATGTCCAACATTGATTGAAAGAGTATGACCACACTTCCAAGTACTACCTTGGTCCCCTAATTCTTCAGACTTGAACCCAGTTGAGCATCTGTGGAACTACCTCAATTGTTGTGTTCACTCTGTGGATTCTCCCCTATGTACCCTCCAGCATCTGTGGCACCACCTCAACCATTGTGTTTGCTCCTTGGATCTTCCCTCACGCACCCTCCAGCAGTTGTGGGATGCAGTCCACATGGCTTCAGCTACCTGTGACAACCTGTCAGGATGTTATTGAGTCCCTCCTAGCCCGTCTAGCTGCTGTCCGTGCTGCACATGGCAATTACTCTGGGTATTAGCTGGTGGTCAAAATAATGTGGCTCGAGTGTGTATGAACACCTCATATATTAAATGAAGGCAGGTAAACTAGGCTGGCATTGTCCTCTAATCTCGCAATTTGTGGTCATTGTATAATCAGACCATATCACCTATCTGCGCTTGTTGGATATTCTATTCCTAAACCATAGGCATTACTATAGCGCTATTATATTATATATATTATAATGACCCCAATGATTGGAAGGGAATGTAAAATAACTTCTTATACTAATTATCTTGCGATGAATGAATCCCTACATTTCCCCAAACACCACTAAATTATTGAAAAATCATCAAAGTTGAATAAACATTCATATACCCTTGCTCCCCTCCAATCCATCCTTAACTCTGCTGCCCGTCTTATCCACCTCTCTCCTCGCTACTCCTCTGCCTCTCCCCTCTGCCAATCCCTTCACTGGCTACCCATTGCCCAGCGAATTCATTTCAAGCTACTAACCATGACCTACAAGGCTCTCCATGACCTCTCCCCTCCATATATCTCTGCCCTAATTTCCAAATATCTCCCCTCACGCAATCTCCGCTCCGCTCAGGACCTTCTCCTCTGCTCTCCCCTTATCAGCTCCTCACACAACCGTCTCCAAGATTTCTCCCGTACTTCCTCCACACTCTGGAACTCACTGCCTCAACACATCAGACTCTCCTCCACTTTCACCAGCTTCAAAAGCAACCTGAAAACCCATTTCTTCAGGCTTGCCTATAACCTTCACTAAACTTGTCACTACTTCCTCCACAGACATGTCTGCCCCTCACCTCCTGTCTCTTTCCCCCTCCTTGTAGATTGTAAGCCCTCGCGGGTAGGGTCCTCTCTCCCTCTGTCATGCCAATTGTCATTAATCACTGATCATTGTACTCGTTTGACTACTCGTTTGATTTATGTTATGTATGTAACCCCCTCGAATGTACAGCGCCCTGGAATCAATGGCGCTTTAAAATAATTAATAATAATAATAATAATAATACAACATAAGTTATTGGCCTATATGCTTTTAAACACAACAAGGCCATACTTACAGCTCAATGACTGGACTAAAGACTGAACCCAGTAGGAGGCAACACAAGCCCCTGTGCTAGTTGGGAAAGATAAACAGGTGCAGTTAATTGCTGAGCAGTAGCTCACGCACCCCTCCACTAGGGAGACAAATAGATGATAAATACTGCACATTGATTTGATACCTGTTTACACCAATATGAAGAAAAGCAACAATATAATACATGGGGAGATTGCACAAATGAAAAAAACCCCATAAGACAACCACTCACATGCCTTCTATGTATGAAGGGGGTGGTTGCTGGTATTATAATTGCATATAAATAAGGTTATACAAAAGGGTGCCATTTATGCAGATACATGTGGTGCACCATGCTGGCTTGCAGCCTATTACGCCACTACTCTTAAATTAGGCAGGCTGGCCAACACTTTTTAGGTGTCCAACACAAAATACTGACACCCGCCGCACCCCAGTACTTTTGGGCAAAAAAATTACATACTGGAAAAATATCAAATATAAGGTATTAGTTGATACAGCTGTAAATATGGCCTTTTTGTGTTTTTGGGTAAATAATGTCCCATTTTTCTGTAATTTTTCTGTAAATTGTTAGTGTAGGGACTCGTAAGATACAAGGAACCTTGACGAGGTTTGCAAGCTTCTGAATATATAGTGGCCACTGTATCAACTAATACCTCATATTTGATATTTTTATAGTATGTCCTTTTTTTAACCAAACGTACTGGGGAGCAGAGCACCTGTTTATCTTTCCCAAGTAGCACAGGGGCCTGTGTTGCCTCCTACTGGGTTCAGTCTTTAGTCCAGCCATTGAGCTGTAAGTATGGCCTTTTTGTGTTTTTGAGTAAACTATGTCCCATTTTTCTGTGATTTTTCTATATATTTTTAAACCATGAGTGGACCTATTATAGGGCTGTTACTCTTATTTTCACGTTTCATACTAGCCACCACCAGTGCTGATGAATACTATTAATATAGACGTACTTCTGCAGTAAGTACTCTAAGACCATGTTCACATGGCTTAAAATGGGCCGTATTTCGGTCCGTAATTACGCGCCGGAGTGCGCAAATTACGGGTTGAAAACAGCCCAGTCATTACGGTAATCCACAGTTCTCATAGAGAACTATTGATTACGTCCCCTCTCCCTGCTCGGCGAATCCGCCGGGCAGGGAGATAAGTGACATGTGAATTATACAGCGGCGTATACGCGCCGCTGGTAATGCAAGTCAATGGGCCGGCGAAGTGCCGACCCCCTGCTCACTCCCCCGCTCCCGCCCCGCCCCCATCCACACGGCGTAATTGCGGGGCGTAATTACATCCTGCAGTTAAGCCGTGTGAACATAGCCTAACAGATCACCTTAATGGAAACTATCTTGCTTGTTAAAAGACGGTTATATCAGACAGTGTCATATGACCACTTCAGCTAATCAGCATCTGCAAAGGTGAAATTCCAACTGCCTCTAGTCGAAGTAAAAAGACGACTGGTGAAAGGCAGCTAAAAAAAATGGAAAACCCCTTAAATTATTTTTACTTTAGTCCTAGTATGAGTATTTAACATGCAATCCTCTGATCGCTTGAATAATACACTGCAATAGTTAGGTATTGCAGTGTATTATGCCTGACCGTGTGATACTGACAAGAAGCCTATTTTCCCCATGCCTCTGGTGATCACATGGCAGTTAGCTGATAAAGTGAGAGTAGGAGTCACTTAGCCTTCCAGTATTAGGGTTAATAAAACTTTTAATTCATAATGGGACACTTATATGACAAACAGTTGACTAAGTCATGGTTCCTGACCAAGAAAGGGCAGTTCCTCCTGCACAGAATAGAACTATCCATGAAAATACATTAGCATAATAATATTACAATAGCATTGCTTTAAAAGTGAAACCTTTTCCTGTAATCTCATTGCAATCTTGTCATTTGCGTAGACAACATCCAGTTGTGTGCCATGACCTTGAACATATCAATGTACAAACTTATCACTTAGGCACATGGAAATAACCAGCTTTTGAAAGATCAAAATTTTCCATTGCTTTTTCTTCTATTGCATAATTTACTGCAGTTGTCTATGTGATTCATTTATTTTCTCGTTAGAGAACTTAACCAGGAGCTATGAAGCTATGGGAAAGCACAGGGCAAAGCTGCAGTAACCAGACGATTTTATTATTTAGCCATAGATTTCTATTTATATTGCTTTTGCTGCTGTCAGAATAGATCTTTCTGTTTTGTGCCCTCTAACATGAAATGTCTGGGATAATGTCTGACTCACAACACAATCCATAAAATCTCTGTTACATGCGGATAATACTTGTGACTTGTCTTCTCCATGTTCTCTAATAGCACCCAATGACTTTTTCTGTGGCGACACAACTATTGAATTTGTAGGCTAATTTTATGTGTTTAGCAACCTTTTGTGCCCCTTGGGCATGGGAATGCATTTGCTGCCACTAAAAATAAAAAGATAACATTTTTCTATTAAATCTACTTAGAAAAAAAAATACAGCTGTAGCATAATATCTGTTTTTAGGAAAATCATGAGACATATGCATATCCATAGTTACATAGTTTGTAAGGTCGAAATAAGACAGACGTCCATCCAGTTGATGCAGAGGAAGGCAAAAGCCCCCATGAGGTAGAAGCCAATTGTCCTCATTTTAGGGAAATTTTTTCCTGACTCCAATCTGGCAATCACAATAAATGCCTGGATCAATGAACTGTCACTAGAATCCTAGGGCAACATCTATAATTTGCATGCTCTATGTCAGTAACTTGGCGCCGACACACCAGTTCTAAATAGATATAGAGGATTGTATAATACAACAGTATGAATGAAAGTGTTATGTGGCAAACTTTGTATGGCAGTTTTGCACCAAACTTTGGTGCATTCAAATGTGCGTCAGGTGCACATTGCACCAAGTTTGGCCATACGCATGTTCATATATCTATAGAACCGGCAACATAAGGCAAAAAAATATGGCGAAGGTGAGTTCATAGATTTCGCCACTAGTCACTATATTTTGTTAGATTATTGCACTCTAGAAATGCATTCAGACCCTTTTTGAACTCTGTTAATGAAGTCACCATGACAAGTTCCTCAGGCAGAGTGTTCCATAGTCTCACTGCTCTTACAAGAAAGAATCCCTTTCTATGTCTAAGGAATTCTGTGCCTTTCAGACCTCACTGACTGTTTTGCGTAAAGTTAAGGTTTCTGGGAAAAGAGCTGAAGAGCTCCATAGCACCCTCTACTGGATGTAATTATCCTCAATTCATTTCTTAGCCACTCCCACCTCTTACCCAACCAACCAGTAAGTTCTACTCTGCACTAACGAGGGGAAAATACCCCAAAACAGCTGTCAGTAGATTAACTTAACTGGTTTCACTTAAATCTTTTTCACACTGCAAGGTTCTTATGAGTTACATGTAAATTGAGGATAACTACATCCTCAATAGAGTAGTAGGTTATTTCACCACTTAATTAAGGTGTGAGTAAAAAGTGAAGAACCTATGGCGCTCACATATGTTCCTCAATTTTTACTCCCATTTAATTAAGTGGTGAGATAACCTACTAATTGATATCTCCCCACCACACAGCATCTCTGGAAGTCAGTGGAGCGAGGCAGCTGCTGTGACTGTATATTACATGCCTGCGGATATTTGCGCCTCCACCATTGCATAACAGGAACAGGTTAGTGCAATACTAACGCCCTGATTTCTCACTTTCCATACGATCTACACTGGGAGCACATGATTTTTCTCCCTTTTTTGTCTTTAGTACATCCAATAGAGGGCGATGCGAACCTCTTCAGCTATTTTCCCAGAAGCCTTTACTTTATGTGGTACAGTTTTGGCAGTAAATATTCAGTTAAATATTAACAGAACCACATAGTCGTTATCATGTATTAGATAGAATCCAGCTTATATTGCTTGGCAGCCATAGGTACAAGGCCCTGTACCACAGAAATCAACCCGTCCATGGTTGACCGTGTTGATTGATAAACGCAACAAACACTTGAAATTTTGTCATTTGTGTTTGTTTATGAAGATATTCATAATGAATTCAAGCTTTGTTCCATATTCTGCCATATACAGTTGAACCAGAAGTATACATACACTATATAAAAAGAAACATAGGCATGTTTTTCTCACTATGTGAAATCAGAATAAATCTTACCCGTTTTAGGTCAATTAGGAGTACCAAAATTTTTTATATTTGTCAAATGCCAGAATAATGAGAGAATTTTTAAAGCATTTGTATTACTTTCTTCAAAGTCAAAAGTTTACATACATTTCATTAGTATTTGGTAGCTTTGCCCTTAAACTGCATGACTTGGGTCAAACGTTTTGGACATCCTTCCACAAGCTTCTCACAATAGTTTGTAGGACTTTTGGCCCATTCCTCCTGACAGAAATGGTGTACCTGAGCCATGTTTGCAGGTCGCCTTGATCGAACCTGCCTTTTCAACTTTGCCCATAAATTTTCAATCAGATTGTGATCAGGGCTTGGTGAGTGCCACTCCAAAACATTGACTTGGGTATCACTAAGCCACTTTGTAACCAGTTTGGCAGTATGCTTTAGGTCATTGTTCATTTGGAAGACCCATTTCTGCCCAAGCTTTAACTTCCTGGTTGATGTCTTGAGATGTTGCTTCAGTATTGCCACATAATTTTCTTCCCTCATGATGCCATCTGTTTTATGAAGTGCACCAGTCCCTCTTGCAGCAAAACAACCCCACAACATGATGGTGCTACCCCCGTGTTTCACAGTTGGGATGGTGTTTTTAATCTTCCAAGCTTGTCCATTTTTCCTACAAACGTAACGATGGGCAAACAATTAAATTTTAGTTTTGTCAGACCACAGGGCATGTCTCCAAAAATTTAGGTCTTTGTTGCTGTGTTTGCAAACATTAATCTGGCTTTTATAGATTTCTTTTGGAGTAATGGCTTCTTCGTGGCAGAGTGGCCTTTCAGCCCATGTTGATACAGTAATTGTTTCACTGTGGATAATGACACAATCTTACCAGCTTCTGCCAGCAGCTTCACAAGGTCTTTTGCTTTTGTTCTTGGGTTGATTTGCACATGTCAGACCAAAGCACGTTCATCTCTGAGACACAGAACCCATCTCTTTCCTGAGCGGTAAGAGGGCTGGACATTCCCATCTTGTTTGTACTGGCATATAATTGTTTGTACAGATGAACAAGGCACCTTCAGGTATCTGAAAATTGCACCCAAGGATGATCCAGACCTGTGCAAGTTCATAGTTCTCTTCCTGATATCTTGGCTTACTTCTTTAGACTTTCCCATGATGTTATACACAGAAGCAGTGTGAATTGACTCAGATGTTGCCAATAAACCAGAAGCTTCCAAAGACATGACATCATCATATGGGCTGTCTCAAACTGTTTAACCCCTTAACGACCTAGGACGTATCCATACGTCCAGGTCATTTGGGGGTTCACGCCCCTGGACGTATGCATACGTCCTGAAGATTGCGCGAACTCTAAAGCAGAGTTTGCGCGATCAGCACGTGGTGTCAGCTGTATATTACAGCTGACATCCCGCTGCGTCGGCCCCGACCCGAGATCGCTCCGGTGGGGCCGGTTAACCCCTTAATTATCGCGACCATTGGGTCGCAATAACTAAGGAAGACGCAGGAGGAGATCGCTCCTCCTGCGTCTCTGTCGGCGACAGCAGTGCAAAATCGTGCGGCTGCTGTGTGCTGACAGAAAGCACGGAAGGCATAGACTGACAGTTGTCATAGGAACCAGTACACAGCCACAGGCTATGTACTGATTCCTATTGAATGAGGGATCTGAAAATCTGTCATTCAAATCCCCTATGGGGAAAAGTAAAAAAAATGTGAAAAAGTTAAAAAAAGTAAAAAAACTGAAAAACAAGTAAAACACAAACACGAAAAATAAAATAAAAAACACGTACACCGCCCTTTTCCCCTTTACAAAGGCCAATCGCCCCAAAAAGATCAAAAATAAATAAAGTAGCCATATTTGGTATCCCCATGTGCGTAACGACCTGCTCTATAAATCTGTCATATTACTTTACCTGTGCTGTGAATGCCGTAAAAAAAACAAATAAAACAATCACAGAATTAAGATTTTTGTTCATCCCGCAGCACATAAAATGGAATAAAAGTGATCAAAAACTCCTATAAACGCTAACGTTGTACCAATTAAAACGTCAGTTCATTCTGCAAAAAAAATCCTAACACATCTCTGTATAAGGAAAAATAAAAAAATTATGGCTCCCAGAAGATAGTGATGCATAAATATTCTTTTACACACTAAAAACACTTTTTTATTTTTAAAGTGCTTCAACATAAAAAACTATATAAATTGGGTATCGCCATAATCGTATCGACCCACAGAGTAAATCTAACTTATTACGGATACTGCACAGTGAGCACTGTTAAAAATAAAAATAAAAAACACTACTAGGATTGCAGTATTTTCTTCACTCTGCCTTCCAAAAAACTGAATTAAAACTGATCAAAAAGTCTTGTTCCCCCAAAAATGATACCAATAAAAACATCAACTCATCCCGAAAAAAACAAGCCTGTACACAGCTCCATACGCAGAAAAATAAAAAAGTTATGGCTCTCAGACTATGGCGATGCAAAAATGTGTTTTCCTGTTTGAATAAAAGTGTTTTTATTGTATAAAAGCAGTAAAAAAAAAAAAATAAAAAAATTGGGTATTGCTGTAATTGTATCGACCTGCTGAGTAAAGGTAGCATGTCATATCTAACGCAGAGTTACCGCTATAAAAAATAAAAATAAAAAAAACACTACTAGGATTGCTGTATTTTGTTCAAAACGCCTCACAAAAACCTTAATAAAAAGTGAACAAAGTGTTGTATGCACCCCATAATGGTACCAATAAAAGCATCAATTCACCTCGCAAAAAACAAGGCCCTACACAGCTTCGCACACAGCAAAATAAAAAAGTTATGACTGTCAGAATAGGACAACATAAAAATGCAATTTTTTTATAGACCTATTTCTATTGTGTAAAAGTAATAAAACATAAAGAACTATATAAAATCTATATCATTGTAATTGTACCGACCCCCAGAGTAAAGTTATCACAAAATTTACACTGCACGGCGAACGCTGTAAAATTGAAGCACAAAAAACAATAGTGGAACTGCGTTTCCCCACCCCATTTTCATGGCCCAATGCTAAAAAAACGATCGAACACCTGTGCATCCAAAATGCACAGTACACCCCTAGATGAGATCCCTGAGGGGTATTGAATCGAACCTGGGGCGACTTCTGGAAGGGTTCGCCTGTTCTGCTACTTTGGGGGCTTTGCAAATGCGACGTGGCCCCACCGAAATCTGCATTCCAAAAGCCAAATAGCGCTTCCTCCCTTGTACGCCCTACCATGCGCCCAAACAGCAGTTTACACCCACATGTAAGGTATTGCCGAACTTTGAAATAATTGCTTAACAAAGTTTTGGGGTTCTTTTTTCCAGGATTCCTTGTAAATATTAAACATATTAATATAAAATTTCAGATTATTTTAAAAAAATTTTTTTTAATTTTCACAGTATAATGATAAAAAAAAATTTGAGAATCACCTGTGGGGTCGATATACTCATAAACACCTGTATATATACCTTAAGGGGTGTAGTTTCCAATATGGGTCTTTTTAGGGGTGTTTATTAAGTTTTAGCACCTTAGGGTGTCCTCAAACCTGAAATGGCACCTAAATAAAATCGTATTGAAAATGAGACCCCAGAGTCCAGTAGGTGCTCCTCCTATCCTGGGGCTTATGGTTGAGCCAAATAATGCACTAGGGCCACATATGGGATATCTCTAAAAATGGCAGACCTGGGGGAACTGATATTAAGGTGCATTTACCGAGTCACATTTACCGTATTCCAGGGAATAATGGATAAATGTTGAAAATCTGTAAAAATAGTGAAATTTTTAAAAATTTCACCTCCACTTTGCTTTAAATTTCTGTGAAATACCTAAAGGGTTAACAAACTTCCTAAACACTGTTGTAAATACTTTAAGGGGTCTACTTTCTTAGAAGGTATCATTTATGGGGGTATCTAACATATAGGCCCCTCAAAGCCACGTCAGAACTGGACTGGTCCCTATAAAAATGTATATTGCAAATTTTCTTGAAAATGTGAGAAATTACTACTAAATTTCTAAGCCCTCTAATGTCAAAAAAAAAAACAAACGACATTTAAAAAATGATGCCAACCTATAGTGGACGTAGGGTAGATGCTAGTTATAAACTATGTTGTAGTGAATAATTATCTGTCTTGCACGCAGAAATTTTGGAGCTTTCAAAATGACAAATTTTTCCAAATGTTCATGAAATTTTGATATTTTTCACAAACAAACAAGGATTGTATGGATAAAATTTTCTTACTAACTTAAAGCACAATGTTTCACGAGAAAACAATCTCTGAATCACATGGATAGGTAAAAGTGTCAAAAAGTTATTCTCACATAAAGTGACACATGTCAGATTTCAAAAATAGGGCTCTGTCAGAGAGGCCAAAACTGGCTGGGTTCTTAAGGGGTTAAAGGCATAGTAATCCTAGTATATGGAAACTTTTGACTTTGCTGAAAGTAATAAAAATTCCTTGAGAAATTCTCTCTCTCTCATTATTCTGGCATTTGGCAAATATAAATAATTTTGGTAATCCTAATTGACCTAAATGAGTAAGGCTTATTCTGATTTCATGTCAGATAGTGAGGAAACCATGCATATGTGTCTTTTTATATAGTGTATGGAAACTTCTGGTTTCAACTGTATGAATTCCTTAAAATGCTCAGGCTGCACTGATGTTAGTAATTTGTGTGAAGTCACTTAAATACCAAGTCATTAAACCCATTGATAGTCAACACTCTTAAACTCAACTATTTACTCACTACCTGTCACGGCTCACCTAAGGCAGGTGGTGGATCCAGTGGATCACATCTCCTTTGTGTACAAATGGCTACATTGGGGAGGTGAGGAAAAAATGATCTGGTCTTCACTCTCAACTCTTACGATGGGGCTTGGACTCCTATGACAAAGGTTGATGCATGAAATACAGTACAAATATGTGAATGGACAGTACAGAAATCTCTTGCTTAATTTTACACTTTTTACACCAAGGTCTGTAACCATGATAAGGAGGCCACTTTATATCTAGGGGATAGAAGATTTTATCATCATCATAGACAAGGATTATGTACTGTAAGAGCAGTGAGATTATGGAAATCGCTGCCACAAGAAGTTTTAATGGTGGATTCATTAACAACTTAACCAAACGTTAGATGACGTTATTGAAAAATATAATATTACAGGTTATGGGTCCTAGTCTGGAGATGGAATGTTGATCTAGGGATTTATTCTGATTGCCATACTTTAAGCCAGGAAGGAAATTTTGGAGCAATTGGCATTTGCCTTCTAGGGGTTTTCGCTTATTCTGGATCAACACAGTAGAGTACTAGGTTGGACTTCATGGACCTATGCCCTTTTCAACCATATTAAATGTGTAAAATGGCAGTACAGAATGGGCAAGCTAGAGACATGATGACACAGGCAAATGGTCAGGACAGATGGAGTATTTCAAGACGAAGTTAGAACAGAAGGTCAGAGCAGGTGGCAGACAAGAAGTATGATCAGAGGAATAGCCTAGATCAGAACTAGAGGTATCAAGTGCAAACACTTTCAACAACCAAGATAAGGCAAAAACTAAAGGTGGGGTACACTTTTAAATATTCCATGGCAGGCTGTGACAGATGGAGGGCCACTCCCCTATGTCGAAGTCTAACCAAATCTCCACGCTCTTGCTCTGCTTCCATCTCCTGCCTGTGATCGCTGACTCTCTCAGATTTAAAGATCCAGTACCTATTATCTGGCCAATGGTCAACAAATTTCTGGGACTAAAGGAATTTTCTGCCCGTGCTCAGTGCCAATTTGTTACTGATGTTCCTGTATCGATCCTGACCTCTGCGTTGCTGTACGTTTTGCTTTCCCGTGGTTCTAGTGACCTTCTGCTGTTACCTACCACCACACCAGTCTACTATCTGCCTCCACGCTACTACCGTCATCTGTTGCACCTGCCAGAGTCCTGCCACCACTGCTTGCTCCCACAGTTCTACGTCTGGCACCTCGGCTGTCACTGCGAGCAGGCCACGTCAGAGGTAGAGACCTGGGAGTCTGCTGCAGCCAAGTCCAACCTACCATGCACTGGGCTTTGGTGAATATCAGGGGGCTCCATAGACTCTGTTCCCTGGCGTGGTCTACACCATGTCTTGTGGTGACCCAGCGGATCCACCACCTGCATATCTGCTTAACCTGACAGTATGAACTGACCTGTTTCCGTGAAGATATGCAGAACACACAGACCCTTAAAATTTGAAAGAACCAGCACATGTCCACTAGGAGGCTTTCTACCCAGGAGCCTGAGAATTCATGTTCACAGAGAGGCAAAAAGGCATACACCATAGCATTATTAAGTTTGAGTGTGTTGGTCTGTGACAATACCACCGATTTATATTTTCTAGAAATATTTTGTTACATATTTAATACAACTACATTTTAGTTGTTATATCATACTATACCATGCCCAATGCTGCCAATATACTAGTGTATGTAAGGGAAATGTAAGTATTGTTTATACAGTATACAACACAAAGCAACATGATAATGCAGAGACCAGGTTTATGGAATAAAAGTTATTTAGAACACATTCTGATGGACAAATACTTTAGAAGTTCTATCTGACCTCTTATTACAACACAAGCACATTCCTTAGTTGGCAGCTTGGTAGCTTCATAAACTGTACATTGTGCTATTATTACTTTGGCGTGTGTGCCATGCACATTAGTAACATCAATAGCTCCAGTTTTATATTTTTTTGCAACTGCCGAGGAGTGAACTGCTGAGAAGAGACTGACAATAGTCTGCAATTTGATGATGATGATCAAGTAAGGCTTACAAAAGGAGTCTTAAAAGGAAGAAGCCATTTTTTTCTAAATAATATCTCTCCCAAACTAAAGCACTTTTAAAATGCACTTTATAACTAAATTTTCTTCATTTCTATATCATCATTTAATGACAGGAAGCCAAAGAGTTCTGATTGACTGGACACAGGAAACAGCTATGTGTGGAGCCCAGGAAATAAGTTTTTTTTTGAAGTCACACCTTTTTCGTTCACCCTTTCAAGTGTTTACATGAGGGAGGAAACTTGGGCAATGCACTGATACTAAGGTTGGGATTGAGGAAGATAGATAAAGCATAGCAAAGGATTCTGGGGCTTTTTACAGGGCAAAGAGAAGCATTTCATCCATGAAATGCTGCTGCTCAGCTTCAGGGATGGGAGATTTCATACTGTAGAGGAAAAGCACAAATTAACACATAAAACATCACATGGAATGGAGATGAATAAAGACTTACGCAAGTAATTTGAGAAATGTTTTTGGACCCATGGACACCCTGTTTAAACGTGGACTGACCAGAGAACTCTAAAAAGTGATTGATACAGGAGAGCAAGGGATCAAAGGGATCGGAATGAGGATTGATAGGAGCTACGAGCAAAGACTATCAGAGCCTAATGGGAAAAAAAGAAATAGACTGACAGTGCTCCAATTAGGGACTGAAGAGAACTCTAGAGAGAGGGTTGTTCTAAGCAATTAATAAGCATCTGCTGCACTAGGTACTTTAGTGGACCAAGAGATTGCCAGCTCACCACACCAGACTCCGGGCTGCACGGCTGCTCGCTGGAAGCATCAATCCATAAGGTAAACAAAAAAAAGTTTGCCAGCAACTCCTAGATCCATGAAAGCTGAAGATCCTTTATTGCAAAAGTTAAAACATGGTGACAACACGATAGTAGCAGTAAAGCTTACGCGTTTCGGGTCATTCCCAACCCTTAATCATAGCATGATTTCATATTATACCAACTGACTTATATACCTAAATAACATGGATACATTGTGCTCACCTGTGGGAAAATCATGGACGCAAGCAAGTGCCCCGGACTCTCGCGCATGCGTGGACGCAACACAACTGATCGCGCTAGTGAGAGGACACCTGGCAAGTATCGCGATGTTACGGACGTCACAATGACGTCAACCATACTACACCGCGATCTCCCAAGAAGGCAGGTGAGCCAGGATGGTCTCCGCACACCATCCGAAGTCACATCAGACAAGATGCTATTTTGTGCCTACATTTTTAATTTAAATATTGATAAACAAGATATTTAAATCTAGTTCTTCAGTAATAAGGAACTTGATTGGCTCTGAACAAAGATAAAAACAAAAGAGGGTATGGAACCCTCCTAGTGTAATATTTACAGACAAGAGGCACCCAGAGATAGAGCCAGGCTTGGGCAGGCCCACAGGGGACAACCCCAATAGACTCCTGGGTGTGACAGATCTGGGGAAATAAAGAGAAAGAGAGACAGAAAGAAAGCAAGAGTTATGTGCAGTATGTGCTATCATGTACAGAAGCTGTAGGGTGGGCCCCAAGAGTCACTTCCACAGGTGACCCCAGGTAACCCAGCCTGACACTGGATAGAGCCTATATTTCCTTAAGGGCGGTGTGGGGAGGCACATTACTTACATCAGGCACATCAACATCTCTGATGGCAGTGTCGACCTAATCCATTATCCAAAGTCCTGTGCTAAATTGGGAATCTGAATCTACAGAGCAGGCATCAAATCAATAAATACACCTCATACTTATTGAAAATAAACTTCAAGAGAGAGAGAGCAGAATATACTAAATAGTCTTTTACATGCTACGATAAACAAAAATGAGGTAGTACAATGATAATTTCGATTAACACCATGATATTATGCACACATACTGCCTAATTACATAACTATAAACTAAATGAATGGAGAAAATTAAATTGTTTCATTGAGGCCCTTCAGTCTCACAGTCCTGAGACGATAACTCAAGATGGCATGCCAGTGGGGTATCCCGATGTTGTTCGATATCCCCTTTGTGTTCAAAGATTCGTCGTCTTAATTTGCATTAAAATCTGGAAGAGAGCGGCATGGACCACACATCCTCACACTATACATTGATCTACTGCTTCTCAGCAAAACTTTACAAAAATGAACAGGAAATTCTTAGCATATTTTTTGATCAAAACATATGAGCCTACTTGCCACTTCAAGCCGACCTCTATAAAGTGGGTCCCTACACTAAATGGGGGCAGCACTGCATTGGGGCCACCACCGCAGCAAAAGCCACACAGATGAGGGGCACAGCCCAGTGGCCCAACAGCACCACTGCTGCCAGACCTAGCCCCCTGGCTCTGGGCTGCACCACCACACCAGCACAGCATCACAGCAGCAATGGCCGCCATACAGCACCGCCACCAAAAAAGGAAAGGTTGACACAGCTTACCTCTCCTGGGCTCCCTGCAAGCAGACTGAAAGAAAAAGGGCATTAACCCTTAGGCTAGGTTCACACGGCTTAAAATGGGCCGTATTTCGGTCCGTAATTACGCACCGAAGTGCGCCAATTACGGGCCGAAAACGGCCCATTCATTACGGTAATTCACAGTTCTCATAGAGAACTATGGATTACGTCTCCACTTACTTCGCCAGGCGGGGAGATACTTGACATGTCACTTTCTAGCGGCGTATACGCGCCGCTAGCAGTGATTGTCTATGGGCCGGCGACGTGCCGGCCCCCCGCTCACTCCCCCGCCCCCGGCCACACGGCGTAATTGCGGGGCGAAATTACGCCCCGCAGTTAAGCCGTGTGAACCTAGCCTTATACAGACTATTGCTAATTAAAAACATCTGGGCCAAATGGGGAGGAGTGCTGATCCATGTGTGAAAAGAAATAGACGTATATATTCAAATCTGGAAGAGAGAGGCATGGACCGCACATGTTGGGCCACTGGGCTGTGCCCCTCATCTGTGTGGCCTTTGCTGCGGTGGTGGCCGTCATGCAGTGCTGCCCCCATTTAGTGTAGGGACCCACTTTATAGAGGTCGCCGTGAAGTGGCAAGAGGGCTCATACGTTTTGATCAAAACATGCTAAGAACCTCCTGTTCATTTTTGATGCCCCCTCTCCTAGCAGTGTGCTGGTCCCCAGGATCTCCTCCCTTAGCTACACCCCTAACTTTCATGTCCTGTTCTCTTCTTTTTTTTGTGTTTTTCTTTTTTTTTAAAAAAAACGCTCTAGCTCATAGGTGTCAAACTGTGGCCCTCCAGCTGTTGGGAAACTACAACTCCCATTATGCATTTGTATAATCTATAACCGTGGGCATCATGGGAGTTGTAGTTTCCCAACAGCTGGTGGGTTGCAGTTTGACACCCCTGCTCTAGCTGATTGTACAAAATGAATCAGAATGAGAATCAAAAAGATCCAATTAAAAATGAATGCTACAACTTCTATATATATTACTTACCATTGTCACCTAATTTCTAGCTATATGAATAAATAAATGATGCTTCTGTCCTTATATGAAATAAAGGTTAGTATTCTCCTGGCACGTTGGCATCCAGTGTGTGACACATCAGCAGCCTCTCACCACACGCCCTTTCCACAGTCTGTAATTGCGTATGCTAAAAAGGAGAGTGCTATTTACTGGGGCTGCATACGTGTGACCAGATGTAGTGGCCTCTAACCACAGGACAAGGCCAACCATGGGTTTGTCATGAACTATGTGTGATCTATAATAATCGTAGCATCTGGTCAGAAGAAATGAGTAGCTTAGCTCTGTAAAATAAGCATGAGCTGAACACAAAGTATAGAGAGGGAGAATGCCGGCACCTCGCTCAGCATAGTTTGTGTACACACTTCTCTAACCAGACCTATATTCATCTTGAAGAAAATATTTTTGGACTTTTTCCACAATCGTGTATTATGCTTGTACAACACCATCAATTTCTTATTTGTGATTATGTTTGAAGCTGGTTGTTCTCACCTGCATTTAGTTAAGATTAACCATAGCCTTAGCTCTGCAGCTTGGACTCTTTACTGGTCAGCAATAACTACACTTAAAAGACAACTTAAAGGAGCACACCGGACAAAATATAAAATCCAGTCCTAACAGTGTTTACATATGTTCCTTACTTTTACATTGTTTCAGCTTTGTGCTTCCTGTTACATCAGACTTGTTAACTCTCCCGAAACGTCTGGAAGATTCAAAAGCAAAAAGGGAGACTACCCATAATTCCAGGAGAGGGGCCCAATTTCCCCGCCCCTTTTGGTGCCAGCGGCTGATGGATGTCGGAATATAGCAGGGCCCCGGGGAAAAAGGTTTTTTGGAATGTTGTTTTGGTATCTCTTGTGTGCTGGAAGGCCGTACTGCAGCTAGACTATACATTCTAGCTGGGGGCTTTCCCCTTTCTTGCAAAAAAAGGTGAACTACTAGAAAAAGGTTTGCCCCTTTTTTCCGGTTTGAAAAAGGGGGAAGTTTTACCCCCGAAAGTCGTTTCCCAAATGGAGGGTGACCCCCGCTGTTTTGGGTGCTTCCCTTGGCCTTTCCCCCCAAACTTTTAGAGTTTGCAAAGAGGGCCAAATAGGCCACCCCTCAAACCACCCCAAAACACATGACATCACACCAAAGGACATGCCTCAAACCCCACGCCCAAACACATAATCCCCAATTTTTTAAAACGCCAAAAACGGGAAAACATTTTCGGTTTTGCATTGTTCCAATGATGAAATATTAAGTAGTTTTTTTTATGAAATTATACAGAAAGGAAGAAATCAGATATTTTTACAGCACGATCGTAATTTTAAATTGGGCCCCAAATTATTTCTAAAAAAAAAAAGGGGCCCTTTTTATAAGTAGGAGGGACAAGGGACAAGGGTTAAAATGGGGACGTCCCCCAAAATGGGACGTTGGGGGGTTTATGTTTGGGGTAAAAGCGTTTGCAGGGCTACAAAATTTTGAATTTGGACTTAAAATTCCCCGTGGTTTCTGCTGTGGCGTTGTTGAAAAAAATACCAAGTTGTCTATTCGCCCTTGTTTTACTTAAATTTGAAGATTTCCCAAAAAATGTTTTTTTTTTATAAAAAAAAATTTAAAGGGTTTCCGGATTGTTAAAAAGTTTTTAAAGAGGCCCACAAAGGGATGTGTCAGTTCCAGACCTATTCACCCGTAAAAATTTTTATGCTAAAAACATAGGCCCAGGTTTTTAGGTTTTTTTTTACCCCTATCCAAATCCGGGAAAAAGCTCGGTGATTCAATCCCCAAAGCAATCGGGTTTTACTATTTTGGGAAAAAGAGGAATGTTATGAAAAATGGGTTTTGTGATTACTAAAAAAAAAGGGGGTTTAGTTTACAAATTTTTTCCCCCCAAAACCCTTTAAAATCTACTGAAGTTCATCAAAAAGGGGGGTCAGTATGTGTTGTTTTCCTTTTTTTCTCCCTTGCGCCCCGTTGGTTGCTATTTCCTTTGAAATTGATGGTATCGAAAAGGCATAGGGGCCCAGAGGTTGGGGGAAACCCCCACTAGGTAAAAGGGGAATTGTTCCCTTTTTTGGGAGGGGAAAAAGTAGATGGTATTTTTCCCTGTACATAGGATGTTTTTGGGGGTTCCTTGTTATTGAAAGTGTTTTTTTTCTTTTATTTATTGAAATTATGTTTGTTTTTGTTTATTGTCATTAGGGGGGGGGACCCCTCAAATTTTGCTTTTTGGGGCCATAAATGCTTTTTTGGGGCCCTTTGTAAATTTATATGACCCCTCAATGTGTGAGGGTTTTGGGTTTCCTAAATTGGGATTTGCACCTATTTGGGGAAAATGCCCCAAAAGACTCCTATTCCGAAAAAAAGCGCTGGCTTTGTGATCACTTTTGCCTTCATTTCATGGTAAGCATCCTCCTCTGTCTACCAGGAGCTATTGCTCTCCCCTAATGCTCTCCTAACTAGAGATATATTAAAGAAGGCTAAATGTTAGCTCAAAACTTCTAATCTGGAACTTCATTTTTCTCTATGATGCATATTACATTTGGAGAATTGTACTGTTTGATTGTTTCTTAGATGTAAAGAAAGAAAGACTCTATTTTCTAGAAACACAACAATGGATTGCTGTGGTTTTCTACTCTGTGTCTGTCTTGCTTACACTGCAGTCATACCTTAATCTTCCACAACATCTCAGCAGTTTGCTGTTGGCTGTGATGCAATTGTTGAGCCTGGAGACGTGCTTGAGTCTGCTGGGGAGTCTCTGTTGCTTGTCTGTCTTGCTCAGACAGCAGTCATGCCTCAGTCTGCTGGGGGGTTTCAGCAGCTCGCTGTTGGCTGTGATATCTTTTGGTCAGCCTGGAGACTTAAAGGGGTTTTGCCACCATGTAATGTTGGTTTGGGGAACCTCCAAAAGGGATTTAATCACTTTTCAAAATATTGGATTAAAAAAAATTTTAAAACTCTAAAAGGCTCGCATTTCTCAACCCCTTTTGGTTCCAAAAAGCTTCCCCAGTCACACCCAGGAGCTGAAAGCCGCCTTGCGGAAAACTTTTTATCTATGACGGGCAAAATGAATGGTCTTTTAAGGCACGGGTACAAATTTTTTTTTTTGATACAGAATAACTAGCTGTAGGTTTTTTAATCCCTGCTTTACTGATGACAGGGGAAACTGAAAACTTTCAAATTGTGTGTAGAAAAGGCGTTCTCTTTTGTATACAAAATTTCACAGTTTAGTTTGATATTTAGTAACATGTCACAGGACCCCCCTATCAGGGCTCTGTCCCTTGGTGTGTGTGTCTGGTGCGTCTTTGTTTTTTCAGCTCCATGATTTTTTTCATTACTTAGTTTTTACAAAAAGGTTTTCCTGAAATGCAGTCTTCAGGCTGTGTCTTGCGTTTTAAACCACTTTTTTCTGTTTTTTAGTTCACTTAAGTTTTTAGACGCTCCCTTGGATTCCCCACTCCCCCCCCCTCTCCCCTGGCTTTATGATCAGGTGATTTGTTTCATTTTTCCCGGGCTAAGCTAAAGGTAAGAATCTTTGTCTCTCGGCAAATCCCCTTTAAGTAACATCATTACCAATTGTATCTTGTATATATGATAATAAATTGCTATAATTTACATAGATACACATTTCATTATACTGACCAGAAATTTCAGAGTGGGGTGGCTAGGGCCCACCAGAGGAATTGATTGTAATTGCCCACTACTTTGGTCTGTATCGATGTGCCCCTGCAAGTTGATACAGTCGTGTGATGGGCTCCCTTTCACCCGCCCGTAAAGAAAAGGGGCCGGGGCTTTTTGAGTCACCCTACCTAATTTGAAGTAGCGAGTAAGGGGTAAAAATAAGGGCAACATGTCCGAAAAGTGGTGTATCTATGCCAATTTTAGGCGCATTAAATCAGTGTAAAGTGCGCCTGAAAGTCCGATACGTTCTAAAAATTGGCGTCAGGTATACCTTGCAAAGTAAACTTAATGCGCCTAAATGGCACATCGTATCAAAAAAGGGTGCATTGCATCAAAAAAGGGGGCATTGTATCAAAAAAACGGGATATTGTATCAAAAAAAAGGGGCATTGTATCAAAAAAGGAGGCATCGTATCAAAAAAGGGGGGCATCGTATCAAAAAAGGGGGCATTGTATCAAAAAAGTGGGCATTGGATCAAAAAAGGGCGCATTGGATCAAAAAAGGGCGGATTGCATCAAAAAAGGGTGCATTGCTCAACACTCGGCACATAGCATATCATTGGTAGTATATGGTATGCGTCTATCGAGGCTCATTGCCCGACGGAGGCACATAACATATGTAAGGTGCCTCAATAGGCGCATTTCGCGACGGGGACGCACAGTGCACCATATTTAGGCGCATTACAAAGGGTCCTTCCCGGCGTATAATGCGCCTAGTTTTGGTGTGCGACAGTCCATTTACAACAAGAATATGGCGTAAAAAGTGGGTTTGCCGCAAAATAGAACAAAAAACTGGCGTTGGCGTGTTGGGACATGTCCCCCAAAAGGTCTACAGTGATATAAGCCTCCCCTCCTCCAATGAAATATTTTATATAAATAAAAATATACAAAAGGCTATAACAAAGTTCTCTGTATCAAACCTCTAAATAGTGTTCATACATTTACCAAATAATACAGCTATTATTATTATTATTATTGTTACCAATAATTCCACTAAGACCAAATACTGAACCAATATGATCACATTTCACAACCACATAGTGACTGAATAATACTGCCACACTATGACCACAGATCACCACCACATAGTGACTGAATAATACACAATACCATAAATGAATATAAAAAATTATACTACGACCAATATTACTTTCACATAGTGACCATATAGTGGTAGATAACAGTTGTATGCAGATATTCTACACACATTCAGTGATTCACAGAAGACATCTCTGATGAGCTGTTCACTTGTTTCTTCTCCATCCGGTCCACAGCACCATGACGACTTCTCCCGGTCACTACTAGTCCCTGTAGAAGTTATCAACCAAAGTGCTTAGAATGCTCCCTTTTTCAATACTTCCTATTAAATCACCATCTCTGTACAAACTCCCTATCTATAGTGCCCCTAATTGTAAAAATTTCCTGCCGTGACTCAAAGAGTTAAAGTGCTTCCAAATGGCTATGGAGCTCTCATTTGTGCACCAAGTTTTGGTCATATTTTGTGTTCCCATATAGTATGTAGGTACATCCCCAAATAAGGTAGACAGACAGGTAGATCCCTTTTAGGTAGGTATTCCCCAATTAGACAGGTAGATTTCCCACCTACCTACTGAATAGGTATATAGTGCCCCCTTAGGTAATGTAAATTTATAGGTCCTGCCAATAGGTAGATATTTAGGTCCCATATTAGGTAAATAGGTAGATAAGTATGGCAGCCTCCTATTAGGTAGGAGGGCATCTAGGCCCCCACTAGGTAGGTAAAGATAAGTTGTTGTTAAGTAGGTAGGCTGCCTTGTTAAGTAGGTAGGCTGCCTCCTCCACTGTATAGGTATATAGGTTCCTATTAGGTTGGTATATAGGCTCCACATAAGGTATCTATATATACCCCCTCTATTAGGTAGGTATATACAGTGGGTACGGAAAGTATTCAGACCCCTTTAAATTTTTCACTCTTTGTTTCATTGCAGCCATTTGTTATGATCAAAAAAGTTCATTTTTTGGCTCATTAATGTACACTCTGCACCCCCTCTCTCCCCATCTTGAAAGAAAAAAAACAGGAATGTAGATATTTTTGCAAATTTATTAAACAAGAAAAACTGAAATATCACATGGTCTTAAGTATTCAGACCCTTTGTTTAGTATTTAGAAGCTCACTTTTGAGCTAGTGCTGCCATGAGTCTTCTTGGGAATGATGCAGCAGGTTTTTCACACCTGGATTTGGGGATCCTCTGCCATTCTTCCTTGCAGATCCTCTCCAGTTCCCTGAGGTTGGATGGTGAACGTTGGTGGACAGCCATTTTCAAGCCTCTCCCGAGATGCTCAATTGGGTTTAGGTCAGGGCTCTGGCTGGGCCAGTCAAGAATGGGCACAGAATTGTTCTGAAGCCACTGCTTTGTTATTTTAGCTGTGTGCTTAGGGTCATTATCTTGTTGGAAGATGAATCTTTGGCCCAGTCTGAAGTCCAGAGCGTCTGGAAGAGGTTTTCATCCAGGATATCTCGGTACTTGGCCGCATTCATCTTTCCTTCAATTGCAAACAGTCGTCCTGTCCGTGCAGCTGAAAAACACCCCCATAGCATGATGCTGCCACCACCATGTCTCACTGTTGGGATTGTATTGGGCAGGTGATAAGCAGTGCCTGGTTTTTCTCCACACACACCGATTAGAATTAACACCAAAAAGTTCAATCTTCATCTCATCAGACCAGAGAATCTTATTTCTCATAGTCTGGGAGTCCCTTGTGTGCTTTTTTGCAAACTGTATGCGGCTTTCATATGTCTTGCACTGAGGAGAGGCTTCCGTCGGCCACACTCTACCATAAAGCCCCGACTGGTGGAGGGCTGCAGTGATAGTTGACTTTGTGGAACTTTCTCCCATCTCCCTCCTGCATCTCTGGAGCTCAGCCACAGTGATCTTGGGGTTCTTCTTTACCTCTCTCACCAATGCTTTTTTCCCACGATTGCTTAGTTTGGCTGTATGGCCAGGTCGAGGAAGAGTTGTGGTTGTCCCAAACTTTTTCCATTTTAGGGTTATGAAGGCCACTGTGCTCTTAGTAACCTCGAGTGCTGCAGAAATTCTTTTGTAACCTTGGCCAGATCTGTGCCTTGCCACAAGTCTGTCTCTGAGCTCTTTGGGCAGTTCCTTAGACCTCATGATTCTCATGTGCTCTGACATGCACTGTGAGCTCTTCTATAGACAGGTGTGTGCCTTTCCTAATCAAGTCCAATCAGTTTTATTAAACACAGCTGGACTCCAATGAAGGAGTAGAACCATCTCAATTCTATAATGGATATATGTTTTTCTATTGTTGATTTTATCCCTAGTGTTGAATTTATAACCTTCTGTCGTATATTATTTTAATGTGATTTTATTCATTTTACCCCATTTTATTCTGGATAATATATATTTTTTTATATAAATTGTTGTTGGTGTGCTTTCTTTGCTGACTCTAGATGAGAATATTGTTGTTGTTCAATATTAATATTCAAGAATAATAATATTGATAACAATAATTATTATAACATTATTATAACAATAACAATTATTATAAAATTTTTTACACCGTTGATGACACTTTTTGTGGGAGTGGTTTTCTGGTGTGTTCGTGCCTCTCTTCTCGGACAATGCTCGCCTTGCATTCCCTGCCTGCGATCAAATTAATACACAGGTAGACTGTATTTAAAGTATTTGTTTTCTTTGTTTTGTTTTTTTTGCTCTGTCTGCCATAAGCTGAGCTGGGACCATGATAGCCATAGGCGCTAGTCATTTTTCTGATTCACTCCACCATTCCTATTAGTCCCTTAGTGCCAGTGCATGGAGCATGTTTGCTTTTTTCTGCCTAATTTGGCTTTCTGTATTTTCCCCTACTTAGTCCCCTGAAGAGATCTCTGAGAATTAAGAGTAGATTGAAACATGTTGGAACGCTATATTCTAGCACAGGGACACCAGTGATAGGGCCAGGCTCCAGTTGGGGTCACGCTTATCAGGGCAGCTAACCCATTTTTTGTTTTAGGTAAGTGTTAAGCAGTTTGAATAGGGATATATTAGTCCCCCTCCCCTGTTTTTTCCCCCTCCTAAGTTTTGTATCTACCTGGCAGCTGAAGACATCACATGGAAAGGTTGTTCTTGCTATATTCATACATTTTTGGTGGATTTATATTTGTATTATACATTAGTGCAATTGATTTTGGTGCATTTCACATTGTTTTGTGACCATTTTAAGTGATATCATTAAAAGTTATATTTTACGTGATTTTTTTCGCATATTTGGATTGGTTAGATGACCGGCTCAGAGAATCTATAACAGCAGCAGGTCTTGTGGGATGTTTCCTGGGTACTTTGGTTAGTATCTGCCAAGTAGGGCTACATAGCTGAAGACTAATCAAAATTAAATGGAATCCAACCAAATAAAAAAATTTGCATCAAACCCCCAAATGGTACCATGGAACACTTGGGCCCTTCCACCAAACGTAAGCACTTAAACAGTTTGGTTGACGAAGTATAAAATGTTATTGGTATTGCCCTAATTGTACTCACCCACAGAATAAGTTAACCATGGTATTTTGACTTCTTTGCAAAAGACAAAGCAAAAGGTAGAATTACAGTTGTTTGTCCATAATAAATTATATATACCCCAGAAATAGTGTATTTAAAAATATTTATTTTAAAGCACCATTAATTACAGTGCGGTGTACATTAGGTGGATAAAGGGGTTACATACATATGTCAATGTATAATGGCAACAATAAGAGACTAACAACTGGTACAGAGGGAGAGAGGATCCTGCCCACTAGTGCTTACAATCTAGAAAACAAAAATTTCCTGGTTATTAAGGCCTCGAATAGACTTGAGACTAAAGGGTTAAATAGCTTTGGCAGCTTTAAATGAGTCTATGTTCACATGTGTTTAACTGTATTTAGCATGACTGGTCTCTTGCTTATGACAGAGGTTCTTGTCCTAGCAAAGGGTTTAGTCAGTCAATAGGTAAACCACAAGGTCTGGAAATAACACAGCTAATAAAAAGTCATAGTAGTTTTCCGTGATGGAGAATGACTAGGATAAAAGGCTACAAACCTGAACGGGAAATGTGAGACCCTTTGCCGATAGTAAATTGCCATATGGACTATAGTGAAAACATATTAATATGGAGGCAATAATCCTCCAGATGACTTTGTGCCAACACAATCAACTAATTTCTTATCACATAAAAAGAAGTGCTGTGATATCTATGTGATAATCACATGGTGTTTTTTTTTCAATCATAAAGAAAGTATATTAAAACAAAGTACAACGCGTTAAAGTAGCACTTTGGGCCACATGTATGAAAACTGTTTAGGTCTAAAACTCACTTTTTTGCCCATAGGTTACGTTTTTTTTTTTTTTGTTTTTTTACTATGTTATAATATGTGTACTTATTTATGATTGAATAAACCACCCTGTGATTATTATCACATAGATATCAAGGTGCTTCTTTTTATGTGGTAAGAAATAGTTTACTCCCTCCATATTTAAATGTTTTCATATAATTAACCTGGATAGGAAACTGCGTACGAGAAGCTCCACGAGAAGCTGCGGATATTGTGCTACTATTGTTTCAAAGCAAACGGCTTGTTCATGCGCAAAAGGCGAGTGATAACTTTACTCCACTTGAAAAATCACATAAAATTGAGGATAATACACTTGACAGCGCTGGGTCAGCTACTTCTTTTGCTTTTACATTACATGGATTATAGTGACATCTAGTGGATAACTTAGACTTACGCTAGTTGTATAAAGGGGAATGTATCATTTAGGGGCCGTTTACACGGCACAGAACAAATACTGATCGGTTTATCCGACCGGTATTTGTACTGTTTTCATGCCGTGCCGTGTCTTCACATAGATATGTTCATATTCCGTCCGAAAACTAGTCGGAAGAATGAACATGTTCTATGTTGTTCCAACCGCCGGCGGTCTGAAAAACCACTGGGTGGAAAATCCGTGCAGTGGGGACCGCTGCACAGATTTTCCATTAAGGTGCGTGTAAAAGTTTGTCAGCCAGTTTTCAAAATCAAAAACCGGGGGTCCCCTGGCTGACGCGTCGCAACCGGACGGCCGCAGTCAGGGAGACTGAAAGTAGTTAAACTAAAAGACTACGGGAACAAAGCCTGGGGTTCGATCCCGGTGGACACTCACCCCTTATCCGGGAGGAGCATAACTGGCATAAGAGGAGTTATTTCTGGGCCCACTGCAGGAGATACCCACATTGAAGCGTGGGACTACTGGGCCCTAACACCCTAGAAGGCTGTGGACATTAAATTGGTGCTCATACTACTAGGACTATCCTTAAATAGCAGCTATATATGTTCCCTCTTTCTATGCTGGCCCTGCCAGACCGTGACTATATTTTTCTTGCTGCACGTATATCCTGAAAAGCCACTCTGACCAACCAACCTTAATACTTCTAACAGCGGGGAGATAGCTGGGAAGATCCTCCAACAAAGAACTGCAACTTGACTTTGGAGTACTTTTATGGCAGGAAATATCCCATTCTCTACCCAGTGACCGTTGCTACGGCGGTTTTAAACCATACGGCTGCTGATCCTGACACACCTACAAAGATCCATCACACAAGGATTCTGAACGATCTATATTGACTCTCCACTCTCTCCTGCCCAGAGGCGGCTGGGGACTCTCCTGCTGTTATTAAGGTCACTAGGATTCCAATTCAAGAACTCAGACTTTGACCCTCAAGCCGTGAGTACACTCCCCAGCTCAACTCGCATTTACCCACCAGTCTCCACTGGTCTGCACTCAGACCATATCTTTGTGACTAGCAGGCCGGGGAGAGCATACCATCTGACACATACTCTAGGCTCCTGTTGTCTAGTCTCTACGTCTTATTCCGGGACTTTTTCTATTGGGCTGGTAGACCCTTCGGGTTTTTGTACTCACAATACTGATATAAATAATTACTCGGGGATACCCGCCGGGGGGTGTCTCTTGCGGTGAATCGAGGCTCTGGTCCCAGCTGGTATTTGGAGTAAGGATCACCCGGGGGGCCACTAATTGAACTGGGGCTCTCCTGGTGACCCCTGCCCTTCTGCCCTGGGACCTGTTGCCTCGCCTGTGACGGACATCATCCTCCACTGATAATCTGCGAGCGAGGTTCCCTCATTTGAGATTGTAATGTTAATACTGATCTTCGAACTACCCCACAGGTTTCTGCTCTCTAATAGATCAGTTTTTGAGTTATTCTACAATCAGAAAAGTATGGTGATGATTTATGTTGATGTAAAGTCTGATATTTGCTCTCCTTGTTAGAACATACAAGGTATACTTCTGTCTAGTTAAAACAGACACCTAGAAGGATCCAGAACATTCTATCCATCCCCCCTCCCTTTCTGACCCTCTCTTAACTACCCTATTCTCACCCCCCTTGTTCCAAGCACCCACTCTACCCCGCCCCCCCTCTCCATCTAACCCTTCCCCCCGATATATTACCCTCCCCCCTTCTTCATTCTCCTAGCATTCCTTAATTCCTCACATTTTGAATATTGTTGTCAACTAGTGACATTCTTCCATCATTACCACTCATTTCTACCATACACATAGACTAGAATATAACTGTTACTCGTACTTCTCATAAAGAGAGTCGCTACCATCTAGTGGCGACCAGGTGTCACTACATCTTACCTTTATTCTACCGAATTCCCTTACCATCCAGGACCAACTTCAAAATACATCAGTGTCTGCCTCATTAGAATTCAATAATCTTACTCTTTAGCATCCAGGTCTAAAATATCTGCCTCTAATTTCATACACCATGTCTTGAATTTCTAACCTAACATGCCCTCGGGCTAGCAACACCCAGTCCAATCTTCTATAAGCTGTACATTGTGACCACTCCACTCTGGGACTTCAGGGAACCACTCTCGATCCAGATACTCATATACTCCAATGTACAAATCTTGTTCCCACTCAATGGGTCCTTCTAAAAGACAAAAAGAAAGAGGCAAATCCCTGAGTCTAACAACCTTCTTTACCCAAGGAGACCCAAAAAAAGGTTTGGGGGCGGACGTGGTGATGACTAGACAGTCCCTGGCAAAGACCACATCTTATGCAGAGTCCGTGCACTCAGAATCCTCGTGCTCATCTCCTCAATCTTCAAGTTCAGAGCGTCTCTTCGAACATAACACAACTTCCTCTAAAACGTCTTCATCATTAAAAAGAAGCGGCTCCAGATCTAACCCTCCAGCTGCTATTAAGAACAACACCGAATTACCTTCTTCCATTTCAGCCCAGAATTCTACTAACAACAGTCCAGTTAAACAAAAAGCGAAAATGACAGATGCACCTTTAGAATCCTACGTACCTCCTGCCTCAATGGAAGCTACCCTGGAACATCCTCCAGACTCACTAGACTCGTTCCAGGTTACAGACCAAGAAATATCTCCCTCTCTCCTGAAGGATATGATGCTAGCCCTTCGCACCTCTCTACAAGGGTCTCTACAATCCTCTATCTCCACACTGAAAGCCACTATTGATGATGTAGGAGAAAGAGTTAAACACGTGGAATCAAAAATGGAAGAATTTTCACAGGCCCACAACGAATAAGTGGATGCCCACAACAATGTCGAGGAAGATTTAGATAAAATCAAAATGAAACTGGCTGATTTGGAAGACAGAAGTAGGAGAAACAACCTTAAATTCAGAGGTATTCCGGATACAGTTCCAAATTCTGACCTTCAGCATTACCTTCAAAGTCTGATTAAGACCTTCTTCCGAATTGTTCCAAACATGATCTAATTATTGATAGGGCCCACCAACTTCCTAGACCCAAAACAATCCCGGACGCTGTCACTAGCGACGTTCTAGCTAGAATCCATTTCTACCATACAAAGGATCGCATACTGTAAGCAACCAGACATCTTAGCCAACTTCAGAATCCATATTCATCAGTCAAGATCTTCGCTGACCTATCACAACACACTCTGTCCGCAAGAAGAAGGTTCGCTCCAATTACTTCAGTCCTTCGTAACAAGAATATCCAATACCATTGGGGATTTCTGACAAAGCTCATAATACGGAAAGAAGGACAAACCTACATCCTTACATCTCCGGAAGAAGGACATAAGCTACTTACCAAGTGGAACCTGCCACTTTCGGAGGATTCCTCATTGTCGGCTGCCCCGTCCGTCTCCAAACTTCCCAGGGAGTGGTCCACTGTAGGCACATGATCTAGATACTCTTTCTTTATGCTTCTCTCCGCCCGCCAAGGGCACAGGTATTTCAGTTATTTGAGATATCCTTCCTTTTACATTGATCTCAATGATCTTTTTTGGCAAATCCTCCGCCCCCGGAATTTGCCCAGTTCTTAACTGCCTACTTATGGTTATTGTAAATAGTTTTAAGTTTGCATTCCCTACTCCTTTCCTTTACCCACTTTCCCCTGGTCACATCGGCGTCCTCATAGAGTACTTCCTGTTCTCACATCCCCCTCACCAATACATTGTCCTGTATCATGATATTAGCTTGGTTATCTCCTCCATATGGCGTTAAAGATTACATCAATGAATGTTAGAGGACTTAATAGTCCATTTAAACGTTCAATGGTCTGGAAGGAAGCTATCAAACTCCAGGCCGATGTTTTGTGTATCCAAGAAACGCACCTTCTTCCCTGTGATACCCATAGACTTCGGCATAAACAATATCCCCATATTATTTTTTCCTTTATGGATAAGAAAAGGGCAGGTGTGGCTATTACAATTAAAGACACAATTGCTTTCCGCTTACTTTCCCAAATCATTGATCCCGGAGGAAGATATATAATTCTGGTTTGTGAACTAAATAATGTAAAATATACCATAACCAATCTTTACGCCCCTAACTCTCGACAGCTCAGAGTCATAAATAAAACAACTAAAAAGGCGAAAAAGGTTTCCCAGGGTACCTCTGTTGTCTGTGGGGATTTTAATTTGGTCTTGGATCCCTCTGTGGACTCTTCCTTACGGCACCCATCCGTCCGTAAAGGCCTATCTCATTGGATAACGCAATCTTCCCTCTACGACGTATGGCAATGCATCCATGCCTCAGAAAAAGACTATACTTATTACTCAGCCAGGCATCAATCTTATTCTAGAATAGATATGTTTCTGGTGGACAGTTGGGCCCTACAGACTATAGAGAAGTGCGACATTGGTATGATATCGTGGTCGGATCACGTACCAATCACGCTGTCCATTAAGTCAGGATATTCGGGCCCCACCCCTTTCTCATGGCGAAACAACACTAAGATATTATCTGACCCTACCCATCAAAAAGAGATACTAAAACACCTTACTCAATATTTCACTCTAAATCAACACTCAAGCACTGACCCGTTTGTACTATGGAATGCCCATAAAGCATATATCAGAGGTATCTTAATACAAATCTCTTCCAAAGTTAAGAGACAAAGACTCAAAAAATGGGAGGAATTAGTAAACACCCTAGCTACCCTAGAAGCTAAACAAAAACAAAATCCCTCCCAAAGAAACCATATTGAGCTATATAATGCTAGACAACCACTTAGGGAACATTTATTAGCAAATTTCGACAACCAAACTAAACACATAAAAATAACCTACAGTACTATAAATCCTTAAACAAGACCTCTAGGTTGATGGCCAATAGGGGGGCTATGCTATGTCACAAATCCGCTATCCCTTACCTAATATCTCCAGAAAAATCTCATAAAATAACACATCCACAGTCCATAGCTGATGCCTTTAGCGATTTTACACCAAACTCTATAATTTAAAAGATGACCCCTCCATAGAACCCCCGTGGGTTAATGATATCCAAACTTTTCTATCTTCTCTTAAACTCCCTTCTTTATCTTCGGACATGATAAACGAGCTCAACGTTCCATTTACATTAGCAGAAGTGTCACATGCCATACATTCTCTCCCAAAGGGTAAAGCTCCGGGCCCAGACGGATTCTCCAACGAATACTTGCAAACCTTTTCCCCTCTCTTAAACCCACACCTGGTCACCTTACGATCCCAAAACCGGGGAAAACACCCGACTCTCCAGCGAATTTCTGCCCTATCTCGTTACTCAACTCAGACACCAAGCTGTTTGCGAAAATTATTGCAAACCAGCTAGTGGATATAATGCCAAGGCTGATTGCCGCTGACCAGGTGGGTTTTATCAAGGGTCGTCAAGCCCCGGATGCAACCAGAAGATTGATCAATATTATCCATCATATCGGAACCCGTAAGTTGCCTTCTCTGCTTTTATCCTTAGATGCAGAGAAGGCTTTCGATAGGATACACTGGACATTTGCCTTAGTGCTAGAGAAATTTGGGTTCACAGGCCCTATTCTTCAAGCCATCCGATCTCTATATACCTCTCCCTCGGCCCGAGTCTTATCCAATAATATCCTCTCCAAACCTTTTCAAATAACCAATGGAACTCGCCAGGGTTGCCCTCTCTCCCCTCTACTGTTCATTTTGTTAATGGAACCTCTAGCGGAAGCAATTTAGTCAGATCCGGACATATCAGGTATTACAATCACGCATAAATCACATGTTGTTTTTCTTTTTGCGGACGATGTTATCCTATCGCTAACCAACCCTGCTCGGTCCCTGCCCTCAATAATGAAAGTTCTCATAACATTCGGCAAACTTTCTTACTATAAAATAAATGCCTCAAAATCCCTGGCCCTTGACTTCAATCTACGCCCCTTAGAGATCCAGATGTTGAAAGCCTCTTTTCCTTTCCAATGGCAGACTCAGACAATTCCCTATCTTGTTATAGTCCTAAATATAAACTGTTCCAACCTGGAAAAAAACAATTTAATCCCTTTGCATGACAATTTACGCAAAGAGATTGACAGAATTTCCAAAATAGATAATTCCTGGCTGGGGTGTATCATTCTATATAAAATGCTTATACTTCCTAAAATACTTTATTTTTTAAGGACTTTACCTATTCCTATTCCAAACTCGATGTTTGCTATGTTTCAGTCCCAACTGAATAATTATATTTGGCAATCAAAACGCCCTCGGGTAAAGTCCTCTATTATGCACAAAAGTGATCGGTTTGGAGGTTTAGGACTCCCATTATTAAAAGCTTACCATGTAGCGGTCACCATTGATCAGCTGCAATATTGGTGGGATCCATCTAACAATAAAATATGGACAGCTATGGAAGCTGTCATGGCGGCCGCCGCTACCCCTGCGGCCGTTCCCCTGCCTGCTGGGGGTCCGGCGCGGGCATCACGGTCACCCGCGACCACCCCCGTCCCCACGCCGGCTCTCTTACCTGGCCGCGCTCCGGTGCACGCCGCTCCTGTCCGTCCCGGCCGTCGTGCGCATGCCCGCCCCCTAGCGCGCGCGACGGCTGGTCTAGATTTAAAGGGCCAGTGTCCCGGTAATTGGCTTATTGCCAGACACTGGTCCTATATAAGGGTTACGCCCCCAGCACTCGCTGCCAGATCGTTGGTGTGCGTTAGTGAGCTTAGAGTGTCTCTAGTGTCCGTATTGATTACCAGTGTACCAGTCCGCCTGCTTACGTTTCCTGACCTTGCCTGTTTGCCGCCTGCCCTGACCGCCTGCCTGTCTCTGACCACGATCCTCTGCCGCCTGCCCTGACCGCCTGCCCGTCTCTGACCACGAACCTCTCCCGCCTGCCCTGACCTTCTGCCTGTCCCCGACTACGCCTTTGGATTACGATTCTGTACCACGCAGTACCCCGGCCGCCACCGCAAGCAAGTCACGTCAGGGGTAATGACCTGGTAGCCTCACGCCGCAGCAAGTCCATCCCGCTTTGCGGCGGGCTCTGGTGAAAACCGGGGGCTACTTAGATTCCGTTCCCTGGCATGGCTTAACTATCATCGCTTGCGGTGGTCCAGCGAATCCACCGAACCCTTACAGTACGATCTGGCCATGGATTCCGCCAGGGTACCTCTGCCTGAACTCCGGGACGTTGCGATGGCCGTCGCCCAGCAGAGTCAGCGTATCGACCAGCTCGCGGCCATGATGCAGAACCTTGCGGCTCGCCTACCTCCGCCTGCAGCTGCTGCCGTCCCGCCTGCACCTGTTGCTCCTGCAGCCTCGGCTCTTCCTGCTCCTACACTGGGACCTTCTCTGCATCTGCCGCTTCCCTGTCACTATGATGGAGACCCCAAGAAGTGCAGAGGCTTCATCAGTCAATGCTCCATCCACATCAAGATGCTGGGACATCAGTTTCCTACTGAGTGGGCTAAAGTGGCCTTCATTATTAGCCTCCTATCGGGCGAAGCTCTGGCCTGGGCCACTGCGTTGTGGGACCATGGTGATCCGCTGACAGCTAATCTGCAAACCTTCCTCCAGGGATTCCGAACTGTCTTTGAGGAGCCTGGTCGCACCTCCTCTGCTGCCGCAGCCCTGCTCCGTCTCCGTCAGGGTGACTCCACTGTGGGACAGTACTAGGTGCAGTTCCGCACCTTAGCCTCGGACTTGGACTGGAACAACGAGGCTTTGGTGGCAACGTTCTGGCAAGGTCTCTCGGGACGCATTAAAGATGAGCTCGCGGGTCGGGACCTGCCTTCCTCGCTGGACGAGTTGATTCGGTTGGCCACTCGGATCGATATCCGCTTTGCTGAAAGACAACAAGAGCTCCGCCTCCAACGCGAGCCTACTCGACCACGCCGGCTACCTCGCTTAGCTCCTGTCTTTCAACGCCCTCCACTTCCTCCGCCTACGGTTCATGAGGACGAACCCATACAAGGTTGAAAGGGCTCATTTGACCCAGGAGGAACGCTCACAGCGTCGTCTGAGGCAGTTATGCTTCTACTGTGGCGGTTCCGGCCACTTCATTGGGGACTGTCCGATACGCCCGGGAAACTCCCACACCTAGGGCTCACAGGAGAGGTATCCCTAGGTGTCAGAGCGGCCTCTCCCCGTCTGACCATTCCGGTTCTATGTGGAATTTCGCCGGACAGCACCTTTCAGGCCACCGCCTTCCTGGACTCGGGGTCCGCTGGTAACTTTTTCAGCCACGCGCTGGTGTCTCAGTACCGGCTTCCAGTGACCCCCCTTCAGAAACCCATGTTTGTCTCCTCAGTCAGTGGCGAATGCCTCAAGGATGCCATTCGGTTCTGCACTGCGCCCCTCACCCTGCAAATCGGGGCGCTACATCAGGAAACAGTGAAACTACTCGTACTGCCTCATTCTCTTCTGAGATCCTTCTGGGCTTGCCCTGGTTACACAGGCGAGATTCAGGCGTGGGGAAATGTGTTCCGACCCTAAACTGGAACACAGGCGTGGGGAAATGGTTTATAGGGGGAGTGTTTATTATTATGTCCTTAATCATGGACTAACTGTTTATTATAGGGACATGTTATAATACAATCGTGCTGTAATTTATCATTAGGTTAGTTCATTATTTTTTTTTGGGTTAGATATCTTGGGGGAGTTTTTTACTTTGGGAGGTAAAGTTTGTCTGATGTTTTGATTTTTGTAATTGTTTGGAAATTTTTAGGGGTTAACAAATGGGGACCATATTTAATTTTGGGGAGAATTGAGGTAGGTAAATTAAAGCTCATATTTATATATATCTTTAATAAAAATTTATTAATAAAAAAGTTGTTTGGTTTTTAAAAGACAGTCAAATCAAATTTATAGGGGTTTTTATATAGTTTGATATGAAGGATATTCAAATGGTAATTAATTTAATGCTTTTTTTGAATTGTTTGTTTTGAGTCATTCATTGTTTTATCTAACTTTAGGTGCTGGTTTAGCTAGAATAATTTATCAATGTATTATATTGGTAGATTATTGAGGTTTTTTGGAAAAAATTTTCGGTGGAAAGAGATGAATGCTCTATTATAACATAGGGGTTGAAGAAACAAACTTGTTATTTGATAAAATTTAAAATTTTGGTCTTAACATGGTTTCACGGGTTGGATGGTTAGGAAAATGCGTTGGAAATAGATAAGCTCTATTAACATAGTGTGGGGGAGAAACAAACTTTTGTATTTGATAATAAAAAAATTTTGATCTTAACATGGCTGCGGGGGGCCCGGCATGCCACTCACGACCTTCGGGCGCTCTTCCCCGCCGGGGCTCCCTTTACCACCCTACGAATCTCTCCCGGGTCGCCTGCTCCTTACCAGGATTTTCCGATTTTTTTCTGAAAGACAGGCTTAGACCCCCCCCCCTGCCCCTGCACCGGGCCCTTCGTTTCCCCCTATTGACCTGAAACCCCGGGTACTACCCTCCCCACAGGATTATCCTTTTTCCCCGCCCCGGGAACAAAGGCGATGTCCGACTACATAAAGAAATCTCCGCAAAGGCTTATACCAAGTCGTCCCGCCTGGGGGAGCCGGATTCTTTTTTGCGAAAAGAAAGAGGGAACCCTCCGGGCCCCGATCATTACGTGGCCTGAACAAAATAACCTAAAGAATCATCCCCCCCTGCCTTTTCTGGGAGCTTTTTTGACCGCCCGGCGCAAACATTTTTTCTAAACGGACCTTGGGGTGTTTTAAAATCGTTTTCGAAATCCGGAAAGGTGACGAGGGGAAAAAACAGTTTTTAAACACCCTGATGGCCACTTGAATATCTAAACCCCTTTGGGTCTCTCAACGCTCCAGCTGTTTTCCCAAAACTTCTTTAATAGATCTTCGGGATTTCTATACTCTGCTTATAGTTTACTAGAGATATTTCATCTATTCTCCGACCTAGAGACTCCCCCGTACACTCCCGGTTCTCAGCGTCTCCAAAAAACCAACTTTATCCCAAAGTTGGAAAAGGTCCTTTTGAGCGCACCCACTGCCCTTCTTAGGTCATCGGTCGGACCAAGGTCTACAATGGCCCCGCCAAATCTCGCGTCCTGCAGGGGCCCCGCCCCGGGGGGCCTTCGGGGCCATCCATCGCTTTTTAGGCTTTGCCAATTATTACAGGCAATTTATCCCACAGTTCTCCCTCGGGGGCCCCAAAAGGGGGCCCCTCCCAAGAAGGTGCCGCCCCCAAATCAGGGCCCCCGGGGCCCAAGGGTTAAAACTCAAAAAGCTGCGTTTTTTCCGTCCTTTTTCTCTCTCCCGGACCCCAGCGCCCCTTTTTGCTTAGAGGTCACCTCCTCATTTGGGGGGGCCCCGCCTTTCTTTTTCAAAAGTCCTTCTGGGGGAAAATTGCGGAGGTGGATTCTTCCCAAAGTTTTCACTCCTCCCGAAGCAATTACATTATCGGGGATGGGGAATTTCTTGCTATAGTTGGCCTTAGAAAAAATTTGCGCATTTTTTTTTTTTTTTTTTTTTTTTTTTTTTTGGAGGCTCACCACCCAAGAAAACTCATAACATAAGAATCTTCTATATCTACAATCTGCTCAGGTTTGAATCCCGTCAACCAATGGTCGTTTTCTTCCCCCGTTTGTTTTCTTACTACATTTCCCCCCGGCTGAAAAAAAAGCAGGGCGGAGCTCTCTCAATCCTCCAAAGGGGGGGGGTTTGGCCCCCCCCTGCACACATTATCCTCCGAAAGGCTTCTTTCGCAGCTCCGTAACCTTCAACAGTTACCTCCTGGAAAAACATGTCCCCCCCGCTTTTGGGGGGGGCCTCGAATCCTTAAATGGGGACTTTTTTGAACAGTGGTAAACCGGATTCGAAATCCATACAACTCATCTCGAGATACTATGGTGGCCCCAACTCTCTGCGGGGCGTTTTAGACTTTTTTTGCCTTACCCCTGTGCTGGAACAAAGTTCCTGTCTCAGACCCCGGGGCTGCTTTAGCCTCTCCCGGGCCAGAGAAAGGGAAAAAATTTTTGGTTTTTTCACTTTTACTACCAAAAAAAAAAAAAAACCTCATCCTGAAAGCTACCCCATACCCCGTTTTTTTCCACCCCATCTTTCCCACGGGCTCCCTTTTCACATATCTTGATAGGGAGTCCCGTTTGTTCTAAATTCGGGGGGCTCCTTGCCCAGTTAGGGGGTTTCCCCTGGACTTTTCATCTGCTACCACCCCCCAACGGGGGAGGTGGGGAGGGTCAAACAATCTTAGGGACTTACTAGACATTTTGGTCTGCCCGAGGTAACTGGTCTGACCTTCCCCCCCTGGCGGGAATTCTCATATAATTCCCCGGCTCAAATCCGTGGGCCGCCCCTTTTTTATTTGTTGGGTTTTCAACCCGCCCGCTCTCCCCCTAGCCTTGGTGTCAAGTTCCGCCGTGGATCCCCCAAACAGACATCAATCATCTGGCAGGTCACTCGCAGGCCCTTTTCGGGGTTCCATGTATAAAGTTCAGGCCGATAGGTGGAGACCCCCCCCTGTTTTTAAACCCGGGTAGGGTTTTTGGGTATCGGCCAAATACATCCGTTTCAAGGTACCCAGCTAAAGTTGGGCCCCCAAATATTTGGGCCCTTTTTTGGGATTTCAGCTTAACCCCCTCTCCCACAAGCTCGCTTGCTCCCCCCCTGCGTTCCCCAAGCCTCCATGTCTCCTCCCAAGCCTGTGGTTTCTGAAACGCTTCTCCGTGGATCTGTGTCGCCCTTCTCCTGTGGCCCAAATTGATAACATCTTTGAGGCGGAGGTGGGCCGAAGACGTAGGGGGGGAAAGGGTTCTTTCTCATCGACTGGAAAGGGTTCGGGCCAGGGGCGTTCGTGGGGAACCCGAAAGGGAACCTGTCACCTACTCCTTGCTTTGTTAAAAAAAAGAGGGGGGAAACCCAAGGGGGGGGGGGTAATGTCATGGGGGCCGAGGGGCCCCCTGCTCCTGTGGCCCTTCCCCGCTGTGGGGTCCCCGGGGGCGGGCATCGCGGGGGCCCCCCACCACCCCCGTCCCCATGCGGCTCATTACCCGGCCCGCCCGGTGCCCCGCTCCTTTTCCGCCCGGCCATCGTGGCATGCCCCCCCCAGCGCCGGGGCGCTAAACGCTGGTCTAGATTTTAAAAAGGGGGCCCGTGTCCCGTAATTCTTTTGCTAACATTGTCTAATAAGGGTACGCCCCCCCACTCATGCCCCGATTTATTTTGGTGTACTTTTGTGGTTAGGTGTCTTAGTTCCGTATGATTAACGTGTACCAGTCCGCCTCTTACGTTTCCTACCTTGCCTGTTTGCCGCCGCCCCCGACCCCCTGCCCGTCTCTGACCACATCCCCCTCCGCCTGCCCTGTCGCCCCCCGCTCTGACCATATCCCTGCGCCTGCCCTACCTTCTGCTTGTCCCCGACTACGCCTTTGGATTTCGATTCTGTCCCCGTAGACCCCGGCCCCCCACCCCAAGAAGTCACGTCAGGGGGAACGAAACCCGGTACCTACGCCGAGCAATCCACCCGCCCTTTTCGGCGGGGTCTGGGGAAACCAGGGGGTCTTAGATTTTTCCCTTCCTGGCGGGTTAACTATCATCGTTGCGGTGGGCCCCGCGAATTTCCCCCGAAACCCTTTCGAAGCCACCTTTTGCAATTCTTCACTGAAAAATTGGTTACTAAATCCATACTTCTCCCCTCTAAACCAGGACTCCTTCTCCTTACCGATCATACTGTCCTTGAAATACTGGAATTCGCTGAAACCATCCTACTTCCCTTGTATTCCGTCTAGTGAGCACCCAATACCAATGCAATCATTGTCTATTAACCTCCCTCATATCACCTTTTCTAATTGGGAAGAAAGAGGTATAACAAACATACAAGACTTGTTTGAGGATAATGTGATTGCTTCCTTTCCCTCTCTCCAATCCAAATACAATCTGCCACCTACCGATCTTTTCCAATAGCACCAAACTGCTCATTTCCTAAAACACAATAGTATACAGACCTGGAGAATCCTGACGCCTATTCTCTCCATCCTGAATAAAAAACTCTCTAAAACTCAAAAAAGCTCTAAAACAATTTATAATATAATAACTAACAATTTGGCTTTTGAAAAGACAGATGATATTGTCAGATGGGAGCGAGACCTGGGTAGCACATTCATAGATCAACAATGGATAGCAGCGCTATATTGGGCTCATAAGTCCTCTGCGTCAACCAGTTTTAAAGAACAATATCAAAAACTCCTAACCCGATGGTACTATACACCCCTTAGGCTATCCATTATCTACCCCCCTCTCTCCCCGCTATGCTGGAGAGGATGTGGTTCTCAGGGTTCTCTTCTACATATTTTTTGGAACTGCCCACATCTGACACTATTCTGGGAAGACATCATATCCCTGTCCTCTAAATTCGCACAGGTCCCATGCCCTAAAACCCCAGAATTTGCGCTATTTTTAATAGACATAAATGACATCCCATTCTTAAATACAACCATAGTCTGTCATATCCTTCATGCGGCAAATCTGGCTATAACCAGACGGTGGAAAGCAGCAACTTCCCCGTCAACATCAGAGGTCATAGAAATAGTCTCTACAAATTGTGTGTATGAGAACATGTTAGCATTCAGAGAGGGGACTCCATTCAAATTCTTCTCACGATGTGGCAGCGTGGATGGAAGAACACTCATCCTTACAGTCATAAGCATACATAAACGTGTTTGATGCTCTTGGACGCTGGTGTGACCAGATCCCCCCCCCCACACTTTTCCTTCCCATCTTGACCCACCCTTCTTTAATTTCAAGTTATACTCTGTCTTTACAAATGTTTTCAAAATGTCCATTTGGTGCAGAGGATTTTGATATTATTGAATGGAAACCTCTTCTCAGCTATATATAAGCTTTCTACAAACATATAGTATTCCATGGAAGAACACCTGGTGTTGTATTAAATGTAGATTGCCACTGCAATTATCTGCTAACACTAACCAAATTACGGGATGAGATATCTCGGCTAAATAACAAACTTATCTACAGTTACTAGTCATTGCTTATTATTGAATTTGTACCATTTAATGTTGTTTTAAGAAGAGGACGTATTTCAACTTATACTTTAACAAATAATGTTGATTTACCATGATATAAATGTCCTAACATTGTCTGTATAATGTATTCACACCAATGGATGTTGATTCATTTGTGTCTGTCTTGTATTTACTTTTTGAAAAATTCAATAAAAATTATTGGGAAAAAAAAAAAAACGGCTGAAAAAAAGTGCTGTAGGGACAAGGCCATAAGATAACGCTTTTTACAAATAATATACAGTGGTCCCTCAACATAATATATAAGTTTTTTCCAGGATGACTGGTAATCGGTTCTGAAGCCTCCAAAGGTTACTCAAATAATGAAGATTAAAGACAATGAATCAAATAACAAATACATATAAAGCAAGTCCTTGTAACAACGGTGGCTGATACGTACAGCAAACAAAACTGAATGGAATGAAGCCAACCAGCAGTTGCATGCAAGTAAGGGTGCGTTCACACGGCAAAGGACAAAAACAGCTCTGTTTTTGCCTCAGTGGAACCATCCATTTCAAGCGGTTTTTGGACTGTTTGGGCTCATCCCCACGGCAAAGGAAAATACCGGTCGGTTTATCCGACCGGTATTTGTCCTGTTTTAGTGCTGTTCCCACGGCCGCGGGGGAACGGCTTTTCTCCGCGATGAGCGGAGAAAAGTCCTAACCCTTCCCATTGATATGTTCATATTCTGTCCGAAAACCGGACGGAAGAATGAACATGTTCAATGTCTTTCGGACGGCCGGCGGATGGAAAACATGTTCAGTGGGGACTGCTGCACGGGTTTTCCATAGCGGTACGGTGTGTTAGTTTGCGGCCGTTTTTTCAGACGGTCTGCAAAACCCCAAACCGTCTAAAAAACCGGTGTCGTGGGGACATGGCCTTTTTGTCACAAAAACCGGCCTGATTTTCAGCTGTTTTCGGTTTTTGTCCCTGTTTTTGTCCAGGTTTTCCCAGCGGTTTTTGGACTGTTTTTCAAGCTGAATAGTGTACTGAGTGCAAAAGTATCCTGATTGGTGCAAGAAACCATGTGATTGTTTTTTATCTCCACAATTTAACAATGAAGCATAAAGGCCAACTTTTACACTTTCACTTTAAGCACATGTGCATGTTTACAGCATAAAAATGTGGTTAGTTTAGGCTAAAAAGAGGATTTATAGACTCGTGTTCACACTGAAGTGCTTTGCAGGGCCTGCGTGTGTTAAAAAAAAGTGCAAAAGGACTTCCAAAAACACATCCACTATAGGTGGGATCACTCTTCACTTTTTTTTGCAAAAACCAAAAACTGCCCAAAAAACGCTCGCTACGTTTTTAGTGGTTTACATTGACTCCAATGTTAATTTTCCGTCTAGAAACCGGTTGGAAGAATGAACATGTTCAATGTTTTGCAATCCGCCGGCGGTCTGAAAAATTGTTCAGTGGGGATTTCTGGGTGGTTTTTCTATTGAAGTCTATGGGAGAGAGTTTGTTTCAGGTTTTCAGACAGTTTGTAAAGCCGCAAACCGTCGGAAAAACCATCCAAAACCCCTTGCCGTGGGGACATGCCCTAACACGAAGCATGTATCAAAAGTAAATGTGGTGACTTACCATTAGATACAATTCACAGAGCCAATAGTTTTAATATGGGTACTGGGAACCCTAAATAAAGAAAGGGGACTTACATTAATTTAACATCATACTAAAAGGACATATGTGTCCCACTAATGATAAAACATACATTTCATTGGATATCCTTAAAAAACACTTCCCCTACACACTCCCTAACGCAAAGAAAACAAACAACAATGTATGACACCCTCCCTATATAGAGCCCCCACCCTGAAAAAAGGGCGACCCTGTTCTGGAACCTGTCCCTTCTTGGTAAGTGCGTTTTTAAGCATTTTTTCACTTTATCCCAAGCACGAGTGCTGGAGTGCTTTCTTGTTGAAATTGCCTACTGCTTCTGGAGTATCTACAGCCGGGTACCCACCTCCTTCTTTGCACCGTGTGTGGACGGATCTGATGCGGATTCCTAATGAACCCTTACTACCGGTGAGCGTTTACCTGAATCTTTTTTGTATGTTTATTTTTCCTCCTTGGTAACACCCTAAATAGACACTAAAGATAAACCAGTTAGCATATACAGTGGGTACGGAAAGTATTCAGACCCCTTTACATTTTTCACTCTTTGTTTCATTGCATCCATTTGGTAAGATCAATAAAGTTCATTTTTTTGCTCATTAATATACACTCTGCATCCCATCTTGAAAGAAAAAAAAACCCAGAAATGTAGATATTTTTGCAAATTTGTTAAACAAGAAAAACTGAAATATCACATGGTCTTAAGTATTCAGACCCTTTGCTCAGTATTGAGTAGAGGCACCCTTTGAGCTAGTACAGCCATGAATCTTCTTGGGAATTATACAAGTTTTTCCCACCTGGATTTGGGGATCCTCTGTCATTTTTCCTTGCAGATCCTCTCCAGTTCCCTCAGGTTGGATGGTGAAAGTTGGTGGACCGTCATAAGTATAAAGACCCTTTGCTGTGACACTCAAATTTAACTCACATGCTGTCCACTTCCTTCTGATCCTCCTTGAGATGGTTCTACTCCTTCATTGGAGTCCAGCTGTGTTTAATTAAGCTGATTGGACTTGATTAGGAAAGGCACACACCTATCTATATAAGACCTCACAGTGAATGTCAGTGTAAGCCGTGTACCGAGGTAGGCTTCCCGGAATACAGCAAAGTCACGGAAGAAGAACACGACTCCAACACCAGTTCAACAACAGTTTGATTTACTGAACTTTTTAGGAAAGTACGGAGAACAAATTCCCCAAACACTTGTGTACAAACTTGTGCCCGAGGCCAACGCACCGCCAGGAGTGTATCCTCTGGATGCTCGATAACTTTACCTACCCGTGGGGTTCAGAAAGGCCAAACACCCTTTACCTTTTAATGCTGTACAAACTGTTCACAGGCGCGCTTGTGGTGCAGCACAGCAGCTTACAACTTACCAACTCTACCCGCTATTCCCAGATATATACATATAATACAGATTCTCTCGCAGGTGAACTAGTCACGTGAATAGCAGTGCTATAGCAAGCCCTCTTCAAAGTCTTGAATAGGAAGGCATACTTGGGTAACTCTTTATGGCCTGGAACCAAACCTGTCCTAACTAAACTAACTACAGGCCTGCACACAGTCCTGGGTTCGTTGGCGTGCACGCATGTGACTGAGGTACCTAGCGATGGCCGGCAGTTGCTGCTCTGAGGTGAAGCTCCCCGCTGATGGAGCTGATATCCCGGATGTAGTCGCTCTTCTCAGTCTCTGCTGAGTGTCCCTTCTGTCCCCGAGCTCTCTCAGACAACAGTATCAGTGTAGACAGACAGACTCCTCTCTTTCTCACAGTCCAGATCCTTACAGATTCAGAGATAGCTGTGTCGATCCTCGCTCAGCTCCTGTCCTCTCCTGATCTCTCTGTGTCTTCTCCACTGCTTCTTCAAAATGGCTGCTGTCTTGAGTGTCAGTTATCACAGTTCTCTAATTTGCACACAACAGAACCGGGAAACAGTGGCATCTTGTGGCCAAACAGCAGAATGCAACAGAATATTTTACAATTATAGATGATTTTACTTAATCCACTATGCCACATCAGAGCACATGCGAATCATGAGGTCTAAGGAACTGCCCAAAGAGCTCAGAGACAGAATTGTGGCAAGGCACAGATCTGGCCAAGGTTACAAAAGAATTTCTGCAGCACTCAAGGTTCCTAAGAGCACAGTGGCCTCCATAATCCTTAAATGGAAGAAGTTTGGGACGACCACAACTCCGTGGCTGTCCAGCCAAACTAAGCAATCGTGGGAGAAAAGCCTTGGTGAGAGAGGTAAAGAAGAACCCCAAGATCACTGTGGCTGAGCTCCAGAGATGCAGTAGGGAGATGGGAGAAAGTTCCACAAAGTCAACTATCACTGCAGCCTTTATGGCAGAATGTGCCGACGGAAGCCTCTCCTCAGTGCAAGACATATAAAAGGCAACATACAATTTGCAAGAAAACACATGAAGGACTTCCACACTATGAGAAATAAGATTCTCTGGTCTGATGAGACGAAGATTTAACTTTTTGGTGTTAATTCTAAGCGGTGGAGAAAACCAGGCACTGCTCATCACCTGCCCAATACAATCCCAACAGTGAAACATGGTGGTATCGGCATCATGCTATGGGGGTGTTTTTCAGCTGCAGGGACAGGACGACTGGTTGCAATTGAAGGAAAGATGAATGCAGCCAAGTACAGAGATATCCTGGATAGAAAACTCTTCCAGAGTGCTCTGGACCTCAGACTGGGCCAAAGGTTCATCTTCCAACAAGACAATGACCTAAGACAAGCTAAAATAACAAGCAATGGCTTCAGAGCAACTCTGTGACCATTCTCGACTGGCCACCCAGAGCCCTGACCTAAACCCATTGAGCATCTCTGGAGAGACTTGAAAATGGCTGTCACACAACGTTCACCATCCAACCTGAAGGAACTGGAGAGGTCTGCAAGGATGAATGAAAGAGGATCACCAATCCAGGTGTGAATCAAACTTTTGCATCATTCCCAAGAAGACACATGGCTGTACTAGCTCAAAAAGGATGCTTCTACTTAATACTGAGCAAAGGGTGTGAATACTTAAGACTGTGACATTTCAGTTTTTCTTGTTTAATAAGTTTGCAAAAATATCTACATTTGTTTTTTTTTTCAGGATGGGGTGCAGATTGTACATTAATCAGCAAAAAAATTAACTTTTTTGATATTCAGAAATGGCTGCGAAAGAGTGAAAAAAGTAAAGGGGTCTGAATACTTTCCGTACCCACTGTAAATCATATAATTATCACATTCAATATGATAGTATAGCAAGTCAAAAAAAGACCTTAAATATTAGTATTCTTTTCTCCTACGTGTTTCACCTGTAATAATGCAGGCTGATCAGAGTATATAAGGAAAACCACAAACATAACAGCCAGGGTCAACACAACCAAAATGGAGAGAGGTTACTCCCAATACCCAGATATATAACAGATCATGAGCTGCAGAGTATACATGTCCCGAGCTCCATTTCAGGTAGATAATATAGATACCCGATCTAGATTATCTGAAGTGGAGCTCAGGACATCTATACTCTGCGGCTCATGATCTGTTATATATCTGCTACTATGTATCTGGGTATCGGGAGTAACATCTCTCCATTTTGGTTGTCTTGACCCTGGCTGTTATGTTTGTGGAAAAGAACACACTGCAACTGGGTACAGAAAACTAGACCAGAACAGGACATACAAGGAATAAATATGTAAGATACTAGAAACAGAATGTAAGTAGATAAAGCTCAAGCTCTCAGTTTAACAGTATACTCTGTCAGCCGACATGTGAGACTCCACTTTCTAGAGGGCTAGCAATCAACCAGTCCCACTAATGGTAAGGATAAATGAAGAAATACTATTAGAATTTCTGCCTCCTATACTTTTGTATTTCTAGGGGAACAACTGGCAAAGGAGAGAGAACCCTGCCTGCAAAGGCTTACAATGTAGTGTACCATATAATCCACTTGGAAACTAACTACACAACTTTTTTGGGAGGGAGGGTTGATTTTACAGAATTCACTTTGTGGTACAAGTGACATTATCTTTAATCTCCTGATCAATACAATTCTAGTGATACTAGCAGGAGAGTACCAGTCACCCCCCCCCCCCACTGAGGGCCACATCAGCATTACAGTTGCCCTTAAAGGGGCAGTTCAGAATTGCTAGGGAGCCTGGGTAGGGCTGTGTCATTGCTGTGAGTTGCTGAACAGAATGGTGTGGAGGTGCATAGTGGAGTTCTGAATCCAAGATGGTGCCCTCTTCTGGTGCTAGTGCCTCTGGAAAAGTGGAGAGCAAGTCCTTCTTCACCTGAAACTTGTCCATCTCTGCTCGCAGTATCTAAGCTCTTGTGGGCCACATTGTTGGATGTTGGAATAGACCTGCAGGCCTTGAGTTTGACACGAAGTTTTCACTGTGTTTTACAAAACTTTTTTTTTTTTTTTTTTAACTTGCTCTGCATCACCATTTTCTGAGACCTATAACTTATTTTTCTTTTTTCAACTTAGAATCTTTGTGAACGCTCAATTTTAGCGGGCGCGGTATACTTTTTTATCCCAATTACAAAGCAATACCCATGGCATACCTTGCCAGACATTTTCTTCACCTCATCTACACCAGCAATGTGACTTAGTATGAATAAGGTCATCTGATAGAAAAGTCATAACTAATCATTTACACACATGTGGAGCCCAAATAAAATAACTTATTTGCATTATAAAATATGCCTTAATATTGCTGTGTACAGGATTTGGTTTTCAGGAAACCTTTAACAGTCACCAATCGATTCCAACACAGACTGCCATAAATATACTTATACTGGTACTAATTTGAAGTACATAAACCTTTTTTTCACTTTCACTGGGAGGCAGGCTTTCTAAAAAACAAAATTCTGATGTTGATTTTATAATTTTTACAGCATTTACCATGCAGTATAAATAGCATGATATTGCATTGAATCAGAATTTTAGAGACATAGTAATACCAAATATATTCATTTTTATTCAGGTGATAAATGCGAAGAGGTTTGGTTGACTCTAACATTGTTGCTTTTTATCTTTTTTCAGACATTGTTCACAGCTCCAAGCTATGATGTAGATCGAGGCATGTAACTGCTGCAGCAGTGATGCATGTTTGGTAGTGACAGAATGGAAACAGAAGACCGGAGAGATGCAGCAATAGAACTGGAGGTAGGGCTCCAGGAGCTTCGAGTATGATATTTATCGGGCCAAAATAATCCCCCTGAAAAAAAGGGATATAGAATGCTAAACCTCAAAAAGCCAAATAAACTACAAAACCATAAAGAGGAATGGCTTTAAAACTTAACCTTTAATATACAATTTTAAAAATAATAACAACGAATGTGTATGCCCCCTCACAAAAGACAAAAGCAAAAACAAAATATGTTTGCTCATTCAACCAAGGCCAAGGGACCAATAGGTTAATGCAGGACCTTCGGAATAGAGACCATTCCTCCGGCCATTGCTGGGACACCTCTACAAGGTGCGAGACGCGCATGAACCCATTGCTCGTGGACACATACCAGTGTCCTTCTATATTCATGCCTTGTTTTCCTGTGATATCTACACATCTCCTGTCTCCTTCGGGAGTTTTGTGAGTATACCTATGCCCTTGCTAGGCTTTATTTGCTAGCCTTTTTTCCTAAGGTCTCCAAGCTCTTTATCATCCCCTGAGGCGATCAATAGTGGAGGATCGAAACATGTTGGGATGGGACCGATAGGGTGTCGTTTAGGGTAAGTGTTAACAGGGGCAGGTTCCTGTCAGGATCGCCCTTATCAGGGCGCTATTCCTGTTGTGTGTGTCAGGCTAGGGACTCGCAGTCCTTTCTAGGGTGGTGATAGGGCTGCATTAACCTATTGGTCCCTTGGCCTTGGTTGAATGAGCAAACATATTTTGTTTTTGCTTTTGTCTTTTGTGAGGGGGCATACACATTCGTTGTTATTATTTTTAAAATCATATATTAAAGGTTAAGTTTTAAAGCCATTCCTCTTTATGGTTTTGTATGATATTTATAGGAAGTAGACAACCCCTTTACTTTTCTCACCTTATTTTTACCATGAGGAAACTTATGACACTTAAGACAAAATAGGGAAAACAATTTTCAGACTTTATTAGTTCCATAAAAACACAGTTCAGAACAGATTTACAGCATAGGTGAGCATTGGAGACAAGTCAATGCTTAACATACAGAAATAAAATATTCACAGGTATAAATTGGTGGACATTGCAGAGTTATGCACTGTGTTAATTCCAAAAAAAGTCTAAAGCCTTATAAAACACTAGTACAAATTATACAACGTTAAAAAAACAGTCCATTATGACCCCTTGAAAACCTGCTACATGTACCTATAGTGCAGAAAGAAGGCATTTGCTGTAACAAGGAATGCTTGAATGAGAACCGGCTACATTGAACATGCTATCTCACCTGTGGACAGCAGGTTCTAGGAGCTGAGCAGATTGATAGTTTTGTCAGGAAATATTAAGTAGAACTTGGGAGTTTGTTCATTCTTTCAATTTACTATTTATTCTGGTTTAAGGAGTCCAGTGGGCGGACTTATCTGTGATGGACAGTTACCTTAGCATTTGTATTCAAGAAAGGCGATCAGTCAATGATAGCACCACCCCTGGACTCCTTAGTCCAGAATAAACAATAAATTAAAGGAACGCCAAGTTCTGCTGAAACTATGTATCAATCTGCTCAGCTCCTCTTGCTCCATTAGGCCATGTCCCCACGACACCGGTTTGCGGCCGTTTTTTCAGGCGGTTTGCGGTTTGCAAACCGTCTGAAAAATCGGCCACAAACTTTTGCACGGGCCGCTATGGAAAACCAGTGCAGCAGTCCCCACTGCCTCCCGAAGAACATTGTGCTTGTTCATTCTTCCGTCTGGTTTTCGGACGGAATATTAACAAGTGAATGTGAAGGAGGAGAGCTTTTCTGCGCTAATCGCGGAGAAAAGCCGCCCCCCTGCAGCTGTGTGCACGACACAAAAACCGGACAATTACTGGTCGGATAAACCGACCGGTATTTGTCCTGTGCCGTGAGGACACGCCCTTACATGTTGCCTTCAACATGGTCACCTTGCAACTCCTATGCCCTTCACTTTTTGGCCCGGGCTACTGACAGCTGGAGTTCACAAGACTACACAGAACTGTTTGTCCTCTGGACTGCAGCTCCAAAGTTAGGAATCTAACACTATAGGTAGCTAGGTATTCTATAATGTTCCAGTTTCATAAGTGTTAGTTGTTAAAACAAACAGTATTAAAAGTAAAAAATAAAAATCAAGGGCTCACAATGTAAGGCCTTGTTGACATTTAATCAACTTCTAATATTGCAGGTGGGTTTTTTTTGGTAACAAACTGCAAAATGTGAACCATGTTTTATAAGCAGGCGACGAGAAAAAATGGGTAAAGGAGAAAAGCCACATGCTGTTAGAATATAGATACCATACCTTAACAGCAATTATAGGGAGGGCAAAGCACTGGCGATATACAAACCCCTCTGAGGACAGATTTATTTTTGTCTGGTTTTCCTCTAAGCACAAATAAGAAAGTGACACTCAGCAGCATTTTAAAGAACATTCTAGGTGTAGATTGTGCACCAAGCACACCCAATAAAGTTCAGTGCAATGCATGTAAAACTGACCACAGCTGGTGTAGAGCTTGCACCCGTATAAAATAAGCGTAATAAATATGGGCACAAAAGCCACATCCATCATAGGTCTTGCAACAGACATTATTAAATGGATCATATGCACTTACTACCTGAATGTACTGCAGTGACCTGTTGTAGTAGGAATGACTATATGGAAGATCAGTCTGTTACAGTTTCAGGGACTTATGAACTTAGGAGAGTGTGCCTTAGATCAGTTCCTCCCATAGCCAATTTCCATAAGTAGAAAGAGCAGTGTCAGCAGCGCTTATAGGAGAACTTACCACTTCTTCCTCAGGCTTTGCATAATCAATATACTCATAAGACAAAGATGGTGGCATATGGCAGAAACAAAGGACTGATATTCTGTGTTAGGCACATCAAACACTCATGATCCCCTAGAACTTAATATAGAGGAGACCAGTCCTAGAAGGGCCCATAACTTGAGGTAAAGTTATTACTTTAAGCAAAATGTTAAACTAAGTAAAAACCTTCCTCCAATAGATCTCAGCTTAAGCTATTGCAGTAGTGTGGCGAGGGACCAAGCTCTCTACAAAGCTCCATGAGGCAATAGTGTGGTCATAAAAGCAGACACTCAGCTTTTTCTTAAAAAACGGTCTTCGAAACAGAGTACCGAAGAGAAATACAAAGAAGCTTTAGCACTCTATTTTTTTGTATGCCACCATGCTGTTCACTTTATGTATTGTGGTGGTGAAAGAGCGGAGCCGAACTTCTTCAGAGTTGGAAACACATTGAGGTCCGGACTCTTCCCACTTCTCTGGCACTCTGAATCTTTATCCGTGTAGATCAGCAAGTCAAAGGCACCTTCATCGTCAAGAGAGAACAATACTCAGTATCATGAAAATCACAGACAATTAGTCTCGGTCTAAATGTGGCGGTAGTGGTCTGACAGGATGTGGCATTATTACAGCATCAGAAACCAGCAAAGAGGGCATTGCACCAAACTGAAAATACACAAACATGTACGTATATACACACAAAAAGTTAAGGCTATTTGGCTTTTGGTTAGAATTTCAGGATTTTTTTTTTTTTTTAAATGAACTAAATGAGACCATGTCAACTTAGAATGCACATGTCCAACTGTTCAATGTAACAAAGTCTATATTGACCTCTATATAGTCACAAATAAGAACCGCACATAGAGGAATATGAACATGGGCACTTTCCCTTATACCCTGTATTGAGTAACAACTTAAAGAAATACTCCTAAGTATTCTTTGACAATATTTCCATATAAACCATTCTTCTTTAATTGTATCAATATTAAAATGATGGTCTGCAATATGTATAACTTTGTAACATTACTAAGCAGTCTCTCAAAAGAGTAAATACTTGAGGTTTATAATGCTCTCCAGTCCCGGAGTAGTCAATCCAAGCAAGACGTCCTAGGCGTTTCTCCCTGCAGCTCGCACAGCTTGTCAGGTGTATCCTGTGTCGTTCATCACGCAGTACGCACGGCTAGTCGGGTGTGTGTTTTATATGGAAGAATGTATTACTTAGGAGTATTTCTTAAAGTTGTTACTCAACTGTTCAAGGTCTCAGTACTTTTTGCACAACTTGCTGATCTCTAACAATGGCAAAGTTCACAACAAATGTTTGATCTCTGAATTGCCCACTAAATTTAGGGTATCAATTTGAATTGGGATTTGAACAGTCCTCATCATGCTGTTCACATTTTGACATCATGAGACCAAAACACCACCTTACAATTGATCAACAGTACCTCGCCATTGTAAGGTTTCAAGCAGGATGCTCTCAGACGGAAGTGGCCACTGAGCTTAGAGTGTCAGCAGGTTGCAACAGAGATACAGAGAAACTGGAGGAGTCAGAGAAAGGCAAAGACATGGACGTCGTCTGGCTTCATCACATACGGATGACCGGATAATGAATGCCACACAACTCCAGGCACATTTAATTGAGGTGAGAGGCAACCAATTGTCATGACAGACCATTCGTAACGGTTTACATCAGCATTGTCTGTGTGCTAGAACAGCGGTCCCCAACCTTTTTTCTACCAGGGACCGGTTTGATGCACGACAATTTTTCCACGGCCCAGTGGGGGGGTGGATGTTTAGACGCACACAAAAAACCCCAATAAAGTGCATACTGTGTCATTTAGGGGTATCGTATGCGGTAACCAGTATTTTATACCTGGAGACTGATTGTCAGCTCTGTGGGTCACTATTATATTAATAATGCTGACCCACAGAGCTGAGAATCAGTCTGCAGTAATATTGATCAGCTCTGTGGGTCAGCATTATACATGTATATAATATACATATGTAATCAGCTCTGTCATTATAGAGATATATGCCCCCTGTAATAATAAATATAGCCCCCCAGTAGTGATAGTGCTTTTTAGTGATGAAAGTCTATTCACCCTGAGCCAAAATGGCTGCCAACAATGCTGGAGATGACAGTAAGAGCGTTATGCATCAGCCACTGTTGTCAACAGACAAGCATTTGCTGGTGGTGTTAGTGTGGGCAGGAGCGTCTGGTAAATACAAAACTGTCCTACACTTTGTGAATGGTACAGTGACAAGCCTCTAATACTTGAATAACATCATTAATCCAGTCATTGTGCCTCTGCATGAACAAGAGCTAATTTCATCTTCATGGATGACAATGTTCCAGCTCATCGAGGTTCCATCATTAGGGATTGGCTGTTAGAGACTGGGGTACCTCAAATGGAGGACCAAACTAAATCTTAAATCTACCTTTTATTAAGTTACCAATAAAAAACTACTCTAGGACAGGCTATTTAAGGGAGGATTTCACCCTGGTTGGGTTGTCATCAATTTATAGGGGGCAAACATCACTGTCTACGATTTTGCTGCACATATCACTGTGAATTCCCCTGATGAACCCAGCTTTATCAGGGATAATAGGAGAATGGAGTTATATTTAAGGTCGTATTTTGATCTGACAATAATGCCAGTTTGTTATTAAGAACTTTCTTTTCAGCAGACCGAGGTCTTTTCGATGGTGTAAATGTTCTAATCTGATTGACCGTATATGGGTTCTGATTTAATATGGACCCCAGATTTGCATGACCTATTTTTGCATGTTTTCCTATGGTGATGATAAATGTGTCTCCCTGTTTATAGAGTTATCTATGAAGCACATTATTGCTTGTTTGCAGATATAAGACGTGATATATATGTATTTTTAAAGATAGATATATCAGAGATAGGTCAGGGAGAAGATAGGTAATTTAATAGGGTGAGCCTCCTTACGGTGGGGCCGTCCTTTTCGGGACTACCCGACCTGTCCATATGACAATGTAGGGTCTGTTAAGGGAAAGATATTTTTATATATTTATGGACATTTTGTAATTTAGGTAGTGGTTTTTGCTGTATTTTTGGTGTGATATTTTTGTAGTTTTTTTTTATTGGTAACTTAATAAAAGGTAGATTTTAGATTTAGAGTTTGGCGTTTTGATTTCAGTGAATTTTTCTAGATATCCAGCTCGTACTTGTATTTGGTATTTTTCTGTGAAGTTACCTCAAATGGAGGAGCCTGCACTCTCTCAGGACCCGAACCCCTTAGAAAACCTTTGATCAGCTGAGTCGCCGTGTGGAAACTCATAACTGTATCTCTGAATCTCAATGACTTGAAGGGCGCCATTCAAGAAGAGTGGGATGCCTCAGCAGTCAATAACTCAACTTTTGAACAGCATGAGAGGTCGTTGTCAATCGGTAATTGATGCTCAAGGCCACGTCACGTTGAGACATTGACTTTTTTTATGGTACATACCCTGCAGTGTTGCCTTTTGTTTCATTAAATTCTTTGAATGAGAAACTCAACATTGCATGCAACACAAAATTGTCTACTTTCAGTATAAAATATCACTGTAGTGTGACACTTCTGTTTTCCATAAATTTCACCAGAAAGCCAAGTATCCCTAACTGTGAGTAGTGTGTGAAAATAAATACATCCTCCAGTGTGTATGTATATATATATATATATATATATATATATATGTACACATACAAGGTAATACGTCAAGTTGATGGTTTATGGAAAACATTATAATCTGTTCTATTTATTAGATCCTTATAAAGCTCACCCGGTATTGTGTTTAAACTACTCAATTACATCCATCTTTAATGAGTTCATCAGATATTTTCCACGCTGTTTGTTGCAAGAGAACAAGGCTTTCAGAAATTCCTTTCGGATGATACAGAAAGGGTACAAGGACACTTAATACGTCTAGTTATACTGTGCAGATGCATATCTGCCTTAGCAACAGCCAACTGGCCAGTCATGTGATCCTTGACACATACCAAAGATAGATATGAGGCTGTAACTTGCGGTTAATAAAACAGATTTATGCACCAGACCTGAGCTGTGTGATGTGTATTTCTTAAGCTCTCAGCTGAGACCAGCTTTTACAACGCAATTTGAACAGGGACAACAATTGAATAGGAGTAGAAAGATAATTCTACACCTAATTTCCGAACTTGACATTTGGTGCCGTGACTCGGAACTTGATATATATATCCGATACCTCATCCTTTGTGCAAGGAGGAACAGAATGGGCAGTGCTAGAGCCCTGCAAAATGACCTCCAGCAGGCCACTAATATCCATGTGTCTGCTCAAACGGTCAGAAACAGACTCTGTGAGGGTGGTATGATGGCACAACTGTACACACTTTGTGAAAAACACAAAATTGTGTTCTACTGCGCTTGTGTATCCCACACAAAAAGCAAGTACCACTTGGAAATATAACAAATGTAGTCCAAGTAGAACATTTCTTCTCCTGTAAAGTACCCTGACATATCCCTGATGTAGTGCACAATGAGGTGAGATCCCAGTCTAATTTACAGGTTAGTTCCTGAAATATTGCAGGTGTTTTATCAGACTGGAATCCCAATGATTTTACAAGATCCCCAAGCGCACTCTAGAATGACAAGCATTGTGCACTCTACTTACAAGCAGTCTCCAGCAGTGGAAGAAAAGTTACTGTGGCTGTGATTTGTCGTATGACCGATCGGATTTCTTCCTGAATAACCTTGGGAGACTTCTCTTTGACAATACTGGAATAAAAATAAAGCCATCTGTTAAGAGTACTCCAGCCAGAGGAATCTATCACCCATCCATTGGATACCCCAAAGATGGGCTGTTTTTTAGCAGAATTTTCTTTTTTAATGTGTACCGCCAATCAGCAATCAATACAACAGTCCAAGGAAAAATAAAACTTTGTGGACAGTGCACAGAGGAAATGTTCAGCTTCACCAAGAGCCCAGGTTACAGTTGCCCATAAACATCTATTGAGATAGGAGAAGCATGGAGACACCGATAGCGTTTTATCTCATCTCCGTGCTGGACTCACAGCTACACTGCTCCTTACGGCTATCTAATGTCCTCTCTGCTGCTGCCTGCGAGCAAGTCGCCGGCTTTCACTTTCCGCCATTTTCATAGACCTCTCAAGGCAACTATAACCTGAGCTCTCGGAGAAACGGGAACCTCATCGCCTCTGCAAGATGGATTCTTAATGATTCATGACTGAGTGAACAAATACGAATGCAGGAAGGAAGGGGGATAATAAAAGGATGAAACATTTTTCTTTTTAAAGATGTATTACGTTTCTTAACTTTTGCTTGAATTGTTGCTTTATGGAAAGTTATTTAATAACCAGAGGTGCCCAGACTCATCTCACCAAAAATGCAAGTGGGCTAAGAGGCTGGTGGCATTCACCTCATTTCTGGACGTCAGGTCCAATTTCTCCTGTTTCCAGAACGCCTGTATTCAGGGCACTGTGCCCTTAGGATCTTCTCACTACCTCAGCGATTATCATTGCTGGCACTCTTGGCATAGTACCTTACATATACCTTGACACTTGATATCCTCTTTAGTTCTACTTCAACTAGTTCTTGATAAAGGCCATATAAGCCGAAACGTCGATTCCTTGTTGACATCGAGATACTATGAATTCATGCAATAGGTCTGTGAAAGCATTTATTGAGTATATGTAGCCATATATTTTATTCTGGCACTCTGTTTGATCCTAACTATACGTTTGTAAATAAATTATCACAAAGCAAATCACATTGGTGTGCAGTGGATTTATCTTCTAAAGAGGCTTGTCAAGTCCAGCAGTAGCTAATCAATGAGTCCTCTCTACATTTCAAATTGGTATATCTGAGGCTCTTTGGGCAATCTGAAGGACTGATTTATTATCCGACCCAGTACATTTTATGCAGTTGATGTCTGTGCCCAGGACTTTTGCCACATGTTGTTCAGTTACCTGTCGTCCTTCACAGTTTTATCACATTCTATATCAAACTGCCAACGCTCAAGAACTTCATTGCTGTCGATGCTGGAAATCACCTCTACTAGTTTCTTGACCTGACATTTGTACAGCCAATCTGAAAAGAAAAACTAGATCAGAACACAACAATGACTCCGTATGTATGTAGGTTTATGCTAGGATTGGCAGACAGATGTCACATGCAGCCGAGATGGCACAGGGCAGCCCGCCCACACCCTCACTCACCGCAGATCCCTCCACATAAGCTTATATATTGTATAATAATTTAATGAATCACATATGTTTACATAAAGGTAGCATGCACAGCAATTCTTAAAAGCACGCCTATTAGGTAACCTAAAAAGCTGTGTCTTGTTTTTACTTAAAGGGATGATCCCATCTCAGATATTTACGGCATATCCAAACAGGCAGGGGTCTCGGTGATGGGACTCATGCCAGTCTTGAGTACAGACCCTTTAAACTCTGTGCAGGACAAAAAGGAGGTCACACTTGCCTGGCACTCTGTTCATTTCAAAGGAAGTTCCAATTACAGCCAAGCACGTTGCTCAGTCATACTCAAAACTTCCATTACACAGAATGGAGTGTACAGCGCAAGTGCGACCTCCTCTATATTCTGCTCGGAGACCTTCCGCTCTCAAGATGGCTGCTGTCCCACCTCCAGGACTCACACCTAGCAGACATTTACGCCATAAACATCAGAGATATAAAAACCCTCTTAATGTGGCCACATCAAGTGCTGATGCTTCAAGCAAATTTTAGGCCCTATTCACACCATGTTTTCAGACTTGGTTGGCAGTATCCATTCAATAAACAGCTCTTTAGGACTACATTTCCTCTATTTCCCCATCACATATGTGTTATATAGCAGCCACACTTGTATGTCTGGCAAGTAAAGACTTCATGATTGGAAAACAGAGGAAACAAAGTCCACGCTTGCACTATAGACTGCCACGGTATAGGTCAGAATACCCAACTGATACCACCACTGAAAGCTGAAAATTTGGCCTTAATGGGTTTTTCTCACCATGCATTTCCACAGAGCCACAGCCTGATTTAGACTCTCACTTCTTGGGAAGGCTGTGGGTGATTCTATAGAAGTAACAGAGACATCAGCTCTGCTAATCCTGTTACAGTGATACGAGAGCAAGAGGTTTATGATCTGTAGTGCACAAAGTTACCCAACTCAGTCTTAAATCTTGTCATTACCTTAAATGGGTTTTCTCACTATAAAGATTAGCTTTCAACATGTAGGGACACATAATTGAAGACTGTCAAAAAACAAGAGTCTGAGTCAGGAGACATGAAATTTTATCTGATCTGAGTGCACACAATTGGGGGATAGGGGCGGCTTTTTTTTTTCCAGGATTACATGTAAAAATCAAAAGTTTTCAGCTAAAATTTCAGATTGTTGGAAAAAAACCAAACTTTTTTCTTGATTGTCACAGCATAAGGCAATGTTCACACGGATTATTGCCGACGTAATTGGGGGGACGGATTTCGCCCCGCAATTACGCCGGCTGCCGTGCAGGGGGGGCCGGCAGCTCCCCGGACCCATAGAAACTCATTCACGGCGCGTACACGCCCTAAATAATTCACATGTCACTTTCTCCCCCCGCAGCGGATTCGCCAAGCGGGGAGGAGAGACGGAATCCACAGTTCTCATAGAGATATACTCACTACACCCCTGGATATATTTCTTAAAGGGTGCAGTTTCCAATATGGGGTCTTTTTAGGGGTGTTCATTACGTTTTAGCCCATTAGGGGTCCGAAAAACCTGAAATGGCCCCAAATGAAACGAAATGAAATGAGCCCCCAATCCGGGTAGTGCCCTCCACTCTGGATTTTTGGTTGAGAAAATAGTGCACTGGGCCAAAAGGGGATTTCAAAGAAAACTCAAATCGGGAAATAAATTTTTAAAAATCCATTTCCCTATACATTTACCGTTTTCTTGTAATAATGGTAAAAATTGAAAACCCCCCTCCCCCCCCCCCAAAAAAAATTTAAATTTTGAAATTTTTCACCTCCACTTTTAATTCCGGGAAAACTCAAAGGGGTTAAAAAAAATCCAAGGGGCTTTTTTGTTTTAATTTAAGGGGTTTCTTTTAGTAGTCTTTTTTGGGGGGAAAAAAACGGCCAATCAAAATACGTTAAAAACTGGGTTTTCCCCCCCCCCCACCCCCCAAAAAAAAAAAAATCTATATAAAATTTTTTGGGGAAAATTTTGAAAAATTACTACAAATTTCAAAGCCCCCCAAGCAAAGAAAAATAACAAATTAAAAAAAAGGTGTGCCAACCTACTAGACAATGGTGGGAGGTTTATAAACTATTTTGAGGGGAAAAAAGCGCTTAAGCTCAAATTTTTTTTTAAAGTTTGAAAATGGCAAATTTTTCAAAATAATTTTCACAAATAAGCAAGGGTTTTTTACCAAAATTTCCTTTCTAACTTAAAGGGGGTTTTCTCGCTAAGGGGTTGTTTTTTTATTTTTAAAGTCTTGCAAAAATAATCCTTTTACAATTGGTCCATTAACATGTCCTACCCACTAGATATCCCCCCCTTTATGGGGGTGCACAGCCCCCAGGTCGCATAACTACAGGGGCCTGTTTGTCATCCGTGGGGTGGCAGCATGGTTTTTCCATAAACTTAAAACCTGGCTTCTACTGCGCCCATGGAAACCAAAAAACACCCCCAAAGTGAAAACCAAAAAAAAACAGGGGCTAGAAGTGAATCAAAGTAGTGAACAACCCCTTTTTAAGCCCCCCGTGTCATGAAAAACAGTCCTTGAATCAAAGGGGGGGCAAAATATCAAAAAGTTAGCTCCCTAAAAAAATAACTTTTTTGATACTGGACTGCTCAGCGAGGCCTAAAAAATGGCGGAGGGGTTAAAAGCCCCTGCACTAAAGGGGTGCTCCCCCTTTCTGGTCTTTAGTTTTCTCACAGTAGCTTTGGGGGGGGAAAAAAGTCTTATACCAAAGATTCCAAGCTCGGGGCTTGATCTCTTACCACAATACTTGCCCGGGAGAGGCCGGAGAAAATCAGGCACCCCGGGGCAAACACAAACCCTTTTAGCTGCTCCACCACTGCCGGGTATTCTCAGGTCCGGGTCTGTGGACACCAGCAGGGTCAGGCCGTACTTCTGAGCGCGAGTGAACGTCTCGGACGGATAAATCCCGCGCTGATATAAGATACTATTGATCCCGAAATCTGGGGACAGAGAGGAACATTGAGAATCATATAGAAACAATATAGAATCATGGCCATACCCATCAGAGCCTGCAGGGGCGCTGTCACATACAGGACCCGTGTAATATACAGGTGGTAAGAGAAGCTGCAGGGAGCCGGAAGCTCTAGATGCCCCCAGCAGCTGCACAGAAGCCTCCCCACTCCAAGAGCAGTAACACTGCTGAACACAAAGGAGGCGACATGTGGTAAGGACCGTGCACTCACAGAAGAACTCGGCCACGATCTCGGCGCTGCCCTTCAGCGTAATGCCTTCCTTCAGCAACTGAGCCGCCATTTCCCCTCCTCCCGTAAAGCGATGCTGCTCTGGATTCAAGAAAACGCGCCTTCCACTTCAGCGAGAGCCGTAACCCCGTCACGTGCGGCGAAGGCGCCGTGCTATTGGCTAGTCGCATTTACGTGGCTGACGTCATACGTACGGCTTTGAATGTCAGCGGCCATGTTTAGTGAGGGAAAGTTGACCATTCCCCGCAGGTTTTTTATGAGGGATACCGCTGCGTGTTCTATGCTGTGTGTGTAGTCTGCTGTGTGTATAGTATGCTGTGTGTGTGCGGCCGTCTGGGTGGATAACCCGAATTTGGTCTATTTCCTGTTTGCTCTGCTGTGTCTGTCAGTTATTGTTGAACCTGAAAGGACAGCGCCACCTAATGCCCACCAGTGGGTGGTACATTATTATCAGAATAAGTCATAGGTCTAGTTTGAAACGATTCATTTGTGAAATTATAATTATATTATAATTAAATTTTTCTTGTATAATTATGCAAATTAAATTATGAACATTTGCAATTTATGTGTTGCCAAACTGCAAAGTCCACCTGTGCTGAACCCATGTCTGCGGGCGGCTTGTTATAGAGCAGGAGCGGCTGAGCAGACTGATGTATAGTTCTGTGGGGAAAGAGTCAGTAGAACTTGTCATTTATTCCCATAATGTTGTGCTTATTCTGAGTTAAGGAGTCCAGTGGGCGGTCTTATCAGTGACTGACAGGTATCTGTGTGCACACTCATACAAGGTAGGTTGTCAAACACTGACAAGACCGCCCACTGTACTACTTAAAGGGAACCTGTCACACAGATTATGCCCCCCTTGCTGAGGACAGCACAAGCTAGTGGCAGACCTGCTGTTTTCAGTACTGTGTCCCTTATTCTGTAAGGGTGCAGCAGTTTTAGAGCATTTACCCCTCAAATCTTATTCATGAGCAGTGTTAGCCCCGCCCACCAAAAGGCTAGCTCCCCCCCTACTGAAAGTTATTTCACAGTTTCTACCTATTCGAAGTAATAGGTTTGTCAGTTGAGGTGGCGGGGCTAGCCTCAGATGGGCGGGGTTTGAAAAAAAAACTGACTCTTTGAATGACTTTTCTGGCTGAAAACTTCAGATTTGAGCATAAAATACATAAAAAACACAGAAACTTACAGAATAAGGACAACAGCGCTGGGAACAGCAGGTCTGTCACTAGCTTGTTCTGTCCTCAGCCAGGGGGGCAAAAACTATATGACAGGTTCCCTTTAACGACCGCCTATCGACTTTTGATGTCAGACTGTGCAGGTCACCTTTCTGCAGCAACGCCAAAAATGCTGCAGACAGAGAGGGTTACAGCTCCCAGCACCATAACTGCGCTAGAAACGGAGCTGTAGTTAACAGCCTTGTTCTTAGAGCAGTCTCTGTAAACCAGAGGAAGCCTCCGATCCCCAGCGTTTAGCTCTGTGATTGCTGCGGTCTGTGACTGCGACATTATCAAAGGGGATTCCCTGCTTCATCTGGTCACTGGGACTCTCAGTGCCCAAAAGAGTCAGGGAAAATCTATACAGTCAATCCTGGGGATCTAGAGTAGCCCCAGTCTGTATAGCAAGCCTGTGATCAGGGCACACTGTGTGTTGCCCTGGCAGCAGCCTGTGTCATATTGACACCGAATATAATGTATTCGCATACAGGAGTATACAAGAGAATGCTAATATATTACTTAGTATAAAAAAGTGAAAAATATTCACCTCTTAATGGGATTAAAAAAGGTTAAGAAACATAACCAAATGTAGAAAAAAAAATAATAAAAGAAAAATATATTTTTAATAAAAAAATTATTGTGCATTACACAACCCCCCCCCCCCCCAAAAAAAAAAAAAAATGTTATTCATTATTCACAAGAAAACGGTAGATGGGACCAGGGAATTGCAACTCAACATCAGTTCTCCAATTCTGCGTTTTCAGAGATATCCCTTATGTGGCCCTAGAGCGCTATTTGGGTCAAAACACAAGCCCAGAATAGGAGGAGCACCTACCGACTCTTGGGTTTTCTTTCATTACGATTTTTTATTTAGCCCATTTCAGGTTTGCGGACACCCTAAGGTGCTAAAAACTTAATAAACCCCCTAAAAAAGACCCCATATTGGGAACAACACTCCTTAAGAATATATCATGGGTGTTTGTTTAGTATTTCCGACCCACATTTTTTTTCACAAAATTTTTTAGCATTAGGCTAAGAAAATGAATTTTTTTTTTCTCCAACAATCTGAAATTTTTAGCTAAAAATTTGAATTTACAAGGTCCGGG
>JAODAL010002245.1:0-201661 GCA_025379985.1 Phyllomedusa bahiana | reverse complement strand
AAAAGGGAGGTCATGTATTTTTCCAGCCAATCGCAACCATACACATCTCAGTAAAGACGTCGCACACACATCTCACCATGCTCTATTCCGTAATCTGATTTGCTGGCCGCCAAACTTACAGGAAGCGCCAACAAAGGCGCGATCTTAATAGATGATGAACAGATTTTAACCTTAATTATCGCATGATCTGGAAATTTCGATCACCATAAAAACCTTGCCGATTTCAACTTTGTCGATAAAAATCGCTCAACACTAGTGGTGATAACAAGCGCTGGAAGATTTTCCTTAGTTCACAGACACAGAAAATGGGGAACAGTAACATGTAACTGATTAGCTGGATGTAATTTATCTGCTGATTAGTGCTAAGGGTCATGCTCTGACTTCCTGCTGGGAGAAGGGGAGGAAATTGCTTAATCTGGACACAGTTTTCTTCATATGGCTGCTGCCATGCTCTATGTATAACACTCTCTGTATTACACTGTATTTTTTCTTATTAGGTGACCAAATGCCTATTTAATGCAATAAAATGAAAATCAATTATTTAGAGATCATACAATGTGATTTTCTGGATTTTTTAGATTCTGACTCTCACAGTTTAAACGTACCTACGATAAAAATTACAGACCTCTCTATTCTTTGTAGGCGTATCAAATACTTATTTTACCAACAATGTATATATACAGGGCTGTTCTTGGGCTAAATTCCACTCAGGACAGGGTGAAGAAAGTTCTCCTCCCTCCACTAACATGTTGAGGCACGATGCGACACATTGCATCACCGTCAACCAGTGCCTGAATATACAAAAAGCTATAACACAAAGTTCTATATATTTGGTAAAACTACTAAATAATAGTCCAAGTAGCACTGCTACACAAAACCAGAATCCCAAGGACAATATTACCAATAATACACATATTATCACCACATAGTGACCGAATAATATTGCTTCACAATGACCACATATTACTACAACATAGTGGCTGAACAATGCACCATACCATTACTGAATAGAAATCATTATACTGCGACCAATATTATCGCCATACAGTGACTATACAGTGGTAGCTACCAGTTGTACATATGTATCCTGCACATATATAAGTGATTGCAGTAAAGTTAAATCCAGGGACTCACAGGAGTCATCTCTGATGAGTTGTTCTCTTCTCCTAGTCACGACTCTTCACTGTAAAATTTACAAAACAAACATTCATTTCCAGCACTTCCACAAAATTCCTATCTCTGTATATCACTATCTATAGCATCCTAAATGGTAATAATGATCCCCTTGTGCCTCTAACAGTAAAAGTGCCCCCAAATGGCTATGTGACTCCCAGTTGTTCACCAAGTTTTAGTCGTTTTGTATTCCCATATAGGAAGTAGTTAAATCCCCAAATATAGTTTGTAGGTAGGTAATCTTACAGGTCCCCCAATAGTTAGGTATCTAAGTCCGCTATTAAGTATATAGGTTACATAGCCACCACCCAATAAGTAGGAACATAGGTCCCTAGTATGTAGTTATAAAGGCTTCCTATATGTAGGTGAGTAGGTATATAGGGAAGAGAATTGTGGACTTGCACAAGTCTGTATCATTCTTGGGTGCAATTTCCAGGTACCTGAAGGTACCTCGTTCATCTGTACAAACAATTATACACAAATAAAAACAATATGGGAATGTCCAGCCATCATACCCCTCAGGAAGGAGATGAGTTCTGTGTCACAGAGATGAACATACTTTGGTCTGACGCATGCATATCAACTCAAGAACAAAAGCAAAAGACCTTGTGAAGATGCTGGCGAAGGCTGGTAACAATGTGTCTTCATTCACAGTGAGACGAGTACTGTATCAACATGTGCTGAAAGGCCACTCTACCAGGATGAAGCCCCTACTCCAAAGGATACATATTAATGTTTGCAAATGCACACAGGAACAAAGACCTACATTTTTGGAGACATGTCCTGTGGTCTGACAAAACTACAATTGAATTGTTTGGCCATAATGACTATCGTTACGATTGGAGGAAAAAGGGAGAAGCTTGGAAGCCTAAGAACACCATTCCAACTGTGAAACACAGGGGTGGCAGCATCATGCTGTGGGGTTGTTTTGCTGCAGGAGGGACTGGTGCACTTTACAAAATAGATGGCATCATGAGGAAAGAAGATTATGTGGCAATACTGAAGCAACATCTCAAGATATCAACCAGGAAGTTAAAGCTTATATGGAAATTGGTCTTTCAAATGGACAATGACCAGAAGCTACTGCCAACTGGTTACAAAGTGGCTTAAGGATAACCAAGTCAATGTTTTGCAGTGGCCATCACAACGCCCTGATCTCAATCCTATTTTAAATTTATGGGCAAAGCTGAAAAGGCAGGTGCGAGCAAGGTGACCTACAAACATAGCTCAGGTATACCAGTTCTGTCAGTTGGAATGGGCCAAAATTCCTACCAACTATTGTGAGAAGCTTGTGGAAGGATATCCAAAATGTTTGACCCAAGTCATATAATTTAAGGGCAATTCTACCAAATGACATGTATGTAAACTTTTGACTTTGCATAAAGTAATACAAATGTCTTAAAAATTCTCTCTCTCATTATTTGGCATTTGGCAAATATAAATAATTTTGGTTCCTAATTGACGTAAAACGAGTAAGTTTTATTTTGATTTAATGTCAGAAAGTGAGAAAAACATGCATATGTGTCCTTTTATATAGTGTATGTAAACTTCTGGTTTCAACTGTATGTATATTGTGACAGTGTCTGGATTGGTCCTAGAGGGAAGGTATATCTGCCCAAGATTCCTTATGTCCAGGTAAAGAGCAACCAGTGAAGTGTCAGAGATCTAAAAGATCTCTATGTACAGGGTTTAGTTAAACCCATTTTGCAAGGGCTGGTTTGCTGGAGTGGGGATAGTGAGGGTGGGCCCCACTCCACCTGGGCAGTCCGGGTTTTGGGCTGCCTGATTAAGTTTAGGTGTGTCTCTCTCATATAAGGCCAGAGCTGCAGACACACAGTCTCTCACCCTGGGACAGGTTAACTGCTACAAACCTGTGGGAGCCCCTGCTTGTGGTACAGTAAGGCCATGTTCACACGGCTTAAAATGGGCCGTATTTCGGTCCGTAATTACGCGCCAAAGTGCGCCAATTACGGGCCGAAAACGGCCCATTCATTACGGTAATTCACAGTTCTCATAGAGAACTATGGATTACGTCTCCTCTCCCCGCCCGGTGAAGCTGCTGGGCGGGGAGATAACTGACATGTGAATTACTAGCGGCGTATACGCGCCGCTGGCAATTCAAGTCTATGGGCGGCGAAGTGCCGGCCCCCTGCTCAGTCCCCCGCTCCCGCCCCGCCCCCGGTCACACGGCGTAATTGCGGGGCGTAATTACGCCCTGCAAATACACCGTGTGAACATAGCCTTAATATTGTTGTGTTCAGTGACTGGTATTAGGCCGGCACTGTGTTAGGGAGGTATTCCTAATGTTTAGTTAGAGCCGGACAGGCATAGGATTTGTTTTGTTTGTTTTATTTTATGTACCACATGCTAAACAATAAAGCTGACTGTGGTCAGTTTTAAACGAACTTTCCTTGTCGTTTGGACTTCTGTGCCCACTGAGCTGTGCACGTCTAACAAGGAGACGACCAACCCGCTACCTAATCCCTTACAAGTGGTGGAGGATGCGTAAGCATTAATTTTTGGCACAGAAAAAGCAAACTGGAAATTTAAAGGGCCGGAGTCCTATATTTTTTTTTACATCTCAAAATGGAGGATGTAATCAAAGCGATACTGCAAGCTATGGCATCTCAACAGGAGGCTACCTATGTGCAGCAAAGAGCGCTGGAGGAAACAAGCCACAGACTGACAGCGCAACTTGAGGCTACACAGGAGGAACAGCGAAAAGACCGGGAAACCTTGAAAGTGATCGTGCAGCAACTAGCCAGTGTCGCAGGACGGGCCCCAGGTGGTGCAGACGCTACTTAAGCCTCCATAAGAGGCAGCCATTTCCTACAAAAGATGACAGCAGCTGATGACGTGGAAGCCTACCTGACAACCTTTGAAAGGACTGCCGAGCGAGAGTGTTGGCCAAAGGGACAGTGGGCAGGACTTTTGGCACCCTTCCTTTCAGGAGAACCCCAAAAGGCCTGTTACGACCTGGAAACGCAGGATGCTATGAACTATGACATACTAAAGAAAGAAATCCTGACACGAGTTGGAGTCACGGTTTCTGTTCGCGTCCAGCGGGTGCACAACTGGGTCTACAGCATGGACAAACCTCCCCGCTCTCAGATGCATGACCTTGTACACCTGACCAAGAAGTGGTTGCAGCTGGAGATCCTGACAGGCCCCCAGATGGTGGAACGGGTGGTGGTGGACCAGTACGTGAGATCCCTGCCAGCCACCTTGTGCAAATGGGTGAGCCATGGAGACCCCAAAGATGCTGACCAGATGGTGGAGATGGTGGAGAGGTACACTGCTGCGGAGGAGCTGATGAGTCTGCCGCAGCGCCCCCTAGCCCCACAGCAGAGATCTCCAGGACTATCTGGTAAGACTGTTCTAAGGGAAGAGGGGGCTGGCAGATCGCATAAGTTTGTGCGTACCCATGGAGAGACTGGTGGCCGAGACTCTAGAAGCCGGCAAGCCGTGCCAGGGAAGTCAGGGCTCCATAAGAGACTCAATAAGGACATAATAAAATGTTTCTCCACTGTATTTACCGAGGAGGATGACCTTCCTGTTGAACAGAGAGATGTGGTAAACTCCAACTTAAAAGTTTTCTTGTCAAAACCCAGGAAGAAGTGCAGCTCGTCTTGGGAAGATTAAAATAGACAAATCCCCAGGTCCAGAGGGCATTCACCACGTGCCCCTAGAGAGTTAAGTGATGTCATAGATAGGCCCCTATCTTAATATTCATGGACTGTCTAATAACGGGGTATGTCCCAAAGGATTGGCGCATATGCAAATGTGGTGCCAATATTCAAAAAGGGGCCCAAAAGTGATCCAGGAAACTATAGGTCAGTAAGCTTAACCTCTGTTGTAGGTAAAATGTTTGAAGGTTTTCTCAGAGATGCTATCCGGGAGTATCTCACTGAAAATAAATGTATACCGCCGTTCCCCAGCATGGGTTATGAAGGATCGGTCCCTGTTAGAACTAATCTCATCACTTCTATGAGGAATTCAGTGCTAGACTGGATCGGTGAGGCACTGGATATCTATATCTAGATTTTTCTAAAGCATTTGATACGGGTGCAAAATAAAGGTTGGTAAATAAAATGAGAATGCTTGGACGGGGGAAAATGTGTAAAAGTGGGTAAGTAACTGGCTCACTGAAACAAAGGGTCGTGATTAAATGGAAACATACTCAACTGGACGCTGTTATCTAGTGGGTACCACAAGGGCCTCTTTAACATTTTAAATTAAGGGAATCTTACACAGGGAATACACAGTAGAATTTTGGATCTTTGGGCAGACGATATAGCTCTGTAAATAATAACACAATAGAGATAATATGTTATTACAAAGGGATCTGGATAAGTTTGAGGCCTGGGAAGGGAAGTGGCAGATGAGGTTTTAACACTGAAAAAATTGCAAGGTTATGCACATGGGGAAGAGAAATCCTTTTACATGATTACATTTAAAGGAAAAACACTGGGTAAAAGTGACATGGAGAGGGACTTGGGAATCCTGGTGGACAGTAAACTTAATTGTAGCAGCCAGTGTCAGGCAGCAGCAGCCAAAGCAAATAGATCATGGGGTGCATTAAAAGGGGCATAGATGCACATGTTTAGAACATTATTCTCCCATTATACAAGTCACTTGGTTAGACCACACATGGAATATTGTTACAGTTTTGGGCACCAAAGTAGCACAGGAAAGACTTTGTAGAGCTTGAATAGGTTACAAAGGCGGCAACAAAAATAAAAAAAGGGAAAGGGGTGGACTACAGTACACAGAAAGATTGGCAAGATTAGGGTTATTTATTTTTAGAGAAAAGAAGGCTTCGGGGGGACATAATAAATATGTTTAAATACATAAAAAGGTCAATATAGAGATCTCTCCCAAAATTTTAATTTTATACACGGGGCTGTATCTAGAACAAGGGGGCATCCTTTACGTCTTGAGGAACGAAAGTTTCTACATAAACATAGAAAGGGATTCTTTACGTAAGAGCAGTGAGACTATGGAATTCTCTGCCAGAGGACTTGTCATGGTGGAATTCAATAACCGGAGTTCAAAAGGGTTTGGATGCATTTCTGGAGCGTAAAATATAACAAGTTATAGTGGACTAGGATTGAGGAGGGGGGTCATTGATCCAGGGTTTTTTGTGATTGCGAGATTTGAGTCAGGGAGGAATTTTTCCCTAAAATGAGGCCCAATTGGCTTCTACCTCATTGGGGTTTTTGCCTTCCTCGGGATCAACACCTTAGCACAACAGGCTGAACTAGATGGACAACTTGTCTTTTTTTTAGCCTTACAAACTATGAAACTATGAAACTATGAAATGCCAGGTCATATTGTTGCCAATTGCCCACTATATGATGAACCTATGCAATGTGATGCCTCCGATATAAATGGGCCGTTTATCACTTTATGCTAAGTGTGAAAATGTGTAGCATTTCCAAATGCTGAGGGTGAGACACCCATGTGTTCTATTACTTAGGAAGGGTCACGAGCTGAAGGCTTTGTTAGACTCAGGTAGTCTGGTAAACCTAGTTCAACGCCGATTTGGTGAACCCAGAAACCCATTTAAAAAAAAATATAGGAGTTAACCTGCATACATGGGGACACTCGCCATTACATCACGGCTATAGTTGATATCCGTACACCGTTTGGGGGCCGTAGATTTTATGGTGGGGGTGGTGCCCTTCTTAATGCATGATGTCGATAAAGGGGGCGGACTTTCCACATTTCTGGGAAACTGTGGGGACATAGAAGTCTCGAATACATTGCCTGAGATTTGAAGCCTTAGTTGAGGGAAAACTTTCCCTATTCTGTCATGGCTGGGGAAAGGAGAAGAAGTTGAACCCCAAAGGGAGTATCCTCAGGGGGTCAGAGCAGTCCAGAGCCCCCTAGTGACAGAAATGCCCGACCTTGAGTCCGAAGGGACCAGTTTGGGGCGGAACAGGTAAAAGATCCCCCCCTTTGGGCCAGACCCCGGGAAAATGTGAAAATGGTTGATGAAAACCCCGGGTAGAGCCTGACACCAGACTTTTCTTCCATACAAGGTTTGTTAGACGGGATTTGTTGAAACCAGGTGGAAAAGAAGGGGAGAAGAGCTGGTGGAGCAACTGGTCGTCCCAAAATTTATAGAAGGACTGTCCTTAGAGCGGGCCCCAAACGGTCACCTCATGGGAGGGCATTTGGGAGTTGAAAAAAACTACTGAAAAGAATCCTTCAACGGTCTTTTTGGCCGGGGGTTCATAGAGATGTGAGAGATTTTTGTGAATCCTGCCCGAGTGCCAGCGGTCGGCACCCCCAGACCACACTATTGTAGCCCTCTGGTCCCCCTCCCAATAATTGAGGTGCATTTCGAAAGAATAGCAATGGATTTAGTGGGTCCTATTGTCAAATCTGCTCGAGGCCACCAGCATATTCTTGTCATCATGGACTATGCCACGTGGTATCTGGAAGCTATACCCTTGCGTAACACATCATCCAAGGCTATTTCTAGGAGCAAGTGCAGGTGTTTAGCCGGGGTGGGGGTTACCGAAGGAGATACTTACGGATCAGGGGACCCCCTTTTTGTCCCGAAAACATGAAGGAGCTGTGTAAACTGTTCCAAGTTAAACAACGTGGGGTACCCCTGTCAACCAATCCACAGACCGATGGATTGGTAGAGAGGTTTAATAAAACCCTCAAAGCCATGCTGAAGAAAGTGGTGGACAAAGATGGGAAAAACTAGGACTTCCTGCTCCCATATCTCATGTTTGCCATCCGTGAGGTCCCCCCAATCTTCTACAGGGTATTCCCCGTTTGAGTTACTGTACGGTCGTCACCCTAGGGGCTTTAGAGACATAGCAAAAGAAGCCTGGGAGGAAGAAGTGACTCCCTATAGGAGTGTCATTGAACACGTGGCACAAATGCAGGATAGAATCGCAGCCGTAATGCCAATTGTAAGAGAGCATATGGCTCAAGCACAGGAGGCGCAACAGAGGGTATATAACCGTAGGGCCTGGATACGTACTTTTGCACCAGGAGACCGGGTCCTGGTACTCATCCCCACAGTCGAGGACAAGTTCCTAGCCAAGTGGCAAGGGCCCTTTGAAGTAATTGAAAAAATAAATAAGGTAAACTACAAGATCCGTCAGCCAGGTAGGAGGAAGCCCGAGCAAGTGTATCACGTTAATCTTATCAAGCCGTGGAAAGATCGACTGTCACTTGCTGCAGACACCTCATACCCACCAGAGAAACTAGGCTCGGAGGAACCCTTATTGCCCGAGGTAAAGGTAGCTGACTTCCCTTTCCAAAATGCAAAAGGCCGAAGTACGAGCATTCCTTTTAAAAACAAGGGATTTTTTCGGATAACCCTGGGCGAAAGGCCCTCATTAAACACGACATCATTACCGAACCAGGTGAAAGGGTTAAGCTGAGGCCATACAGAATACCCAAAGGCCAGGAGGGGGGGGGTTTTCTCGAAGAAGTGAGCAAAATGTTTGGGAACTTGGGGTAATTGAGGAAATCCCATAGCCAGTGGTCTAGCCCCATAGTTCTCATACCCAAGCCAGATGGCAGCTTGAGGTTTTGCAACGACTTCCGTAAGCTAAATTCCATCTCCAAGTTCGACGCTTACCCGATGCCACGGGTGGATGAGCTGATTGACAGACTGGGCAACGCACGGTACATATCAACGCTAGACCTAACCAAAGGGTACTGGGAAATCCCCCTGACCGATTAGGCCAAAGAAAAAACTGCCTTTGCCACTCTTGACGGGCTGTTTCATTATGTGGTATTGTCGTTTGGGTTGCACGGGGCACCGGCCACTTTCCAGAGGGTTATGGATAGGGTTCTGAGACCCCACAGTCAGTATGTTGCCACCTTTCTGGATGATATAATCATCCAAAGTCCAGATTGGGAGTCCCATCTGTCGCTAGTGCAGGCGGTTATTAATTCTCTATGTGAGGCGGGCTTCACAGCCAATCCAAAAAAGTGTACCATTGGTCTAGAGGAGGCCAAGTACTTGGGGTACAACATAGGCCGGGGATTGGTAAAACCCCAAATAAACAAAATTGAAGCCATACAGAGATGGCCTCGGCCTGTGAACAAGAAGCAAGTGCGTGCCTTTTTAGGCATTACAGGCTACTATAGAAGGTTTATACCTAATTTTGCCTCCCTTGCAGCCCCGTTGACTGACCTAACCAAAGGAAAGGATTCTGATATGGTTAAGTGGACACCCCAGGCTGAAAAAGCATTTTAGACCCTTAAATACCTATTGTGTGCTCAGCTGGTCCTGATAACCCCCGATTTTAAGAAATGGTTCATCCTTCAGACTGATGCGTCGGATGTGGGACTGGGGGCTGTATTGTCCCAGATTCGGAATGGTGAGGAACACCCAGAGCTCTATTTGAGTAGAAAACGGAATGTCCACGTAACAAAATATGCAATAGTGGAAAAGGAGTGCCTTGCTATTAAATGGGCCCGAGAAGCTCTCCGATATTACCTGCTTGGCAGGCATTTTGAGTTGGTTACAGATCATACTCCCCTCAAATGGATGTGTGAAAATAAGGAAAAGAATAGGAGGGTCACAAGATGGTTCCTGGCCTTACAGGAATACAAATTTACGGGAACGCACCGGCCAGGGACCCAAATGAAGAATGCAGATGCCTTGTCTCGCATACATTGTCTGATGTCCAGATGTGTTCCAGCCCCGGGTCTGAAACAAGGGGGGGGGGATGTGTGACAGAGTGTCTGGACTGGTCCTAGAGGGAAGGTATATATGCCAAGATTCCTTATGTCCAGGTAAAAGAGCAACCAGATAGTGAAGTGTCAGAGATCTACAAGATCTCTATGTACAGGGTTTAGTAAAACCCATTTTGCAAGGGCTGGTTTGCTGGAGTGGGGATAGCGAGGATGGGCACCACTCCACCTGGGCAGTCCGGGTCTTGGGCTGCCTGATTAGGTTTCGGTGTGTCTGCCTCATATAAGGCAGGAGCTGCAGACACACACTCTCTCACTCTGGGACAGGTTAACTGCTACAAACCTGTGGGAGCCCCTACTTGTGGTACAGTAATACTATTGTGTTCAGTGACTGGTATTAGGCCGGCACTGTGTTAGGAAGGTATTCCGCATGTTCAGTTAGAGCCGGACAGGCATAGGATTTGTTTTGTTTGTTTTATTTTATGTACCACATGTCAAACAATAAAGCTGTCTGCGGGCAGTTTTAAACGAACTTTCCTTGTCGTTTGGACTTCTGTGCCCGCTGAGCTGTGCCCGTCTACCCAGGAGACGACCAACCTGCTACCTAATCCCTTACAATATATATAAATAAAGGTTAATGCAATGTCTACAAAATACAAAAGAAAGATGCAGGATGAGCAAAATATAAAACTTCAATTTAGATAGAAAGCACATCTCAATCTCAAGTCGCCAGAGGGTAAAACAAAAAAAGTGCAGCTTCCTTAGGGGTACGTGATACAATGAGGCCAATACAAAGAATATACATGAGGTAGTACCCATTGGCTTATTATCTGTGGTTCCTGTTGATTTTGCTTTATTTCTACACTACCTTGGTTTTGAGAATCATGTTGTATCATGAATAAAAAGATGAAACTCATTCTAATCCTTTCACAGGATGGTAGACAGTAAGGTCAATAGAAAGAAAAGCCCTATGTGGGCAGTTTATTCTAACACAGCATTCTTGGGCATTTGCTTAATAAGGGATTTTTAATGTGGGGAATTAATAAAAACATATCAGTGGGCTGACCTGTAGCATTGTCTAAACTTTACATGGGCACCTATGGGAATAAAGGCATTTAAAGGGAACCTGTCACGTAGGTTATGCCACCCTTGCTGAGGACAGCACAAGCTAGGGACAGACCTGCTGTTTCCAACACTGTGTCCCTTATTCTGTAAGATGCTGTAGTTTTAGAGCATTTAATGCTCAAATCTTATTCATGAGCAGGTGTTAGCCCCGCCCACCAAAGGCTAGCCCCACCCACTGAGTTATTCACATGTTTCTGCCTATTCAAAGTAATAGGTTAGTCAGTTGAGGTGGGCGGGGCCAGCCTCAGGTGGGCGGAGTTTAAAAATGACTTTTCATGACTCTTTTCTGGCTGAAAACTGCAGATTTGAGCATTAAATACTCGAAAACTACAGCATCTTACAGAGTAAGGGACATAGTGCTGGAAACAGTAGGTCTGACACTAGCTTGTGCTGCCCTCAGCAAGGGAGGGATAAACTATGTGACAGGTTCTCTTTAAACCATCTGGGTCAATCATATATAGAAATTATATTCTTGTACCAGTTCCTTCTCGCTGGATAATTTCTACCAAAAACAAAGTCCTGGGCACTTCCATCACTGTAACTCCTTTTTAACCCCTTAACGACCTTGAGCGTATGAGTACGTCCCAGGGCCGCTAAGGGGCTTTGCAAGGGGATCGCTCCGCGACCCCCCGCACAGCCGACGGGTGTTAGCGGCGATTTGCCACTAACACCTGACAGTAACAGCGCTGGCGGGTGGCTCCACCCGCTGGCGCTGTTTAACCCATCAGACACCGCGGCAAAGATGGCCGCGGCATCTGAATTAATGCCGATTGGTGCCGCGCACCGATCGTTACGGCCATCGGCATCAGCGCAGCTATGCTGCGCCGATCCGACGATCAGGCATGGTGGTGGGGAGCCTTGTGAAGGCTCCCGTCACTTACCCCTGGCCGGTTTGCCCCACTTCCGTCCGCAGACAGGAAGTGGGGAAACCGCCATCTTTGTACACCCTAATGCATTACCTATACAATGCATTAGTTTGTATTAACAATCGCGCCACCTAGTGGTCAAGTACCATAGGTAGCCTCAATGTTACAGTAAAAAAAAATAAAAAAAATAAAGTTTCAAAGTACAAAAAAAAAGTATTAAAAGTTCAAATCACCCCCCTTTCCCCATTTTACAAATAAAATCATTAAAATAATAAAAAAGTTACACAAAATAATAAAAAAGTCCGATCTATAAAAATATAACATCATTTATCCCGTACGCTGAACACCGTAGAAGAAAAAAAAATTCCAAACCCCAAAAATTGCGTTTCTTTGGTCATTTTACGTCACTCAAAAAAGGGGAATAAAAATGATCAAAAAAGTCGCATGCATTCCAAATGCTAGCGATAAAAAGTACACTTCAGCCCGCAAAAAATGCCCCCTCACTGAGGGTCCGTAGGTGTTAGTACAAAAAAGTTATCGGTCGCACAAAAATGGCGCCGTGCGCAAATTCAAAATAGAAAATTTTTGGAATTTTTTACGGTACCAAAACATAACGGAAACCCTACTGTTTGGTTTTGGGCCGGATGTGTAACAACCTGTAGAATACAGATAACAAAATTATATTTAACCGAAGATTGAACGCCGTAAAAGCAAAAACCCCCGCAAACATGGCAAAAATAAAAAATTTTCACAATTTGTCCCATTTGGAATTTTTTTTGCGGTTTCCCGGTATTTCTATAGTATAGTGAAAAAAACACCATTGAAAGTACATCTTGTCCCGCAAATAAAAGCCCCCCTTGTGTCTATGTAGGTAAAAAAATAAAAAAAGTTATGGCTTTCAGAAGGCGAGGAGGGAAAAACGAACGTGTCACCAAAAAAAAAAACCGCCTGGTCCTTAAAGGGGTTTTGCCACGATGTAATGTTGACGTGGGATCCTCCAAAATAGGTATTTAATCACTTTTAAATTTAAAATGTGATTACAAAAATTGCAGTCTGAGAGAGCTACAGCCTTCCTTACATGCCCTTGGTTACTTCAAAGAGTCTATTAGATACGGCCTGACAAGAGCTGGACGGGCTTGCACAGAGAGAGCTTCTTATCTGATGAGACTGAGCTGCAGAAGTTTTTAAGGGCACCGGTAGCAATATGTTTTCTTTTGTATACAGAATAAACTAGTTGTAGAGTGATTAGAACCTGCTTATCTGATGGCAGGGAACATGAAAAAAGCTTTCAAGCTGTGTGTAGAATAGGTTTTTCTCTTTTGTATATAGAACCCACAAGTTATAGTTTGTTTATTTCAGTGAACATGTCACAAGATCCCTTATGCACTCTGTGCTCTCCACTATGTGTGTCTCTCTCTCTTTCAGTGATTTGTTTAAAATACATTAGCATCTTAACAGATAGGCTTCTCCGACAGTGCAGTATAATGGAGCCTGTGCTGCTGTATTTAGAATCCACTGCTGTACTGTTTATTATTTCATTAAGTTTTGAGATGCTCCCTTGGATTCCTCACTCCTCACTCCCCCTCCCTCCCCTCCCCTGCAGCTTCATGACCAGAGTGATTTGTTGACATTCTGCCTGTACTAAACAAGAGAGGGGTAAGAATATATCTCTTGGCAAATCCCCTTTAAGGGGTTAATGTCATTTTTTAGTGCACTTTTACATGACTTTTTGTCTGCAAAAGCTGCAGTGCCCAGATAGGGAAATATAAAATATACTATATAAATTGCTTTTTCCTTTGCGGCTATCTTCTCTTCGGGAGTTTTTTTTTTTGAGTTTTTTACAAATACGGCATGCTGTAGGGGTGGTATTCCCCTCTCCCCTATAGACCTCCATTACTTTTGTTTCTGTAGCAAAAAATGTGTGTTTTGCATTTTTAAGAGTTTATTGAGGCATTTTGCCATATTACAAATCATATAATGGATCAAACAATTTGTAATGGGAACAAAGCGCCAAAAAAGCATGTACCTATACACATTAATCTGAGAAAAAAGTCGCAGAGTTGGAATGCAAAAAAAGGTAGGTGTAAAGGAAGCCTAATACAGACTGGTCTTATAAGAATGCTTTTCTCATTGTGTTGGAGCTGTCCTTCCATGTATTCCATAGCCAGCTACTAAGCTCAGCAGCAACTTTGCAGAGAGTTTCGATTGAAAATATCCTACAATTCTGTAGCTACAGCTCTTCTGTAGACCCATTTGTCTACCAGGTTACAGACTACAAACAAGTACTGGATCAGACTACGCTGGGTTTGTTTGTAGTCTCTTATCATGGAGACACAAACCATAAAGTAGTAGGATATTTTCAATCAAGACTGTTTGAAAACGTGTTTCATTTTTTTTTCTTGGCGTGAAAGCACTGGAGGTAAACAACAATGATTTCAAGTACCAAGACTAAGAAAGAATACAGAAGTTAAAAGGAAAACCCTGCTTTTTTAGATAGGTGTAGCTCCTAGATCGGTGTCTATCAGACATTAATTATATAACTTGTACTTTTGCCATGTATAAGATGGATATCCCCTTTTAGTTTATTCATTAATTATCTTTAAAAAAAAGTAGGGGAGGAGTGAGGGTCCTTTAATTGTGTGTAGCCTTTTAAGGGGTTGTCTCATCTCAAAGTTACATAGGATGCATGAATGAAATAATGCTGTTTGGCTCTGTCACTTCCTGGTCAAGCTGTCTGTAATTAGCATATGAGCTCCATGTATTCAGACTTTTCTGTTTTAGTCTAGATTAGCTAAATTACCTTCTCTGAGGTCCAGAGAAGCTTCTGAGCTAATGTAAATAGTAGAGTAATTAATCTTTTGTCTGAAAGATCAGATAACAAACAGGCTTTCACACTGCTGGCCCGACCTCTGTGATGATGTCACTCCCTGCTATCAGATAGAACAAACAGCAGGGAATAAGGAAGACCCAGGTCGGTTACTTGGGGAACCAGAGAGAGCACAGAAGGTGATAAAATCACTTGTAGCTCCTTAACAAAAACAGATGAACAAAGCAATATATTTGGAAAACGTCTTCATCTAGTGTTTCCTACATTTTGAGAGCTATTCTCTGTAGCGAGACAACCCCTTTAAAGAAGTTTTATCGTTTGAACTATTCATGCTCTTCAGCTAAGAGATTAAATTTGAAATCCAGGGGCGAGTCTATCTCAGCAGGCGTGTCTCTCCTCACTGAAGACCTGTGACATCATCATTCTGGGTAAGGCAGTAGAAGCAGAAGGATGTCTGCAGAGAACAGCTATACAGCCTCCTGCATGCTGCTCCTGTGTCTGCAGAGCTTCAGGCTGACTCCACAAGCTGTGCTATATGCAGTTATACACAGTTATGCACACAGCCTGAACTGATGAGATGTGAGGAGTGTACACTGCCCCCCCTTCCCCTCTGTTACCAGGCAGCAGACTGTGTTATATGGAGCAATGTACACTGCCCCCCCCCCCTCCTCCTTCCCCCTGTTAACAGGCAGGAGACTCTATAATACTGTGTTATATGAGGGAACCTGTGGCTTAAATAGGCAGTAATTGCCCAGATCATTCACCCTAGAGCTGGAAGATGTATATAGAGCCAGCAGACCTTGGTTTTACTATCGATTTTAACAGCTCAAAGGGGAGAAAACACAGAGTGTGCAGGCAGCCAATCACAGCGCAGGGGGCGTGTGCTGGGCGTTTCCTGTCTGGGGGCGTATCCCAAGAGGCTGAATGAAATGTCAGCCAGCCAATCACAGTGCAGGGGGCGTATCTAGGGGGTGGGACCCGGCCAGGGGGCATGTCCAGACCAGCAGCAGAAGAAACAGAATACAGATTTACATAAAAGCTCATATCTGCTAAACCAAGTGACAGAGGTAATGCAACCCAATTACAAAAGTGCTTATTTTTACTGTCCCCATAATCTGAGACATGATCTTTGTAACGATAAAACCCCTTTAACCTTTCAGTCACCTGTTCCAGCATACAGAAGGTGAATAAATTCCAATATTGTTTATACGTGTTCCTTTTTTCACTGATTGTTGGAATTGGAGTCTTATCTTTCTTTTCCAACCACCTGCTTTAATCATGAATATAATGATAATTATGTTTTTTTATTTTCTCATTCTATATTTGTAGGGAACATAAAGAAACAGTCATTTACAAGAGTTGTTGTAGGAATCTCTAGTCTTCCATGTTATGATGAACACAATTTCTTATTCCCTTTCTTTTACATTTTAATTAATATTAAAGATTGCTGGGAATAAGCAAAAACAAATAGAATAACTGATTTCAGTAAGCACAATCCATTGGGGATCGTAGCCTTTGAATTTCCACCTAGTTTATATTTCATGTGACATGTTGTGATGCCCTAGCTCAGCCATAAAATCTCTAAATTGCTGCATCAATTACATGATTGAGTTGAAGATTGAAAACGGTGACCTTTGCCTCTACTGGGACTGAGTTTGGTAGATCTAAGGAGACATATATAGTATATGACACATGACAATCTAGTTATGAAAGCTTCACATATAAACCTGGTGGTTTCATATAATCTCTTCAAAATTTGGTATATGTACAAAAACAAGACTAATCCTTAACCTGAAAAAAACTCTTCACTATGTCCTTTTTATTGTGGGATTCTTGTGCAAAAGAACTCAAAAAGGGTTTGTGCAATTGCACACCACAGTGGATGTTCTTGGGAGGGGTTTGAGCTGCACCAGTGGTGGAGCTTAAAAAATGTACTTCAAATGAGGATTCACTTTGTTGAAGGATATGTTGAAGTGCAGCTAACAAAAAGTATCTCTCTGTCTAGGTGGCCCATCGTGTCCATGCATTACCTGCACCAAGGACACCAGCAGGATAGTATTGGCAGAGGCCTTGATTAAATTGTTGAAAAAGGATTCCACTGATATAGTGTGAGATCAGAACTGGTAATAGGTGGAGGGACCTGAATGGGGCTGATGGCAGCTCTGACATGGAACAGCTTATTGACTTTAACCCCTTAAGGACCCGGCGTTTTTTTTTTGGTGACATGTTCGTTTTTACCGCCACGCCTTCTGAAAGCCATAACTTCTTTATTTTTCCACCTACATAGACACATGAGGGCTTTTATTTTGCGGGACAAGATGTACTTTCTAATGGTGTTATTCACTATACTATAGAATATACTGGGAAACCGCAAAAAAATTCCAAGTGGGACAAATTGTGAAAAAAAATGTATTTTCGCCATGTTTGCGGGGGTTTTGCGTTTACGGCGTTCAATCTTCGGTAAATATAATGTGTTATTTGTATTCTTCAGGTTGTTACGCATCCGGCAATACCAAACATGTAGGGTTTCCGTTATGTTTTGGTACAGTAAAAAAATTCCAAACATTTTCTATTTTTGAAATTTGCGCCACGGCGCCATTTTGTGCGGCCAATAACTTTTTTGTACTAACACCTATGGACGTCAGTGAGGGGGCATTTTTTGCGGGCTGAAGTGTACTTTTTATCGCTAGCAGTTTGGAATGCATGCGACTTTTTTGATCATTTTTATTCCATTTTTTGAGTGACGTAAAATGACCAAAAAACGCAATTTTGGCGTTTGGAATTTTTTTTCTTCTACGGTGTTCAGCGTACGGGATAAATGATGATATATTTTTATAGATCGGACTTTTTCGGACGCGGGTATACCAAATATGTGTAACTTTTTTATTATTTTAATGATTTTATTTGTAAAATGGGGAAAGGGGGTGATTTGAACTTTTAATACTTTTTTTTTTTTTTGTACTTTAAAACTTTAATTATTTTTTTTTTTTACTGTAACATTGAGGCCACCTGTGGTACTTGACCACTAGGTGGCGCGATTGTTAATACAACCTAATGCATTGCATAGGCAATGCATTAGGGTGTACAAAGATGGCGGTTTCCCCACTTCCTGTCTGCGGACGGAAGTGGGGCAAACCGGCCAGGGTAAGTGACGGGAGCCTTCCCAAGGCTCCCCACCACAATGCCCGGTGATCGGATCGGCGCAGCATAGCTGCGCTGATGCCGATCACCGCACCGATCGGTGCGCGGCACCGATCGCCGTTAATTCAGACGCCGCGGCCATCCTTGCCACGGCGCCTGTGGGTAAAACAGCGCCAGCGGGCGGAGCCACCCGCCGGAGCTGTTACTGCCGGGTGTTAGCGGCGATTTGCCACTAACACCCGGCGGCTGTGCGGGGGGGTCGCGGAGCGATCCCCCTGCAAAGCCCCTTAGCGGCCCTGGGACGTACTCATACGCCCAAGGTCGTTAAGGGGTTAAGGGGCCGTTCACACGGTTTATTTTGGGCACAGATTGCAGCCGTATTGCGCGCCGTATGCGCTGCAATATGGCTGGAATCTGTCCCAGCCATTACGGTAATCCACAGTTCTCATAGTTCCCACCGGGCGAGGAGAAAGTGACATGCATTATCCACGTCGTGTGTGCATTGCCGTCCCAAAATTACGGCTTGAATAAGCCGTGTGAACCAGCCCTAATGATCCAACATGTAATGTTTCTTTTTGTTTGTGGTGGCGCTGAATGAGAACCAAACAACTGCTGCTAGGTTCCCCCATAGATTATAGGCTGGGTGTAAACCTACGGTTACAAGACTCTTCTGTCAAAAACAGACAACCCTTAGTAATATAACCAAGGTCCATGCAACAGTTAGTTCCACCATCACTTATACTACACTAGTATGACAAGTTACAAATACGGCCGGGTCCCCACGACAGAGGACAAATACTGGTCGGTGTATCCGACCGGTATTTGTCTGGTTTTTGTGCCGTCGATGAGCGGAGAAAAGCCGTCCCCCTTCACATTCACTTGCACATATTCCGTCCAAAAAACGAACGGAAGAATGTGCACTTTGAATGATCATCGGGCGGAAAACCCGTGCAGAACTGCAAACCATCCGAAAAACCGGCCGCAAACCTGTGCTGTGGGGACATGCCCTTATAGTGACCAGGATACTGGAGAAGGGTCGTTGATCCAGGGATTTATTCTGATTGCCAGATTGGAGTTGGGAAGGAATGTTTTCCCTAAAATGAGGGACAATTGGCTTCTATCTCATTGGGGTTTTTGCCTTCCTCTAGATCAGGCATCCTCAAACTTCGGCCCTCCAGCTGTTGGGAAACTACAACTCCCATCATACATTTATATCATCTGTAACAGTGGGCATGATGGGAGTTGTAGTTTCCCAACAGCTGGAGGGCCGCAGTTTGAGGATGCCTGCTCTAGATCAACACTTTAGCACAATAGGCTGAACTGGATGGAACTGGATAGCCTTACAAACTATGGTAAATATGACCTTTCGGTCTCTGTCAAGTTTTAGCAATACTTTGTCCAATGGGAACAAATGGCAAGCCAATACTATGCAACTGGATTTTACTATAATTCTGGAAATAGAAACTTTTTTGATGACCTTGACTAGATAACTTTCCACATGAATTAGTTGTTTGACAACTTATTTAAATTAGGAATAATTCAACAATAAGTGGTGAAGAGAGAACAAAATACTACAAGGATGTTTAATGCACACTAAACCTAATTAGAGACAATTAAAACATCCTGTAGAAGCTCATGCAAGTTGATGGATAAAAGCTCTTGAGAATCTTCAAGCCTGCGTCCGTGAACCAAGTAGCAGATGCCTCCAGCATAAACATACGCTCCACTCATCTTATTTGGGATCCTGAAATATTAACTGGATTTTATATGATGATTCTGTATTATTTACAGAGAAGCAATGTTTTCTCACATCTGCAGCACATACATAGTGATGTACTAGGTACTGATACAGGGAGCATAGTAACATGTGACAATAAGAATAGTGAATAAGGGCATGTCCCCACGGGTTTTCGGCCGGTTTTTCAGCCGGTTTGCGGTTTTTCAGACCGCCTGAAAAACCGTCCGAAAATGAGCACAATTGTGCTCTATGGAAAACCCGTGCAGCAGTCCCCACTGCACGGGTTTTCTGCCCGGCGGCAAAACATTGAGCAAGCACCTTCTTCCGTCCAGTTTTCGGACAGAATCTGTGCTTCTCAATGGGAGGAGCCACCTCCCCTCCCCCCCCGTGGCCGTGGGGACGGGCAAAAAAAAAGGACAAATACCGGCCGGCAAACCGGCCGGTATTTGTCCTATGCCGTAGGGATGTGCCCTAAGGTTCACAATCCAGTGCCATGCTAAATAAGGCCACTAAGGGCTTTCATACACCTTTTACTTGTTTTACTAATTTCCTCCACCATCTACTGTCAATCTTATTGATGAGACAGCAGGACAAGTGCAGGAAACCATGGTGCATTTTTGGTGCTTTTTTTGGGCAGGAAGGCAAAAAAAACGACACAAATTGCAACAAAAACTGCAGTAAAATCCGCTTTTTTTGTGCAGCAGTGTACAGTATTAATTGCTGTGCCTTCCTGCACAAAAAACACATCAAAAACGCACCGTGTAAAAGAACCCTAAGAGCACTAACAGGTTTCTTGTAACAATCCCAGTAATTTATGTTTTTTGGGGAGTGTCTATTTATGTTATTTTAACCTAATATATTACTTGAAGTGAATATAAAATAGACTGTTAAGGGAGGGCTGATCTGTATATATCGGGGTTTTATGTAGAGGGAAGAAGCGAGTCTGTGATAATATAGGGTTATATTAAAAGAAAGAAGCGAGCTCTGTGACTATAAAGGGTTTATATGTAGAAGAGAGAAGCTGAGCTCTGTGATTAATTAGGTTTTTATGATAAGGAGAGAAGCTGAGCTATGTGAATATAGGTTAGTATGATAGAGGAGAGGAGCTGAGCTCTGTGATATATGGGTTATATGATAGAGGAGAGAAGCTGAGCTCTGTGATATATAGGGTTATATGATAGAGGGACTGAGCTCTGTGATATATAGGTTATATGATAGAGGTAAGAAGCGAGCTCTGTGATATATAGGGTTATGTGATAGAGGAGAAGAGCTGAGTTCTATGATATATATGGTTATATGATAGAGGAGAGATGCTGAGCTCTGTGATATATAGGGTTATATGATAGAGGAGAGGAGCTGAGCTCTGTGATATATAGGGTTATATGATAGAGGAGATGAGCTCGGTGATATATAGGGTTATATGATAGAGAGAAGCTGATCTCTGTGATATATAGGGTTATATGATAGAGGAGCTGAGCTCTGTGATATACAGGGTTATATGATAGAGGAGAGAAGCTAAGCTCTGTGATATATAGGGCTATATGATAGAGGAGAGAAGCTGAGCTCTGTGATATATAGGGTTATATGATGCAGGAAAGAAGCTGAGCATTGTGATAAATAGTATGATAGAGGAGAGAAGCTGAGCTCTGTGATATATAGGGTTATATGATAGAGATGAGCTGAGCTCTGTTATATATAGGGTTATATAATACAGGAGAGAGGAGCTGAACTCTGTGATATATAGGGTTATATGATAGAGGAGAGATAGGGTTATATGATAGAGGAGAGAAGCTGAGCTCTGTGATATATAGGGTTATATGATAGAGGAGAGGAGCTGAGCTCTGTGATATATAGGGTTATATGATAGAGGAGAGAAGCTGAGCTCTGTGATATTTAGGGTTATATGATAGAGGGGAGAAGCTGATATGCCAATCACTGCCGACCGCCTAACCAGGAAGGATACATTCACAAAGCATATAGAAAATTTTGTCATCTTTTGGATGGCTTGGGGGGTGGTTCTGTCTGCGGTTTGCGGATTTACCCGTTCCCCATAACCATTGAAATGCACATCCTCTGCCTTAAAACTGGGTGGAAGATTGTGCATGTTCAAAGTTTTTCGGAATGCTGGCAGCTGAAAAGTTGTCCGGCTGAAAAGCTGTTCAATGTAGACTACTGATTTTCTATTAAAGTCTATGAGGACGGTTTCTAGTTGGTTTTTAGACAGTTTCTGAATCTGCAAACCATCTTAAAATCTGACGAAGAAACTATGGTGTGTGGACAAACGCGAAGTGTAATTCTAAAGCTGGCTCTGGCTCTGTTAAACTGCATGGTGAGAAAACCCATTTAACTAAATTTGTACTATTGCAGTATCTCCACCCCATATGTTTCAAGTACTAGGACAGTGTAGTGGAGAACAGGCTTGTCAACAGTTTGTATTATGCTCTCAAGTATTCCACTATAGGTGGTAGTATCATAAAAAAGTATGTTATAGCTTTTCTTTATTTTCAAAAAATATATTTTTGGTGGTTCAGGTTGTAGTTATAGAACTACAGAGGTAACAGTTGTACCCATGCCCTTGCACTTGAGGAGGGCTAGGTACCACTCAGCTGCAGAATGAGACACCAGTTGTAATGCGGGAGTGGATCCGCTGGGCCAACGCAAGCGGTGATAGCTAAGCCACGCCAGGGAACGGAATCTTAGTAGGCCCCGGTTTTCACCAGAGCCCGCCGCAAAGCGGGATGGACTTGCTACGGCGTGAGGCTACCAGGTCGTTACCCCTGACGTGACTTGCTTGCGATGGGAGGCCGGCGTCGTGGTGACACGATCGGTGCATAGTACAGAAGGTAGGGCAGCGCAGAGGTTCGTGTCAGAGCAGCAAGTCCAGGCAGGCGGCACAGCAAGGTCAGGAAACGTAAGCAGCGGACTGGTACACGGGTAATCAGGATGGAACAGCAATACTCTCTAGACACCAGGTAAGCACACCAACAGACTGGCAGGAAGTACTGGGGGCGGATACCTTAAATAGGACCAGCGCCCGACAATAAACCAATTATCGGGACACTGGCCCTTTAAATTTAGAGAAGCCGGCGCGCGCGCACCTTAAGCGGCGGCCACGCGCACGACGGCCGGGACAGGCAGGAGCGGCGTTCACCGGAGCGCGGCCGGGTAAGAGAGGCGGCGCCGAGGCCGAGCCAGCAGAGGGGTGGTCGCGGGCCGCCGCGCCGGACCCCCTGCGAGCGGGGAGATGGTCACGGGGGGCAGCGGAGCCCGCGACCCCTGTGACAGTACCCCCCTCCCCCTTAGGTCTCCCCCTCTTTTTTAGAAACTTAGAGAGGAGGTCAGGAGACAGGTTGGCCTCCGGTTCCCACGACCGCTCCTCTGGCCCGAACCCCTTCCAGTCAATGAGAAAGAACCGCTTCCCCCTCACTGTCTTCTGTGCCAACACCTCCTTGACCTCAAAGATGTTATCAGAGTTGGCCACAGGAGAAGGCGAGACAGGACCACGGGAGAAGCGATTCAGCACCACCGGCTTGAGGAGGGAGACATGGAAGGAGTTCGGGATGCGCAGGGTAGGAGGCAGGCGGAGCTTGTAGGACACCGGGTTTAGATGTTGCAGTACCTCAAAGGGACCACGTATTTAGGACCTAACTTGTGCTAGGCACCCTAAAGCGAATATATTTGCTGGATAGCCAAACCTTATCGCGCAGGCTCAAATAAGGGCGAAGGCCTACGGTATCTGTCAGCCTGGACTTTAGTGCGAGCAGAAGCCGTAACAGGGCCTGTCTGTGAGCTGCCAGAGAGCCTTGATGTCCTTTACTTGGGCATCCACGGCCGGGACATGACACGAGGTAAGAAGGGGGAGGGGGGGGCGGGGATGTAACCCAAACACGACAAAAAAGGGGGAGGCCCCCGCGTATCCCGAATCTAAAGAGTTATAAGAAAACTCTGCCCAGGGAAGAAGATCAGACCATTTATCCTGCCGGGCGACAAAAGTGCCGCAGGTAGGTACCAGTACCTGGTTAACCCTCTCTAACCTGCCCATTCGTTTGAGGGTGGTATGCGGATGAGAAGTCTAAGCGAACCTGCTATTGACCACACAAAGCCCGCCAAAATTTTGTAATGAACTGGACTCCCCTGTCAGAGACAATGTGTAACGGGAGACCATGCAGACGGAAAACGTGACTGAAAAAATATTGGGCCAGCTGAGGAGCAGAGGGTAACTCAGGCAGTGGGACAAAGTGAGCCATTTTGGAAAAACGGTCGGTCACGACCCAGATGACCGTGTTTCCGGAAGAGGACGGGGGGTCAGTAATGAAGTCCATGGCTACATGGGTCCAGGGTTTTTCTGGCACAGGGAGAGGCTGAAGAAGGCCCGCGGGACGAGGGACCTTATTCCGGGCACAGGAGGTGCAGGCTAGAACAAAGTCCCTGACATCCTGAACAAGAGTAGGCCACCAGTAATAGTGGGAGATCAGTTGTAGCGACCTATGAACTCCTGGGTGCCCAGCCGTACGAGAAGCGTGTCCCCACTTCAGGACTCTAGGGCGCAAGGCAGGCCGCACATACGTCTTCCCGGGGGGTAGGCGTTGGAGATCCACGGGGGCGGCCGAGACGAGTCGCTCAGGGGGGACAATGTGCTGGGGAGGAGGCTCGAGACCCACCGTATCCGAGGAACGAGAGAGAGCGTCCGCCCTGACGTTTTTCTCGGCCGGCCGAAAATGTAGACGGAAGTCAAAACGGCCAAAGAATAGTGACCACCTGGCCTGCCGGGGGTTCAGGCGTTGAGCCGACTGCAGATACAGGAGGTTCTTGTGGTCTGTGAAGATATCAATAGGGTGGTGAGCCCCCTCCAGCAGGTGACGCCATTCTTCCAGAGCCAGCTTTATGGCCAGTAATTCTCGATCACCTATGGTATAATTCTTCTCGGCAGGAGAGAATGTTTTGGAGAAATACCCACAGGTACGAAGTTTACCGGAGGAGGATCTCTGCAGCAGGACAGCGCCGGCGCCGACTGAAGAGGCATCTACTTCCAGAATAAACGGACGGTTAGGGTCTGGGCGAGACAGGACCGGAGCCGATGCAAATGCAGCTTTGAGCCGGTTGAAGGCGTCTTGAGCTTCTGGGGGCCAGGACTTGGGATTGGCGTTCTTCCGAGTTAGAGCCACCAAGGGAGCCACAAGTGTAGAGAAGTGGGGAATAAATTGTCTGTAATAATTAGCAAACCCCAAAAAACGTTGAATGGCCCGGAGGCCCACCGGTTGTGGCCATTGCAACACCGCGGAGAGCTTGGAAGGATCCATCTGGAGACCCCTATCTGAGACGATGTACCCTAGGAAGGGTAAGCTGGTACGTTCAAACAGACACTTCTCGGGTTTGGCAAAGAGCTGAGGAGTGCGGAGTCGCCCGAGGACCTGGCGGACATGGTGGCGATGAGTCTCGAGATCTGGGGAGAAGATAAGGATATCGTCCAAGTAGGCGATTACACAGACGTAGAGTAGGTCCTGAAAGATTTCATTGACAAAATTCTGAAATACTGCCGGGGCGCTGCAGAGACCGAAAGGCATAACCAAATACTCAAAGTGGCCGTCCCGGGTATTAAATGCCGTTTTCCATTCATTGCCTTCCCTAATGCGGATTAAATTGTAGGCCCCGCAAGATCCAGTTTAGAAAAATATTTCGCCCCACGCAGGCGGTCAAAGAGTTCGGAGATCAAGGGAAACGGGTAGCGTTTTTTTATGGTAATTTTATTCAAGCCCCGATAATCGATGCAGGGCCGGAGGGACCCGTCTTTTTTCTCCACGAAGAAGAAGCCGGCTCCAGCCGGAGACGAGGACTTACGGATGAATCCTTTGCGGAGGTTCTCCTTGATGTACTCAGACATCGCCTTAGTCTCCGGGACGGAGAGAGGGTAAACCCGGCCTCTGGGAGGAGTACAGCCAGGTTGCAGGTCAATGGGACAATCATAAGGCCGGTGTGGAGGAAGCGTTTCAGCCTGACTCTCACGAAAAGACATCGGCAAAGTCCCAGTAAGGCGAAGGTAGACCTGGAGGAGGCTTGGCAAGCTTCGGGAGGCGACTTGAGGAGCGAAGTTGCGGCTTGGACAGGCAACGGAGAGAGACACGCGGAACCCCAACGCATGACTTCCCCTGTGCTCCAATCCAAAGTCGGGGTATGGTCCTGTAGCCAAGGAAGGCCCAAAAGGATCTCCGAGGAGGATCGAGGTAGGACTAAAAGTCGCAACGTCTCCTTGTGAAGAGCCCCAATTTGCAAGAAGAGGGGGGCCGTACGGAAGCGGATAGCGTCCTTAAGGCATTCGCCACTAACCGAGGAGACGAACATGGGTTTCAGCAACGGAGTCACAGGAAGACGACACCTGAATCAATAAAGGCGGTGGCCTGGAAGGTGCTGTCCGGAGAAGCACCAATATATATGGGCATGGTTCAGCGGGTAGGGCCGTTCTGACACTAGGTTGCCTCTCCTACGAGCCCTAGGTGCGGAAGTTTCCCGGGCGCACGGACAGTCCCAAGAAATGGCCAGAACCACCACAGTAGAAGCAGAGCTGCTTCAGACGACGCTGAGAACGTTCCTCCTGAGACAGGTGGGCTCTCTCGACCTGCATAGGTTCCTCTTCAGAGACCGTTGAAGGAGGAAGAGGTGACCGCTGGAACGTGGGAGCCAAGCGGGGGAAACGGCGTGGACGGACGGTTTCCCGTTGTAGGCGGAGCTCTTGTTGCCTTTCGGCGAAGCGAATATCCACTCGGGTGGCCAAATGGATTAGATCATCCAAGGCAGCTGGTAGATCCCGAGCGGCGAGCTCGTCCTTGATTCGCCCCGAGAGGCCTTGCCAAAATGTCGCCACCAACGCTTCGTTGTTCCAGTCCAGCTCCGAAGCGAGAGTGCGAAACTGCACCGAATACTGACCGACTGTGGTGTCGCCCTGACGAAGCCGGAGCAGCGCTGCGGCAGCCGAAGATGTGCGGCCTGGTTCCTCAAAGACTGTGCGGAACCCCCGGAGGAAGGTTTGGAGGTCTGCTGTCAGAGGATCCCCTCGATCCCATAGTGGCGTAGCCCAAGCCAAGGCTTCTCCAGACAAGAGGCTGATAATGAAGGCCACCTTGGCTCGCTCTGTAGGGAATTGATGCCCCATCATTTCGAGGTGGATGGAGCACTGGCTGATGAACCCACGGCATTTCTTGGGATCTCCATCGTAGCGTGAGGGGAGTGGCAGATGCAGAGAAGGCCTCGAAGCAGGTAGAGCACTGGATGCCGAAGCAACGGATGCAGGTGCAGAGGCGGCAGCCAGGGAGGCAGACGTGTCGCCAGGTTCTGCATCATGGCCGCAAGCTGGTCGATGCGTTGACTCTGCTGGGCGACAGCTGTAGAGATGTCCCGGAGCTCAGGCAGAGGTACCTCTGGCGAATCCATGGCCAGTACTGTAAATGTAATGCGGGAGTGGATCCGCTGGGCCAACGCAAGTGGCGATAGCTAAGCCACGCCAGGGAACGGAATCTAAGTAGCCCCCGGTTTTCACCAGAGCCCGCCGCAAAGCGGGATGGACTTGCTGCGGCGTGAGGCTACCAGGTCGTTACCCCTGATGTGACTTGCTTGCGATGGCGGCCGGGGTACAGCGTGGTACAGAAACGTAGTCGGAGGCGTAGTCGGGGACAGGCAGAAGGTCAGGGCAGGCGGCAGAGGTTCGTGGTCAGAGGCAGGCAGACGGTCAGGGCAGGCGGCAAACAGGCAAGGTCAGGAAACGTAAGCAGGCGGACTGGTACACGGGTAATCAGGACGGAACAGCAATACTCTCTAGACACTAGGTAAGCACACCAACAGACTGGCAGGAAGTACTGGGGGCGGATACCTTAAATAGAACCAGCGCCCGACAATAAACCAATTATCGGGACACTGGCCCTTTAAATTTAGAGAAGCCGGCGTGCGCGCGCCTTAAGCGGCGGCCACGCGCCCGACGGCCGGGACAGGCAGGAGCGGCGTTCACCGGAGCGCGGCCGGGTAAGAGAGGCGGCGCCGAGGCCGAGCCAGCAGAGGGGTGGTCGCGGGCCGCCGGGCCGGACCTCCTGCGAGCGGGGAGATGGTCGCGGGGGGCAGCGGAGCCTGCGACCCCCGTGACACCAGTATTATACAATGCACTCAATATATTGGAAGCCTGCTAAAGGTTTTGCATTGGGGCCCAGGAGCTCTGAAGGGGTATTCTCATTTTAGACATGTATGGTATATTCATGTGTGGCTTTCTCTGTGCATTTCTATGGGAGTTCCGAATGCAGCTCAAAAAACATTCAACTGTGTCCATAAATCCCATAAATGTTGCACATGCATGGCCACCTCTCCATTCGTACAGGTCATGTCACTAAATAAGATGTTGGATAACGGGTCCCCTTTATGGGAACTAAGTTCTATTCCCTGAGGTAGGACCCACGTCTTTTAGGCATTTTTTTTTCAAATTATTTATCTTTTAAATTTTAAAATTAAACTCGTTTAACAGAGAAAGCCAAATAAAATGGACAGGCACCCTGTAAATTTACAAGAAAAATATTTACAAATACAGAATATAGAAAAACTGGCATCAATAGAAAACTATGCAAGAAAAATACATAGAGGCATATTTTCGATACACATAGCGTGCATTTTTTCCCCACACAAAGAACAAAGCACCAAGCATACTGACACACACAAACATACCTGCTGACCCAAAGTCTCCAAAAACCATGCAGTTTGTATAGCAAGCCAGAGGCGCTTTATAGAGTAATAGAGGAATGTTGTGTCTCTAGCCCTATAAGTCACATTTATACAAGGGCAAATCTGAATGATCTAGTTGTACCCAATGGGGGAGTGAAGTTTTCTTGAGTTATTTCCAATTCATGGATTCCCAGTGTAAAAATATTAATATTTGATAAAACAGTCTCTCCCATTTAGAAGGAAGAAGATCTTCTATTGGATCTAATAAACGACCCAGGAGCACACCCCCTAGAAAAACCTAGTTTGATGTTGATATACTCATGGACGTGAGCCCAATATTGGGGCATCTTCGGACAGTCTCAAAGAAAAAGCTATGACCTCCACCACATCTATGGCATATCCAGTGGAAATGCTATTATTGTGTGAGACAGGAAAATCATTTCTGGGCAGATTGGACAACTACCAATACCATTTACTTGGTGTAGCATGAGTGATAAGGAGAAGGAAATACGCAGAAGAGGTTGTGACAGCCACGCGGTCTGTGTGATAGACACGCTCCTAGTTCTGCTGAAGTTCTCTAATTGCAGGAAAGGCATTTAAAAATGACAACATGGGTTAAGCGTTTAAGAAAAGCTTGTTAAGATGACAACTCTTAGGAAAACCCAAATGCCCCCTTAACCAATAACTTCCCCAAAATTTTATTGATCAAATTTTTTAAACCCCGGGAGGGTTTTTTCAGTCTTTAAATTTAGAAGGCACAATAGGGCCCTTGCATGGGCCCCCAGTACACTTTGATGTGCCAAGAAAAAAAATTCCAGTCTAAAACAACTTCAGCTAATGACAAATGTATTTTAGTCGCTAAGTGCGGTGGGCAAAACCCAAGGTTCTCACGGAGGAGCACCGCTTTGGTTTTCTGTCCGATAGTAGCTTATTTCACATATACATACTGTCATAGACCGAAAGAAGCTTCTCCATGTGTGATTAATAGCCAAGGCCCCCCCTTGTCCCAAATTGAGAAGAGAATTTTTTGAAAAAATTGTTTGTATAATATGGTGTATAGCTTTTCTTGTGATATGCCAGCAGAATGATAACCAGTAAGCTAAATAATAAAACAACATAAGTAAAGATAAAATGAAAAAAAACAACAAAAAAAACAAACAAATCACAAACCAGGGAGCTACAAGCAGCAATGACAACTACTGCTGTATGATGCCGCTGTCCATATCTTTTGCCAGCCATAGCAGAGTTGCTTAAGTAAAAAGCTTTCTGGAATTGAATATTTTTTTTATTTTTATTCAGTGGGGGAAAGGTATTCAGAAACCTTTAAATTTTTTTACTCTTTGTTCGATTGCAACCATTTGGTAAGCTCCAAAATGTTCTTTTTTTGCTCATTAGAATGTACACACTCTCTCGGCACCCCATCTTGAAAGAAAAGCGAACAGAAAGAGATATGTTTGCAAATTTCATCTAACGAGAAAAACTGAAATATCACATGGTCTTAAGTATTCAACCTCTTTGCGGTGACTCATATTTTAACTCACATGCTGGACAACAGTTCTTCTGATCTCCTCCCGTGAGAGGCGTTATACGCCTTCCAATTGGAGTCTCCAGCTGTGTTTTATCTAATTAAACTGACTCTGAACGTGATTAGAAAGCCACACACTTGTCACCTAGAGTCAGCAGCTCAACCGTAGCATATCAGAGCACATGAGACGGTCTAAGGAACGCCCAACGGAGCTCATACAGACAGAATTGTTGGCAAGGCACGCAGATCGGCCGCATTACACAAAAGAATTCGCAGCACTCAAGGCTCCTTAGACCACAGTTGCCCTCCATACAGCCTAAAAACGGAAGAAGCTTGTGACGACCACAACGCCACGCTTCATCGACCTGGCCGTCCTACCAAACTAAGCAATCGTGGGAGAAGAGCCTTGGCAAGAGGTAAAGCGAAGAACCCCAAGATCACTGTGGCGGAGGTACTTCAGCAGATGCAGTAGTGGAGAGGGCGAGCAAAAGTTCCACAAAGTCAACTATCACTGCACCTCCACCAGTCGGGTTTTTGCAGAGTGCGGCCGACAGAGAGCTTCTCTCTCCTAGACGCAAGACATTGAAGCCCGCATACAGTTTGCAAAAATAACACATGCACAGGACTCTCAGACCTATGAAAATAAGATTCTCTGGTCTGATGAGACAAAGATTCGAACTTTTTTGGTGTTAATTGTAAGTGGTATGTGTGAGAAAACCAGGCACTCGCTCATCACCTGGCACCTGCCCAAATACAATCCCAACAGTGAACACATGGTGTGGCAGCACATAACGATGGGCTGGTGGTTTTTTCATTCAGCTGCAGGGACAGGATGACTGTTGCCATTGGAAGAAAGAGGATGGTTCCCATGCACAGCGATATCACATGGATGAAACCTCTTCTAGATCGCTCTGGACCTCAGGACTAGGCCGAATTCATCTTCCAACAAGACATTGACCTAACACACCACTAAAATAACAAAATCAGATGCTTCAGAACAACACTGTGCCCATCTCCTGACTGGCCCAATCAGAGCCCCTGACCCTAAACCCAATTGAGACATCTCTGGACGAACGTAAAATGCTGTCCACCAATGTTCACCATCCAACTGAGGGAACTGGAAGAGGATCTGCAAGAAAATTGCAGAGGTCTCCACATCCCAGGAGTAAAAACTTGTCGCATCATTCCCAAGAAGACTCATGCCTAACTCAGCTCAATACTGAGCAAAAGTATGAATTATTAATAACCTGTGAGATAATTTTCAATTTTCTTCGTTTAATAGAATTTTGCCAAAAAAATACCTCACTTTTCTGTTTTTTCTTTTCTTTCAAGATGGGGTGCAGAGTGTACATTAATGAGCGAAAAAAATGAACATTTTGAATCTTACCAAATGGCTGCAATGAAACCAAGAGTGAAAAATTTAAAGGGAGTCTGAATACTTTCTTTACCCACTGTAAATGTGTTGCTTTAAGTGGTCATCTGATTTGGATAAGTCTACCAATTACGAGATTATTGTGAACGTTTCCACTGCTAGAAGTGGTAAAGGAAACAGCCAATGGGTTCTCATTAGCAGGAGCGTATGTAGTAGTGAAACCAATGCCTTGGTACCAGAGTGGGCCCACTGACCCAATACATTGTAGACACAAGGTAATACATAGCACCCACTGAAATGGCTACAAAGTCACACTCCATTGGACATTGGAGGACCATTGTCTTTTGCGGCTATTAAAAGAGGTCTCAGATGGGATGACTATGCACATGAAGTCACCAGCTACTGGTGCCCGCAGAAATCCTCATTAGGTTAAAAAGTTCATTCTTTATTGAAACCAAATTTAAAATGACACCATGTAAAGCAGCATACAAATAATAGTGCAGTCCTATTCCTTATTCGAAGCTGTAGACTTACTAAATGGTGTTTGTTAAATAGTGCACCTGGAGTGATCACATGATCTTCTGCTCCCCTTTCGGGAGTGCATATGTTGATACACCCTTTAAAAGCCAAACATCTCTTTAAAATGAAAAAGAAAGCAACAATATTAATTAATAATGATACATTAAATCCTGCCGTATATTAAGGCCATGGGAACTCTCGTCTGTAAATCATAAATCCACCGAGATTTTCTATCCAATCATTTTTTATGTAAATCACCTCCACGTCTGGATCTGATAACTTTCTCTATACCCAAAAACGAAAAACCACTGACATCTCCCCCATGGACATTCAAAAAATGTTTGGAAACCGCAGAGGATAGTACAGCATCTAAACGTGTAGAATCTGAAAGGTGTCTTCTGAGTCTCACTTTTAGAGCACAAGTGGTACACCCTATTGCAGGTAACTAAATAAACAACATATTGGGTGTTACAGTTTATGAATGTTCGTATATTGAAGTTGTTGCCATTGGAAAGAGAAGTAAAGGTTTTAGTTGGAGCAGCATGAGGATATGCAGTGCATTTCTTATGTCCACATTTGTAGAATCCTGAGGTATGGAGCCAGCTATTATTATTATGCTGTTCTTGATCAAAAAGACTAGGAGAGAGATAAGATCCTATCGCAGGGGCCTTACAGGATATAAATCTAACATGTGGTTGCAAAAAATGTTGCATGTCTTTAGACACATATAATAAAGGCAAATGTTTTCTATAATGTTGATAATTCATTTATATTGGAGACTGTAGATAGTAGAGAAAAAGATATTCCCAGAAGTTTTACTTTTAGATTAGTGTTAGTTAACAATTTTTTTCTGTATAATTTGTCCACTTTTTCCTTAGCTGTCGAGAGCTATTTTTGTATCCGCAACGTTTGAGACATTCTCAGGTATCCTGTTCAGCTTGTTTGTATACAGAATCCTTAGTACAATTTCTCCCGATTCTGACCAGTTCGCCAAGAGGATTATTATTTATTACCGGTTGGGGATGGCATGAGCTGGCCAGAAGAGTGGTGTTCCTTGCCATAGATTTTCCGTACAATTTGACTGAAACATAGCTACCAACATCACCAATAAGAGTGCCGTCTAAATAATCGATAATTGATTTTTGGTTCAAAAATGTGAAACAGAGATTCATAGTATTTTTGTTCATATACTCTGGGAATCCCGGAATGTCTTGATCGTCTCCCCCACCTCCTCACCAGGAGCAGGTCATCAATATAGCGACCATACCACCTGATGTGGGGGGAGTATGACGGGATGACTCTCCTAGTAGGTGGTGCTTAAAAGCTTGTAAACCCTTTAGAATTTTCTAACTTTCTTCATAAATTTTGATCTAAAACTACATCCGATTTTATTCATTGAGGCAAATGATCCAATATCACATACAAGTGATTGACAAAAGTAAATGAACCTTTAGGATAAGCAGATAATTTGAAGGTAAAATTAAAATCAGATATTTTCAAGTAATGGGATGATAAACATATATAACTAGGTGACCTGTTTTATTGAAAAAATATGTATACATCAGAGTCTGATCCTCAGAACACGTTTGTGGAAGTATATCATAGCACGAACAAAGCAAACTTCCGGGTAAGATTTATTGATGGTTATCAGGCTTGAAAAAGTAACAAAATCAACTCTAGAGGTTGGACTCCACCAATGCACAATCAGACAGATCCTATACACATGGAGGACATTTAAGACCATTATTACCCTTCCCAGAAGTGGTTGACAAGCAAAGATCACACAAAGAACAAGGCATATAAAAGTCCACAAGGTCAAAAAGGAACCCGAGACAGCCTGTAAGCAACTAATGGCTTTTCTCCTATTATCTAATGTTGATGTTCATGAGTCCTCAAACAGGAGGACACTGAACAACAATGGTGCTCATGGCAGAATTGAAGACAGAAAGCCGCTGCTCTCTAATTAGAACATTGCTGCTTTTCTGCAGTTTGCTAAAGATCTACTGGACAAGCCACAAAGCTATTGGAATAACGTTTTGTGGGTGGATGAGACCAAAATAGAGCTTTTCAGTTTGAGACGTGTCATGTTTAGATAATGGAAAACACTGCATTTGAACATAAAAACCTTATGCCATCTGTGAAGCATGGTTGTGGCAGTATCATAGTTAAGGCATGTTTAGCAGCATCTGGGCAAGGACAGCTTGCCATCATTGATGAAACAATGTATTTTGAATTACACCAGCAAATTCTAAAGGAAAATGTCAGAACATCTGTCCATGAGCTGAATCTCAGGAGAACGTGAGTCACTCAGCAAGACAAAGATCCTAAGGCCACAAGTCGTTCTATCAAAGAATGGTTAAAAAAGAATAAAGGTAACGTTTAGAAGTCAAAGTCCTCACCTTAATCCAATAGAAATGCTGTGGAAGGACCTGAAGCTTGCAGCTTATGAGAGGAAACCCACCAACATAACAGAATTGAAGGTGTTTTGTACAGAGTAATGGGCTACAATTTTCCTAAGAAGATATGTGGAGGACTAATCAACAATTACCGGTAATATATATAGCCCATCTTATTTTGCTGAGTTATATGTATAGATGCAGTTATTGTACATGGGATTCCTACTAGAAAAACAATACTATGAATACTTTTGTCACATACAGATATTTGATATTGGATAATTTTCCTTAATAAATAAATGACCAACTTTCCTTGACTCATTTGTTCAATTTAGTTCTCTTTATTTTCTTTTTTGTGTGAAAATGTTAGGTTTATGCAGAACTATAGAAAATTCTGAAGTGGTTCACAAACCTTTGAGCAGCACTGTAGACTGGAGCTGTCATGATGTGAGAATCTGTGGTGTAAATAACATGATGTGATATAATGGAGTAAATACAATTCAGAAATCATTATTGGAAAGAGTTCTTACAATCAAGTTACAGAATGCCCTAAACCAAGCGATAGCGTAGTCAGAGACAATAACATCTGTCAAGAGGCCTACCTGAAAGTGCTGGTAAATGCCCTGGATGCATATGGATTTAGGGTATTGCTATGTAGAGCACTTGAGTCTAAATAGCCCTCTAGTCTTCACCCCTTAACACTTATACAGGGATCTGGTCTTCTCTGCAGGTCAATTCCTGCTTGATATCCTGGTACAGTCTCCAGTAGGAGCAGGTGATGCTTTACAATGTAGTAGAAGAAGATATAAATCAGACAAAGTTCGGTTTTCACTAGATAGTAACCAAGGGTCATGGGCAGGTGGCAGACAAAAGGGTTAATTACTAAGTAAACTAGATCACAACCAGAAAGTCACAGAGTAGATATGATGTTGTGGTACACCAGCTAACTAACAGTTGTTTAATGCTTAGGAAACAAAGCAGGAGGAGCCCTTTAAATAGAGCATAACGTGCAGGCATAAGTGGAGGAGCAAATTAGTTTAACTAACCAAACACCCATGCATGTAGAGAGAAACAAGGGGATGCAATGCTAGCAACTAGTGTTGCTCAGATCTGTCCCTGTTTAGTTTGGCTAAACTCATGAAAATACTTGGATTTGGGTGTCCAGACCTGAATTTTTTTCCTCTGACCCTAACCCTTAATCCTGATAGTAACCATAACCTAAACCTAAATTAGAGTTATTTTTTTTTTTACTGGGTTTTAAATGAGTTAATTTACCTCTCCATGGGCACTTCTGTCTGATGTCACTCCTAGTCCAACAACACATGAGTAATTCTAAGAAAGCATTGGACCAAAAGTGATGTCTGATGGAACCGAAATTAAAGGGACAGCGTTATGGGACAGGACCCAATAAGTAAGCCATTTAAACCCACTAGGGTTTAGGGCAGGCATCCTCAAACTGGCGGCCCAGCTGTGGAATACACCCCACATGCATTTTATAATCTATAACAGTGAGATATGGAGTTGTAGTGTCCCAAACAGGGAGGGCCGAGTTTGAGATGCCTGTTTAGGTTAGATGATTTTTTGTTAATTAGCTAAAATTTATTTGAGAACTTGAGGCCCTTGTACTTGGGCTGAATTTGACTCTGACTTGAATCTGAAACCAGACATTACTAACAGTGGTACAAACGTATTTGCCATTTACTGTTCAGTGTAGTAATCCCTAGACTTTAATCAAAGTATCTTAAGTATTAAAGTGTCTAGGTTCTGTATTCTCTTCTAATAGAGCACTATGCCTCATGGCCATGTAATACACAGTCAAGTCACATTATTAAGACCACTTCACAATTTCAACACCGGCAGCGCGTAGTTCATGAAGGGAGTCATGTGGTAGGCTGGCTTGGTGGGTATACAAGGTATGCGATTGGTTGTCTGTACACATATCCCTTGTTGCTGTCATGGGTAAAAGTGATTTATCAGAATTGAAAGGGATGATTATTGGTTTTTGGGCTAAAGCTCATAGTATTTCCGAAACTAAACAGTCTGCATTGCTGTGGTGAAAGTGTATGGTGAGGGGATAAATGGCGCAATTGTGAATAAGCAACGTGCAAACTGCAGAGCACCATGAGCCATTGATGTAAAAAGTCAATGTCACAAGACAGGTGCACAAGAGTAAAACAACATGCTACAGTGGAGCAAAATGAAGTAAAGGGCTACCACACATGTTTATAAAACAACAGTCCAGCGAACTCTCCTGTGAATAGGCTCCAAAGTGAACGGGTGTCACTGCACCTCTGCTAACCAAGTCGCATCAGCAGAAAATTATTTTTACAGCAATATTGTAACTGGTCCTCCGATGATTGGCAAAAGGTTACTTTCTCCAATGAATCCCATTCTCTGCTTTATCGAATGGATGAATGTTGTCATGTCAGGTGAAAAACATTAGAAAACAAATACCCTGCAGCCATTACTGGAAGAAAACAAGCTGGTGGTGGCGTCATTATAGTCTGTGGAATGTTTTTGTGCCATTCTCTAGGACACTAACCCATTTGGAGGCACTATTCACTAATTTTGGTCTGAATCCATTCTTGAAGATCACGTACACGCATACATGCTGATTGCCCTCCTTAGGGCAGATGAGAGCTTCTAGCAAGATAATGCACATGACTAGAAAGGTCTGACATTGGTTGGAAGAGCATGACCAAGATTTCGAAGAACTACCCTGTTCCCTTAATGCCCTAGAGTTTCAAGCAATTAAGCATCTGTGGGATCACCTCGCTTGTCATGTTTGCTTTATGGATCCTCCAGCAGTTGTGTGATACAGTCGGCTCCAGATACCTGTATCAACCTACCGAGACTTTATTGAGCCCATCTACCGTGTTTCCCCGATAGTAAGACACCCCCGATAGTAAGACGTAGCGGGGAGTTTAGGGACGTCGACTAATGTAAGACGTACCCCAAAAGTAAGACATAGTAACTGTACTTTGTCTGCGCTCCTCCCCGGGTACGGCGCTTTGCCCGGCGCTTTGAAGCCGAGTTGCGCAAGTGTCACTGGCGGCCGGGGATGTCCGCGATTCCACCCTATATGCGACTCCTCCGGAGCGCATATAAGTGAAGGGATACCACTGCGGGGCACAGAGCGAGCGCTCCGTGCTCCGCAGTGGTCTCCGGGCGACCGCAGACTGGTGGCTGTCCTGAGATCCCGGCACAGGCAGCGTGTGTCATCACGCTGCGTTGCGCGGCTGTGATGTCGCCGCCTGTGCCGAGAAGAAGATAAAAGCAGAGCGGAGGGGCACGGGGAATCCAGGTAAGTGATTGTTTGTTTTTTTTTTTTTTATTTTTCCTACAGCGCCTATACCTGCCTACAGTGCTTTTCCCCTACACCGGCCCAACCCTGCCTACAGCTGCCTATACCTGCCCAGCGCCTATACCTTTTTTTATCCCTGCCTACACCGGGCCCTATACCGCCTACCTGCCTATGCCTCCTACAGCTCCCTTATCCCTCCCTTTTAAACCTCCCTCGCGCCTATCCCTGCCTACAGCCGGCCCCCTATACCTGCCACACTCCCTTATACCTCCCTACAGCTGCCTATACCTGCCCAATACCGCCTACAGCCGCCCTATACCCTCCCTACAGCCTGCCCTTTACCGCGTATGGGGCCCAATACTGCCAATATAAGACATACCCCGAAAGTAAACAAGTGGGACTTTTGGGGAAAAAAGAATGTAAGCCGCGTCTTTTTTTTGGGGAAACACGGTATGCTGTTATGTGCCACGGGGGTTTACTTGGTTATAATAAGTGATTGACCGTGAAAATTTTTTCATTTTAAACTTTATAATGCAACACCAGTTAATTATATTCTGGCAATTATAGCTGCTTTATGTTCTCCTTCAAGAATGCAATGACCTGCAGGAATATAGGCCAGCTCAGAATTTGCCACCTACAATCATGTGTTATTGTATGACAAAACAATTAGAAGTTGGTGAAGTTTTTAAAGAAATTTAATTAAAATCCAAATGCACTACTTACTGATGCACTGCTATTCTAGGGTCATAGCTATAGGACGTGCATATGTTACAATCGCACCCAAGGCCTTAGGGGTCTAACATCACCAATGTTATAAATAAAGAACGGGGAGCCCTGCTATAAATTTTGCACTGGGCCCTAAAGCTTAAAGGGGTATTCTCATTATGTAAAGCGACAGATTTGTGTTGTGTGTATAGCGGATGTGTGTGGATGTCAGGCCTACTTGCATGGGACTGCTGGGAGGTGTAGTGCACTAGTGCAGGGAAATCAACTACAGATACTTCTTGGCTTGGTTCTTGCAGGCTTCACTCACAGCACTAAACTTAAAGCATTTTACACGGTACTGGTAGAGAATTCTTCATATGCACATAATTATTCACAAACAAGAACTGCTCTCCTGGCAATTCCTCACACATTAACCAAGTAGCTCTTTCCCTCTGGACTCTAGGTGGGGGGGGCTTCTGGATTAGGGCTTTTTAAAGGGGTTGCTGTCTCACTTTACATTGATGACATTTTACCATCAGTCCTGTTTTCTGGTTTCCATTTTGAATTCAGGGGCGTGTTTGCAGGGCTTCTATAGGCTTGCAGTAGAAATAGAGCCAGGTCTGTTAGCTTTCGCAACAGTTGCTGACAGCTATCATGAGAGTTAAACAGGTCAGTCGCTATTGCGACCGAGGAGCTGATGTAGCCATACAAGAGGGGATTTAGGAATAGGTAGGAGACTGTTAATGGACATATATTGCAAAGTGACTTTTTTTTGCAAGATCTTTAACATAAAAAGCAATCCTTGTAGTGAGAGAACCTTTTTAAGCCCTCAGGCAGTCGGCTTCTCTTATTATGCTTTCCTGAAATAATTCAGGGAGGTCTACTTCACTCTCAATCCTCTGCACTTCAGAGGCCTTTCTCTTGATAGGCTCCAGACCCAGGGCAGTGATCCCACACTGGGACTACTAGCTCTCTTTGAATTCCTGCAACCACCTAAATGTCTCACTGTTCCTTGTCTCTCCTCTGTTCTTTCTCTCAGAAAGTTACCAAATCTGTCCCTCTTCTCCCACTATGCTTATTCTCTCTCTCTTCAATCTACCCGTCTCTGCACCTTCTTGTTCCAGGTGAATCAGGACAGCCGGCTCTTGGTCCACAGCTGGCTTGTGGCCTAGTGACCCTTTTGCTGGAATAACTCTAGTTCGAACTAGTCCCCGGAGTCGATTGCTAAGGTCTTAACAATCGACTTGAGGCTCTTTAACAACCGGCTTAACTACCGACTGGTGTCCGCGGGAGTCGAATTGCTTACTCCTGATCTAACTTGATTGAGCTGGGCATTACAACCGGCTCTTAAAGACCTGTTAGCGACTTCAACACGCAAGTAAAAATATGTGTCCCCCAGTGAGGTAATAGGGTCCCCCAGTAAGTTATACGTCCATCTTAGTTGGTGGGTATATACTTTATATTTCTCCTAGTAGGGTAGGTGTGTAGTTTTATGTCCTAGGCAGGTATATAGGCAGGTTATGGATCCCCCAGGAGGTATTATAGGCAGGTATGGATCCCCAGCAGGGATATAGCAGGTTTAGGAGTCCCCAGAGGTTATATAGGCAGGTTTAGGTCCCCAGAGGTATATTAGGCAAGGTTTAGGTCACCCCAGAGTGGTATATAGGCAGGTGTAGTCCCCAGCATGGTATAGGGCAGGTTAGTAGGTCACCAAGCAGGGTATATAGATAGTTATAGGCCCCAGCAGGTATATAGATAGCGTATAGGCCCACGAGCAGGTATATAGATGCTTATAGGCCCCACAGCACGTGTAATTTAGGTAGGCTTATAGGCCTCACAGCACATATGTAGGTAGATTATAGCTCCTCCCTGCCACGTATATAGTAGATAATTGCCCCCATCCTGCAATTATGACAGATAGAAAAAATAGCATCCCTCCCTGCACATATGACAGTAGATAATAGCATACCTCCTGCACATATGAGTAGTAATAGCCCCCCTCTGCACATATAACATTAGATAACAGGCCCCCATCCTCACATATAACAATAGATAACAGCCACCCTCCCTGCACATATAACAATAGAAAAACAGCCCCCCTCCCTGCACATAAAAACAATAGATAACAGCCCCCCTCCCTGCACATATAACAGTAGATAACAGCCCCCCCCTGCAATAAAAACAATAGATAACAGCCCCCCTCCCTGCACATAAAAAAATAGATAACATCCCCCCTCACTGAACATATAACAATAGATAACAGCCCCCCTCCCTGCACATATAACAATAGATAACAGCCACCCTCCCTGCACATATAACAATAGATAAGGGGGGGCCCCCTCCCTGCACTTTAAAACAGTAGATAATAGACCCCCAGCATAAATAGCGCTGATTAAAAGTAATACCCTGACAGCACTTCCCTGACCTCGCTCCCAGCCGCTGTCGCTGTCGGCGCGCCCGGTCTTTTTTTTCCCGCGGCGTGACGTCACCAGGCCGCGCGCGGGCAGCGTGGGTGACGCGCAACGCCGCCTGGGCTGTGCAAATCCTGACTGCGGCCACAGATTACCCCCGCGGAGCTCTCTGCTCAGCTGAAGCATCTAACTGTATGTGCGTCCGGCGGACGCACATAAAGTTAGTCCCGCCACCGCTGCCGTCGCCAAGGTCCTAAGCCGCTAAGCCGATAGCTTAGCGACTGGTAGCGGCTTAGGACCCTAACGATCGGCGGCGGCGGCGAATAGCGGCGGCGCCGGGGACTAGTACGAACAATGCAGCAGGTGAACACAATTGACTGACCCTAGCACATAGCAGGCCCTCCTTTTTAACTGTGTGACCTGCAGCAACTGCCTCCTACTCCCCAGCCATGCTTCTTTATTTTAAAGCAATCCCTGCCCTTAATAAAATGCTGAGTCAGTTAACTCCTTGTTGTTCCCTATATAAACAATATATACACTGAATATAATGCACATTAAACCTATATACATGACCTGTTCAAAGAAGGTGGTCCCACCCCCTAGAACTACATTGATTAGCTTTAGGAAAAGGTAAATAATTACCAAATAAATTGCTGTTCTGCTTTCATTTCTTTTCAGAGCTAGAGGAGTTCTTATATCCTGCTTGTACACAAGCTTTCCTAGGTTATCGACTATATTCTGGTGACACCACTCCCTGCTGTGTCTTATCAGCGGCATTGGAGTCTATGTTTCTCACAGACAAACTTTCACCCTTCACAGCTCTGTAGCCTTGATCCGCACTGTTATAACCCCTCCATCACCAATATCTCTCTAACAGGCTAAACCAGGAACATGTCAGTCACTGCTGAAGTACCATCAACAGCCTGAACGGGAAGTGGGAGCCTGAAGCGAGATGTGAAGAGCAGGCACTGATGGAGCAAGATGGGAAAACCCCTTTAAGTTTTTTTGTTAGGTAATCTACACTTCCAATCTCATTTCTTAACCTCTTAGTGACACAGTCATTTTTGGATTTACATTTTCTTGCTTTTCTTCCCGACATTACAAAACAAAGCTAAATGAGGGCTAGTACTTTTGCCGGATGATTTGAATTTTGTAGTGGTTTTTTATCTATTTCACCATGTAATGTATTAGGGACTAACAAAATAAATTCTTTGTGGGGTGGAACACAAAATGCAATTGTGCAATATTTAGGAGGGGGAGGTGATTGTTTACATGGAGTTCACAGTTTAGTGTAAGGGTATGTTCACATGGCGTTTTTCAATCTGTTTTTCAGTCCGAAAAATGTATTGAAAAGCGCTGCGTAAAATGTATCAAAACATGTACCCAAAGTGTACTGCGTGTTTGGATCCATTTTCTGTGCAGCAGGATTGCACCCTATAGTTTTAAATAGGGCGTCTGCTGCGTAAAACGGATCAAGAATTGACATGTCCATTCTTTAAACGGCTCTGAAAGACGCATCAGAAAGACGCATGTAAACACGTATCGGTGATCACTCGTCTGAACGCCAATGCGTGTTTTACATTGATACCAATGTAAATCACACTGCACATTGTTAGATGCGGGTTTGGGTCTGTTCTAAGTCCGAAACACGGATCCACACACACATCTAAGAAACGCCATGAAACATCCCCTAAATGTTGCGTCATGTTATCTTCGTTCTGCAGGTCAGTGCGATTATTAATGAATATATCATTTTCATTATGTTTTGCAACTTTAAGAAAAAAAAGAGCTTTTTTTTGCGTGCCTTAATTCCCAATAACCTTTGATATTTTTCAGTCATTACAACTGTATGATGGCTCAATTTTTGTGAGGTGTAGTGTAATTTTTATTGCCATAAAGTAACTTATATCCAAGGTTTTGACAACTTTTTAATCCATTTTTTCAGGAAGACTACTTCTGGTGGTATACACTTCAGTATTGCTCGACACACTCAAACAATATGCTGTATTGTGATATATTGGTGCTTGGTATAAATAGAGTCACAATTACATTAAGTCTATAACCACACACAAAATTTTTATAATAATTTTACAAAACTTTATTGACATAATTCTTTAACATCCAAAAAAGTCTCATGTAATACAGCGACCAATTCGTTCCACATAAACGTTTTTGGTTCCCATAGGACCTTCATCAGACAAGTCGCTTACTGTTTAGTTTAAATCTATATCGAGGCGCAGGCGAACCTTGATTATATGCTTGAAGTGCCCATGGCTTAGGAAGAATGAAGGAAAGCCATGGGCGGGTATAGACTTCTGGTGGTAGGTATTTGATTTCTTTTTATGTTGTTCGCTCTACAGGATAAAAATCATGATATTGTATCAGTTCAAACTTTCACAGACTTGCAATACCTAATTTGTTGATTTTTTTTATATATACAGGTGAAACCAAAAGTTTACATACACTATGTAAAAAGACACATATGCATGTTTTTCTCACTATCTGACATGAAATCAGAATAAACCATACCCTTTTAGGTCAATTAAGATTACCAAAAGAGAAGAGAATTTTTTAAGGCATTTTTATTACTTTCTGCAACGTCAAAAGTTTACACACATTAGGATTACTATGCCTTTAAACAATTTGGGACAGCCCACACAATGATGTCATGTCTTTGGAAGCTTCTGAGTTAATTACAGACACACCTGTGGATGTATTTTAATTCACACCAGAAACACATTGCTTGTGTGTGTAACATCATGGGAAAGTCTAAAGAAATCAACTAAAATATCAGGAAGAGAATTGTGGACTTGCTCAAGTCTGGATCATCCTTAGGTGCAATTTCCAGATACCCGAAGGTGCCTTGTTCATCTGTACAAACAATTATACAGAAGTACGAACAAGATGGGAATGTCCAGCCATGACACCACTCAGGAAGGAAATGGGTTCTGTGTCTCAGAGATGAACGTGCTTTGTTCCGACATGTGAATATCAACCCAAGAACGAAAGCAAAGGACCGTCCCAAGATGCTGGTGGAAGCTGATAAGATTGTGTCATAATCCACAGTGAAACGAGTACTATATCAACATGGACTGAAAGTCCACTCTGCCAGGAAAAAGCAATTACTCCAAAAGAAACATAGAAAAGCCATATTAATATTTGCAAATGCACAAAGGAACAAAGATCTACGTTTTCTGAGACATGAACTGCAACTGAAATTGAACCATCATTACGTTTGGAAGAAAAAGGGAGAAGCTTGGAAGCCTAAGAACACCATGCCAACTGTGAAATACGGGGGGTGGCAGCATCATGTTGTGGGGTTGTTTGGCTGCAGGATGGACTGGTGTACTTCACAAAATAGATGGCATCATGGGGAAAGAAGATTATGTGTCAATACTGAAGCAACATCTCAAGACATCAGCCAGGAAGTTAAAGTTTGGGAGGAAATGGGTCTTCCAAATGGACAATGACACAAAGCATACTGCCAAACTGGTTACAAAGTGGCTTAGGGATAACCAAGTCAATGTTTTGGAGTGGCCATCACAAAGCCTTGATCTCAATCCTATTGTAAATTTATGGGCAAAGCTGAAAAGGCAGATGCGAGAAAAGAGACCTATAGACATGGCTCAGTTACACCAGTTCTGTCAGGAGGAGTGAGCCAAAATTCCGACCAAGCTTGTGGACATATATCCAAAATGTTTAAACCAAGTCATACAGTTTAAGGACAATGCTACCAAATACTAATGAAATGTATTTAAACTTCTGACTTTGCAGAAAGTAATAAAAATGACTTAAAAATTCCCTCCCTCTCATTATTCTGGCATTTGGCAAATATAAATAATGTTGGTTCCTAATTGACCTTAAATGGGTAAAATTTATTCTGATTTCATGTCAGATAGTGAGAAAAACATGCAGATGCATCTTTTTATACAGTGTATGTAAACTTCTGGTTTCAACTGTATAGGAAAGATAGGTAAATAATTTTTTTAATTTTATTTTTTTTACATTTTTTATATAATTTTTTTTAAACTTAACTTTTGTTTACTGTAATTTGTAGCCTTCAAACCCCACGGTGTCCTCAATTACACCTGGCGTCTTGTAGGATCTAATGGCACCATAGTAATGGCAGACCTAGAAGCCTTCATTATACTCCTAACCAAATGGCACCCTATAATTGCCTTGCGGGGGAAGATCAGATGGTGGAATGGGCATTGCACTGCTTTCTAAAGGGCTTAGATGACATGTTCATCTAGACCTCACTATCTAAATGGTTAAATGGCTGGGAGTTATCTCTGATTTCCCCTATTATCAGCAGGTGACAGCTGTATTTAAAAGCCAAAACCTGCCAGGTAAGGAGCGAACTCAACGTGTGAGCCCTCTCCGTGACTTCTTAATGCTGCCATAACATAAGAGTATGTCTTGGGGCATTAGGGGTTAATAATAGTCACTTGACGAGAATACAGGACTGAGACGTTAAGCATCCATTGATCTAATAGCAGAGCAACATTGAGGCTGGGGATATGTTCTGTTGTCTTAGCTAAAGACATGCTGATGCAAAGTCGAATAGTTTACTTTTTGTAAACTCTTCCTCCCTGTATTACTGGTATAGGAAGTGCAGCAGGATGTGTGAGCTTTATAGCAGCTGCAATGAATGGAAATTAACCGAAAAGTGTCAACAGAGACCAGGTAATGACTGTGGTGTTACATGAAGAGCTATATCTCAGTATACTATGTACAGAGTTGCTATACTGTTTTATCCAGGCCTCTGGAAGTAGAACAGAGCTACCATCTCTCATTAATTCCTTGCTCTCTAAAGATGAGATGACATTGTTGACCCTGCCCCAGTCTACACAGCAAAGTTAAAAAGTGATCAGCAGAAAACAGTTAATAATAGAATAAAGTAATACAGCAAGTCCTAACAGTTATTTGATCTAGATCAATTGCTATGACTATTCCCCTTCAGTAGTCTTTAGTGCATAGCATGGTAGAGAATAATAATATATCACAGTAAATGATAAATATCCACATGAATGACATTGGCCTTTGGAGACATTTAAAAGGTGTTATTTTATTCTGTTCTACGAGTAGTTATTAAAATGATCTCTGTCCCATCAGTCTACCTCCTGCATTTACAGCAGTGAATAATATTCAAGTTCGATGACCTCTCATGTGCAGTAAGAACCCTTATACCTTGTCCTGTCAGAACATTAGTACTTAAATCAAAACACCGCATCATGATTCTTTTTTATTACTTATAAGCTGCTGTGAATTCTCCCCGTTGGTCTCACATCCATCTGCAGAAAGGCCTGAGGCCAGATTAACTTACCATTTCGAAACGTGGAGACCCGCGACCTACTTTTATTATATTTTATGTCTGATATTTATTTACCGGAGCTTTTAAAGTTATGATGTGTGAAGAAAGTACAATGTAGATTAATTACTGCCTCACCTGCTCCGCCGTGAGCTGGGCGTGTATCGGCCTTGGTAATTCATTATTAGTTAGTTTTAGTTTTGTAATTAGATATTGATCACGGTTTAAAGGATATCAACCACTTTTAGCTTTCCATACATGGCACCATATATACAGGATCGGATTAGCCCAACAGGGGATCCTACTGGTACAAATAGGTAATGATACAGAAGCAATCAGGCTAGCTGCTGTTGACAGATCCTGTGGTTTGTGTGACTGCCCAGAGGAGTCAGGCTCGCTTATCTATAAATATATTTATGAACATCCAAGTAGTCAACAGAATTGAAGGGTCTTTTTATACTGCTTATCATGGTAGCCTATGATGTGTAGCTCCAACATAGATCTTTCATGCATGTTACTCACTGGCAATCAGCATACATAGGGGTCCATGTTAATAAGGGTATGTTCACATGGCGTAATTTCGGTGCGCATTTTGCCGTGTATTTGCGCTCTAATATGGGCTAGATGCGTGCCGAAATTATGGTAATCCATAGTTCTTATAGAGAACTATTGATTACGCCTCCTCTCCCTGCTCATACAATGCGATTGTATTGTACGCACGGGGAGATAAGTGACATGTAAATTATTTGCGGCTAATACGCGCCACGAATAATGAATGTCAATGGAGCCGGCGGGCTGTCGGTCTCCCTGCGCCGTGGGAGTATGCACATATTGGGTCGAGCTCCCAAAAGACACGATGTACTGTGGTGCATACTGTACACGCCGCAGTACATCGTGTGAACATACCCTAAGTGTGTACTGCACAATTCAAGTTTTGTAATGACTTCAACTCTGTGGAAAAGCATAGCTCTCTGTGCCATTCCAGTAAACCCTGACAGACTCTAACCAAATGGAGACCATAATAATACACTTTTGGCCTCCATAAGTTAATAGAGGTTTATGAACCTGCCGGGAGCTTTCCTAGGGAATACGATAAATGGCACCGCTAAGCGCAGTGTAACAGGAGCCTAATACTTGGATTTGTTATTCATGTACTAAAGAAAAAGGCTGTAGAGATATTAAACCTGATATCAGTTTCATGATGCCCATACCCTGGTCACTATGAAATAGGAACAGGCTCCCCATTACAGCGTGCTATGATTTATTCTGAAACTCTATATTATTTCAGAGAAATTGTAGCTTCAAGATTAGCAGGGAATTAGGCTTCTAGTCATGGAGTTGGCCCCTGACGGCTTCTTCCTGTCTATTGTAGCCCAATTGACAGGTCTCTCCCTATTTGTGTACAGTTAGGGCCTTACCAAACAAGCCCAGAGGGGCAGGGAGAACCCACCAACAGCTGCCTGCCTTGTTTCTAAACCAATTCATCTTTACATTTGTCATAGTAAATCATAACAGGTTGCAGTGAGGGAGTCTGTCCCAGGATAAAACTGGTGCCAGGTTCCATTTAAACAGTTTATACACCCCCAGTCCAGCTGCAGATTTCCCCAATGCAAGGCACTGCTGGGAACTCTAGCAATTAAAGGGAAGCTACCATCAGAAAGCAATTTTTTGTTAAAACTAAGGCTAGGGCCACACAGAATAGGACAAAAAACTAAAAAGCTAAAAACTGCTGTGAATGTCAGTTTTTTGTGCAAAGCAGCTGTATTTCCAACAAGTTTTTTGGGTGGTTTTCAGTTTTTTGGCATTTTTTTGGACTGTTTTTGGGCAGTTTTTAATGTATGCAGAATTGAAATACCTTGTTAAACACCTGGACAATTTTCAGCAGAACCGTCCAAAAAACGCACCAAAAACCGCACTGAAAATATTAGGCGGGTTACACAGCCTTCAACAGTAAATTTTCTGCTCTGCTCTGTCGTTTTTTGCAACATGTTACAAAAAACAACCAGAAGCAAAATCGAGCAGAAAAAAAAAACATCCTGTGGAGACTACAGAACGTTTTTACTAGTAAAGTCTATGGGATTTGTTTTCAGTCGTTTTTTTCAGCGGTTTTAGAAAATGAAAACCGCTGAAAAAATGACTGAAAATGTCAGTGCAGTGGAGACATAGCCTAATATTCCTGGACAACTATTTATTTTAATTGCTGGCAATATTTTTTTTATTTCGGCTGCCCTAAAGAATTACATATAAAATATTGTCCTTCTCTAGCTTCAAGAGAAAACTTTGCATGGCAGGGCAGACTAATCTCAAATTACTGAAGCTGTTACTTATCTCTATATAGTATCATTACCAATAGTAATGATTTCTCTATTGCTCTCTCCACTGGGATTGATAAGATTAGACTAGACCACGAGCAATACAGGAAAGGAATATAGGGTAATCTTTTTCTGGGGAAGAGGGGTTTCTTCACACTTATCAGGCTATTGCTGATAATAGCTACACTTTTCAGGCCAGAGCCAACCAGAAAGAAGGACCATTAAGCAGTCGTATTACTGCTGTGCTATCAGAGCTCACAGAAGGGAAGTCAGAGAGTAATGTATGTAGGGGAATTTTAAAACATTATATGAAGAAAAACCACCTAATTTAAAAAAATCCATATAATAGTCGCATATTGCTTGTCAATATGTGAAAAGAAAAATGTTGACGGTAGTGTCCCTTTAGCTGGTATTACTGGGAAAAAAGGGCTGCCTAAAGGGGCTGTCGTCTGAGGGTCCCTATTAGGAAATTGCTCTTGATCACCTCCGATTTAACTTAAAGGGTATTTGAGGATGGAATTTCTAAACCGGAAAAGTCAGTTAGTATTATTATCATTGATTCTATAGCACCAACATATTCCACCATGTTGTACAGAGACTGCACTGTAGAGTGTTGCACAGATGATTGTGGGCATTCATTGGGGGTCTGTAGAGCTGTCAAACAGACAAATGTTTCAGTTATGAAGTTTTAAAGGGGTTTTGCCACAATGTAATGTTGACGTGGGATCCTACAAAATGGATATTTAATCACTTTTCTAAATGTGTGTGATTAAAAAAATTGCAGCCTGAGAGAGCTACAGGCTGCCTTACCTGCCCTTAGTTACTTAAAAGCTTCTATTAGATACGACCAGGCGGAGTGACAAGAGCTGCTGGCCGGGCTTGCACAGAGCAAACTTCTTATCTGATGAGAGGGAGCTGAAGAAGCTTTCAAGGCACCGGGTAGAAATATGTGGTGTTTTGTATACAGAATCCACTAGTTGTAGTGTGATTATCTGAGTAGATCCCTGTTTTATCTGATGACAGAGAACATGAAGGAGCTTTCAAGCTGCTGTGGAGAAAAGGTGTTGTCTTTTGTATACAGAATCCACTAGTTGTAGTTTGATTATTTGATGAACATTGCACACGACCCTTATGCATGGCTTTTGTCTCGGGCTTTTGTCTCCTCTCTCTCTCAGTTCAGCATTGCTTTGTTTACATTTGCTTCTTAGCAGATAAGGCACGTCCTGGCAAAACCCCTTTAAGATAACGAGTCCCAACATACTGTACTTACAATTGGATTTGGAGAGAGTGACTTAAAAAAAAACCTTAGAATTGAATGTCATAAGAACTTGATTTTGCTATTTTATTTCACATAATCAAGTCTTGTCGACTAAAGCAAGAAGTAAAAATATATTTGCAGGAGCGTGGAGTGTATCCCAGCCAGTAATAGCATTTTCTGAAGCAGTAGATGAATATTTCATTGAATCCATCTCAAAGTCTTAGATGACAGATATTCAGTCTTAAGTTAGGTCCCTCATGTCTGTGTCTCCCGGTCAGATTGCTGCAGGAGACCTGGTCATCTCTTCAGACAATATGAGGAGCAGAAGGTGAGGGAGACCTGGAGTAACAGGTGAGCGCATTAACAGCAATCCAATTCATACACATACTTCAATCTGCTCAGTAAACTGTAGCTTGTTCTATCTAGAATCCCTGCGCTCACTCCAGCAAATATCCGCAAACCAGCCCTAGATGGGATAGATGGAGGCCTTCAGCACTTTCCTTTCTGTAAGCTTTGTTTAATGTTAACATTGCAGTTATGTTTCTGCTCCTTTCATGTATCATATGTCAGATATCCTAGAAGAACATGAAACGTTTCCTTTACATGCAGTGATCCTGCAGGTTACAATGGCTTCAGGATACAAAATCTTTAACATGCATAACATGTTCTTTACTGGAAACCACATTCACATACAAAGCCACAGACAGTCCATATCTGCGGCTGATATGATTGACTGGGAGAGCCTACCAATCAGCATGGGTATTTTACTGATCAAACCTGTGTAATAGTGAGGTGCATGTAGTGATTGGAGGTCTAGTAGCGCCTCCATATAGTACATTGTGCTACTACATGTCCTGTACTCCTCTTTACATGTGCCAGGATGAGCGGCTCCTTTAAGGCACAAAGTAAGCTCCATTGTAATTTTCTGTTGCATTGTATATATTGTGCAGGACCCTGACAAAGTTCCTGTCACCTTCCAGCAGTTTTGACTTTTATGTGTAAGCATTTGCTTTATCTGTATTAGTTATCTGTATGTATATGGGGATGTGTATGTATATAGAGGGTGTGTATGTACACAGGGGGTGTGTATGTATACAAGGTGTGTGATACAAAGTGTGTATGTATACAATTGGTGTGTATGAACACAGGAGGTATGTATGTATACAGATTGTGTGTATGTACACAGGTAGTGTGATACAAAGTATGTATGTATACATTGGGTGTGTATGTATATAGGGTGTGTGATACAAGGTGTGTGTACAGTATGTACTGTGTAATATAATTAGAATAACCGGTAAAACTTTATTAGTAACCTTTAATGCTGTTAAACATTAAAAATTTTAACTAATCAATGGGGCAACATCAGTGTTTTAAAAATGTTCAAGAAATTAAAAAAATTTAAAAATCATAGGGGAAAAATGTTTGGTGCCCTTGAACGTGGATTTTTGTTGTGCAAAGGTGGCTGGTTTTTAAAACTTATGTGTTGTGTATATAATGTTTTGTATGTAGTCTGTGTATGTACAGTTTATATAGTGTTTATATAGTGTATATACATAGAGTGTACAAAGGCTAAATTATACAAACTGTGCAAATTCTTTTATACCTTATTGTATCTGATGATGAGATTAATGATAGGCAGATATACAATGGATATGAGATAGATGTTAAATAGATGGATGGAGAGATGTGAGATAGGTATAAAATACATAAGTAGATTGATCGGTATAAGACACATAAGTAGATAGATTGATAGGTATTAGGTATATAGATAGATTTGAAATAGATTGATATGAAAGAGATTTATGTAATATATATAGATGAGAGAGAAATTCATAGGAGATAAATAAAAGATAGATAGGTAGATATAAATGACAGATATGAGCTAGATATGCAATATATAGGTAGGTATTTAGATATGATATAGATAGATGTGAGATAGGTATAAGGTATATAGATAGATAGATAGATAGATAGATAGATAGATAGATAGATAGATATGAAATACATTGATATGAGACAGATTTCTATGATAGATATGAGAGACAAAGAGAGATGAGAGAGATGTGATATCGATGGAATATGGATTAGAAGTGCTGAAGATGATGTGTGTCTGTGCTGATGACCAGTTTCTGGGCAGTGGGCTGCGGTGGGCGAGGCTGAACCTTCTTCTTCCTGAGCTGGTACCTGGCCCAGGCGCAGCTGGGTGACACTGGGGTCCACTGTCTGGTTGTCCCTAGAGGGATCGTTCCTCGGCTTATGTTGTTACCATACTAATGGAAATATGGTTGGAGGGCCGTTCGTGACTTCATCTACATCAGGAGCAGGGTTAAGGGGAACAGCTATTCACTTACATTACATTTTTTGTTAGATTAGGTGGCACATTATTTGTGCCCCTTTTTAATGTCTTTCCTGTCCGCGTATGCTAGGAATTTCTGTCCAACATTTATATTCACAGAAACACTCTGCAGTGAATGTATGGCACACTCCACTGAAAGGATAGCAGCAGAAGGGTGTTAAATTGTAGATCACTAGAATGACAATATACTGCAGGGCACAAGTGCTATAGTCACATTGTTCCAGTGATCATTTCTAAAACTACCCAAGAGAGATTGGGAGAAATTGCATCACATGGTAAACCAGAAAAAAAAAAACGCACACAAAATTGCAATATTAAATTTTTTCCCGTTCATTCTACAAATTTTTTTTTTTTTGGGGGGGGGGGGGGGTCTGTGTGAGGGCAAGGGAGCCCTACAGTTTGGACTGTATGGGGGCCTCTTGAAATTCCTGACAGCTAGGCCCTGCCGCGCCACGGTAGCCGAAGCATCCCTTTAATTAAGGAAAAGCATGTGATGCCATTGCTGGGGCATGGGGCATCACCCAGCTTTTCTGGACACTGAATAATCTATCCAGCATCCAGGAAAGCTGGATGACATCCTATATCCTACATGTGACACAGTTTTCTTATTTTAGAAAAGCTGTGTGTCACCTCTGGGGATGGACTTCACCCAGCTTTTCTGCACACTGGATTGTCTATCCTGCATCCAGGAAAGCTGGGTGACACCCCAAGCCTGCAAGTGGCACACAACTTTTTCCTAAGTTAGAAAAACCTCTGCCTCCTCAGTGTGCTCTATTTAACACCCCCATCTCTACTCCCATTGCCCACCCCCTCTAACTCCCCACTCTACCCTCCCTCCTCCACTCAAACCTCTCTCCCACCCCATCTACCTCCTCACTCTAAATCCCTCTTCCCCATCCCAACTCTTCATCCACACACACTCTCACCCCCTCTCCAACTCTACATCCACACACACCCTCCTCCCCCACTCTACACCCACACACATTCACTCCTCACTCTATGCACACGTTTACACCTCTCTGCCGCACTCTACACCCACACTCCCCACTCTACACCTACACACTCACACCTTCCTTCCTATACACGCACTCACACCCCTTCACCCCCACACACACTTTCACCATTTAGATGCCATAGTAAATGACACCCTGGCATGTAAATGTTTAGAAAACTGGGTAGCGATCTGTGACAGCCCCTGATTGCTATATTTACTATTTTGCCATAGGCAAACTTAAACTCTATCAGTTCTCTATCTGTAAAACACTAAAACGTAACTTTTATTATGTTATAACCTATATACGCACATATTTAAAAAACATATTTCTAACCCTCAATTTATCCTTCTAACGTGTCTGCAAGTAATCTCGCTCTATTCCTTCAGAAGTGGCAATTAGTGGCAGGAGATGGACAGGTTGTGAAAACAATGCAAACTCAATCTCAGGAGCAGTCAAAAATGCAAATGCATCCACTATTTTTTAGAACAACCAACGATTCTCTTGAGGGATCAAGAGAAGGTGAATGAATTATCAGATAATTACAAAGGACGTAAGCACTTCAAGTGATTAATTTATTCTCTCATTAGACTAACGGTAAATCAAAAAACAGGTGCTTGGCATATGGTCTTTACGTTTCAATCTCAATGCCCAGAATTTTAATGAGTTTTTGTATGGGTTAATGATATTAATCTCTTGCTAGAAGGTTGGCTGTACATAAATATATAAAATGAAAAATAATGATAGCAAACTTAAGGAACTAGAAGAAAAATCTCTGTGGTGTATCTGGAACAATTGGCAGGTGGAAAGGTGAGGAGACCCATAATTCTGATATACCCTTGACAATTTTTAAACCAAAATTTAGGAATACACTCCTCCGATATTACAATATATCATCAGGAGGGTATCAGAGAAAGAACACCTTATATTTTTTGATGTACATTTAGATTAGGGGATACGAACAGCCCAAGAGGATGCTTGTGGATCCTTTACTGGAGACTTAGTAAAATACTGTTATATAATGGTTTTACCTGTTTAATAGGTGGGATTCCACAGACCTTGATAATAGAAGGGGAGCTATTCCTTTAGATAGAGGGGATTATATTGAGAAGTTCGAAATCAGGTTTTTAAATAGTGTGTATAGATGTTATGCTTGTTTTAACTAATATAAAGTTATGTTTTTAGTGTTTTAAAGATTGTAGAATGCTGATAGTGTTTAAGATTGGCCTTATGGCAAAATAGTAGATATAGTGATCAAAAGTCACTCTTTGTTCTCTTGAGAGATTCCCATTTTTTTGGGAGACTATTTGACAAGCCCCTGATTGCGCCCCATAATATAATCGTGGGGTTTGACTGGATATCAGGGCAGCTGGGAGCCTAATAAAGGCAATCACTATAGTACTACTATTATATCCTGTCTACGAGAGAGTGTAATAAGAGAACCATATCTGAACTTTATTCTACAATACTATTAAATTGCAGAGCAGTGTTCAAGTGATCCCACCTCCTAGTGGACACGTACAGAAAGAACAAGTAAAAAAAAATCAAATATGTTTTAAAAAGATAAAAAATTAAAAACATGAACATTTTAAACATCCCCTCCCTTTTGCAAGTAAAAAAAATAAAAAGTTAAACTAATTGGTATCACCACATCTGCAAAAATCACTTTATTAAAATACAATATTGATTATCTTGTGCTCGTATTTTGGGGGGGGGGGGGGGGGGGGAATGCCGTAGAAAAAGAATTTCCAATGTCAAATTGCATTTTTTTGGGTGACTTGGTATGGGTCTTGGAAGGTGGGGAGGAAAATCAGTTGGGATAACCGATTTTTACTGGGTTTCAATGGGTTGCTCCACTCCCCAAAATTTCTGCTTGCACACTTCTGCGGCTCTGATGTTACTTCCAAAAAGACTCAAAACATGATCAGCACCTCCAAAACAATCCTAAACAAAATGGCCGGCTGATGTGGCTGCAAAACAATGCAACACACAAAAAATGGATCAGCAGCACTAGTATGTCGTTTTTTTTTTTGTGTGTTTGATGTCGCTTCTGGACCAATACTACATTAGGGCCCCGTTGGATGGGAAGTGACATAAGACTGAAGTGATGCTGGAGCGACAAAACCAAGGAATCAGAACAAGTAATTCAAACCCAGTACAAAAAACAACCCTAACTTTACTCCACCAAATCGCAAAAACTCAATTGAGGCCAACACTATGCATCCGATTTCTGCCATCTCCTTGTGCTATCTAGCACTCAATGCAATATAAACTTAAAATGATGTAATCTATCCTGATGAAAATTATAATGCCTTTATTTGCAGCCACAAACCGTGGATCTGCAACCTATCCAGCTGCCCAGGAAAATATTAAACGCTGGGTTAAAGTGGAAAAAAATATATCTCTCCCAAAGTTAGGTTCTTTTCTACATTTATACTATAATTTGACCCTTTTCTTTGGGCTTCCTGCAGTTCTACATCATCTGTGTAATGACTGGAAACTCAGTAGTTCTGTTTCTCCACCAATTAGTGAAAACAGTCTGCTGTGTTGAGCCCTGCGACGGTCAGATGACCAAATGGGATTGGCTTTTTTCCGGTTGACTCTTTGGAGCCACCCACCTCTGGTTCTATCTTCAAAAGCTTTTAATATGAAGGAAGAAACAGGGGGTGTGCACTAAGACTGAGGGAGATGAATTAAGACTCATGACCAAGCCATATGAGATATACTTTTTTTATTATATAAGTTTATGGTCACGCCACACACGAAGGGGTAATGTAAAAGGGGAAAGAGAACCGGGTGCAAGGTGAAAACCGATTGTCAAATCCACATATAGTCAAAATTATGTTCACCGCACACCGAATAATGATAAGCTAAAGTATTTATCTAGTGTTTTACAGGGCAGATAGACATATATTTGCACCAATTTCAAAAAAACAATATACTGAACAAGCATGTTTTACAATAAATGATCTCTAGTAGAATTTGTTATCTTTAGAGTGTAAGAAACTCTGTTGTGCCGCATGTTAGTTGATGTTGTGCAATGGGCTTTTCCCGGACGTACCGCAGCAATTCCCTATTACACTATGCTCCTCTTCCAGGCCGGTCTTTACAGCCTCCTGCGGCTGATACCCCAGGGGACGCTCCCTATGTGTATGCCCTATTACATAGATATACTCACTCTTCCGCAAACATCTCCTCTCTTTAGTGAACCCTGCTATGTGATGTTCTCTCGAAAATGGCGATTAGCAGAAAACGTCGATTATTATCGAACAATCCTTTTCTTCTATCTATAAGTAAAAAATTTCTCATAGACGATCTTTTATTGATTAGAAAACATCTGTTCAGTATTGTTTGAAATATTGGTGCATATAAGTATCTCCCATGTAAAAACTCATAGAGTAAATTACTTTTAGTCTAATTTATTCGGTGTGCGGTGAACATAATTTTTAAGCCATATGAGATAATCATTTTATTGTTTCCCAGACAACCCCTTTAAGCTTGAATGGCACTGTTTTTATCACATACCAGACTAATAGTGTGTTTCTGTAAGGTTATGTTCACACATCATTTTTGGATTCCTATTTTGGGGTGTATTACGCACCCAATACACCTGTAAATAAGCAACCAAAATGCCTGTAGAACACTTCCCATTAACTGCCATGTAAAATCAGTGTAGTTTTTCAGACAACACTGATTTTACTTGACTATTTTTCGGCACGTACCATAAGTGCCTGCAAAGAATTGACATGTCACATAGATAGATAGTATGAAGGCAGGGAAATCCGCCTCCGGCAGTCCGCGTTGTTTTCTTGTTGAAATTACGCACTTACCAGTGAAGAATTTTCAGTGAGGATACAATGCATTTGCAGGCTGGACAGTGCCCATACTGAAAATAGTCTGTGTGAACGTCCCCTTAGTGTAAATGCACACTTAGGGCGACGTGTCAGGAAAGTGGCGCCTCCACACTAGTTTTAAGGCACATTAAATGAGTGTATTGTGCACCTGAATAAATAAACCTGTCAAAAATCTGGCATGTGGTATTCCTTGCATAGCATATTTGAAGCGCCTACTTTAGGCACATTCAAAAGTGTCAAATGTGCCTAGTTTTGGTGTACAATAGTTCATTTATATAGAGAATATGGCGTCAACAGTTTTTTGGTGCAAAATACACCCAAATAATGGTGCAGTCCTAATGGGACATGTCACCCAAAGTGTTAATGTAGTGGAGTGCATGATTATGCATGTGGATGGCATTTTACAAATTTCCTCCCCATACTACAGATTTTTTTGTGTGGCAGTAGACCTGCAATGCTAATTTTCAATTATACAGCATGTCATGTCAGTTTCTTTTTAATAGTAAAATCCTTATGTGACAGACAATTGCTCACATACCTACTATTTTTTCAGAATGCAGAATACCTGGAAGCAGAGGGTGTCAGTAATTTGTGTTGGGCACTTGTAGTATGCTGGGCAGCCCGCTTAATGAAATAGTAGGGACGTCATCAATAAGTTGTAGACCTAGATGGTGCACCACATGAAACCACATGACTGGCACCCTAAACAGAGGTCCCTCAAGTTGCAGTGGCCTCAGGATACAATATTTTCAACATACATCGGTCTTTACTGTGTCCCAGATACTGATGCAGCCAATTATCATGAACATTTTGCTTGTAGAACCCTGTATTAGTGAAGTGCATGCAGTGATTGGTGGTCTAGTAGAACATATTTTGAACTGCTCTTTGCATGTTCCAGGATGAGCTGCTCCTTTGGGCACCAGGTGACGACAGCTTCATTTTCATTTTTTCTGGTCCATTGTATATAAAGTCCATGACCCAAAAAAGCTCCCGTCCTCAACATAGAAAGTGATTTCCAGCTTCCAGCAGCTATTTCTGATGTTACATAGAAGGATTTACTTGATCCATATTAGTTATCTGCTTCTTTAATCTGTATTTTTCATTATTTTGGTGACATTTTGGGGTTTTACAATCAATTAGCATTTTCACATGAAGTTATGGTCTCAACATACAATAGTCATCTTGGAACCAATCAATATTATATGTTGAGGGATCACTGTATAAGCAATATCTCTGGGTGATGCTCATACTAGCAGTCACCCCCCCTCATGGATAGTAGATTTGTGAATGGGTGTTTATCAGTTTTTTTGCCCTTGAGCAATTTCTCTCAGTTCTCCCATGTATCACTAGGGCTTTTATTGTCTCCATAAGAGAAGGGATTTTTGACTTGCCTGTATAGCAGTAAGTGTGGCCTTTTTCTGTGATTTTAAGTAACTAACCCATTTTATTATGAAGTGTTCTAAAATCCACTTATTAGTCATACAAATTTTTCTGGAGATTTTGCTGAAATCTACAGATGAATTTGAGACAAATTTTTGTACTGTGTTTGCACCAATTGTTTCTCCCATAAATCAAATAAGGTGTCATTAACCTGCACTTGGGGCTTGATTATTGAGTTCTGGATGCTTATAAAGCTTAATCATTTGGGGAATGCACAGAATAACAAAGTAGACTTGAACCCCCTCACCGGTCTGCTCTAGCAAACAGAAACCAACCCTCTAATCACACATGGCCCGAGCTGCTGCTATATCTGGGATGGGAAATGGCAGCAATATTTTACTGGCGGGAAGAATAGAGAGAACCTCCAGACTGCAATGTAATAAAAATCAAATATATTACCACACAAAGCGTAAAACAAGACTGTACATATTGTGCATCACTAAAATCTCTGTTATTTTATACCTCCCCTCCCCAACCAGGCAACTCTGTGTGATAGAACACCACGCCGCTGGTAATCAAACTTTGCTGTCATCCTTACAGATGGATTATATATTATTCGAGAGATGTTTAAAGTGAACCTCACAGTGTTATACCTCACATGCCACAACCAGCTATGTACAGTATAGCAGGAAGTGAGGAATGGATGGCCTCCTGGTTTTTAACCCTTTTTGGTTGGATACCCAGCTGCTTCTAATAGCAAGTCGTCCAAACCAGACTGATTTGGTGAACCAAGAAGTAAAACAAATATGCCCTTGTCAATTGTAAGCATCTTAGGCGACAGCTATTATTTCGCCTTCACCATTTATTCTTATATATTGCTGGTTCTATAGATATATGAACAGACTTAGCGCAATGTGTGCCTGACGACACATTTTAATGCGCCAAAGTTTGGTGCGAAACTGCCATACAAAGTTTGACGCATAATACTCTGTGACAATTTTGAGTGTTAGGCACCAAAAATGTTTGCCGCATAACACTTTCACTCATACTGTCGTATTATACAATCCTCTATATCTATTTAGAACAGGTGTGTTGGCGCCAAGTTACAAAACGGTTGCATGAAAATTCATAGATGTCGCCTCTTGTTCCCAAATTTAGCAATTTTCTTCTTCTCATTTTCCAGTCCAATCACACTGTTATCATACATCCATGATCAATACCCTTCTCCAGGGATGATATCAGCAGTTTTAGTACAAATAAAACGTACAAAGAGAGTGTATAGTCAAAAGTTAACAATATGTCTTTATTTATACCATGATTAAAAGAATACCATAAAAAATAGAGGCAAACAGTCAAACCACAATAAACTGCAGGCATAAAAAGGTCCTATGTGTACATAGTAGGTCAAGATGTAATTAAATTCGAAATCTCCATATATACAGTGGTGGCCAAAAGTATTGGCACCCCTGCAATTCTGTCAGATAATACTCAGTTTCTTTCTGAAAATGATTGCAATCACAAATTCTTTGGTATTATTGTCTTCATTTAATTTGTCTTCAATGGAAAACCACAAAAAGACTTGTCATAAAGCCAAATTGGATATAATTCACACCAAAACATTAAAAAGGGGGTGGACAAAAGTATTGGCACTGTTTGAAAAAATCATGTGATGCTTCTCTAATTTGTGTAATTAACAGCACCTGTAACTTACCTGTGGCACCTAACAGGTGTTGGCAATAACTAAATCACACTTGCAGCCAGTTGACATGGATTAAAGTTGACTCAACCTCTGTCCTGTGTCCTTGTGTGACCACATTGAGCATGGAGAAAAGAAAGAAGACCAAAGAACTGTCTGAGGACTTGAGAATCCAAATTGTGAGGAAGCCTGAGCAATCTCAAGGCTACAAGTCCATCTCCAAAGACCTGAATGTTCCTGTGTCTACCGTGCGCAGTGTCATCAAGAAGTTTAAAGCCCATGGCACTGTGGCTAACCTCCCTAGATGTAAAGCCCATGGCACTGTGGCTAACCTCCCTAGATGTAAAGCCCATGGCACTGTGGCTAACCTCCCTAGATGTGGACGGAAAAGAAAAATTGACGACAGATTTCAACACAAGATTGTGCGGATGGTGGATAAAGAACCTCGACTAACATCCAAACAAGTTCAAGCTGCCCTGCAGTCCGAGGGGACAACAGTGTCAATACGTACTATCCGTCAGTGTCTGAATGAAAAGGGACTGTATGGTAGGATACCCAGGAAGACCCCACTTCTTACCCCGAGACATAAAAAAGCCAAGCTGGAGTTTGCCCAAACTTACCTGAGAAAGCCTAAAATGTTTTGGAAGAATGTTCTCTGGTCAGATGAGACAAAAGTAAAGCTTTTTTGGGAAAAGGCATCAACATGGAGTTTATAGGAAAAAAAAGAGGCATTCAAAGAAAAGAACACGGTCCCTACAGTCAAACATGGCGGAGGTTCCCTGAACCTGTTTTGGGGTTGCTTTGCTGCCTCTGGCACGGGACTGCTTAACCTTTGTGCATGGCATTATAAAAGTCTAAAGATACCAAAAAATTTTGCAGCATAATGTAGGGCCCAGTGTGAGAATGCTGGGTCTCCTTCAGAGGTATGGGTTTCCAGCAGGGGCAATTGACCCAAAAACACTTCAAAAAGCACTAGAAAATGGGTTTGAGAGAAAGCACTGGAGACTTCTAAGTGACCAGCAATGAGTCCAAACCTGAATCCCATAGAACACCTGTTTGGGGAGATTCCACAATGGCAGTTTGGAGAAGCGCCTTCAAATTCAGGACCTGGAGCAGTTTGCCAAAGAAGAATGGTCTAAAAAAATTCCAGAGAGCATTGTAAGAAACTCATTTATGGTTAGGAAGTGGTTGTTCGCAGTTATTTTGGCTAAAGGTTGTGCTACCAAGTATTAGGCCCCGTTCACACGGCTTATTTGTCCGCGGATTGGCGCCGTACTCCGCACCGGATTTGCGATGCAGTACGGCGCCAATCTGTCGGAGTAATTACGGTAATCCATGCTTCATAGAGAACAGTGGATTCCGTCGCTCTCCCCGCTCGGCGAATCCGCCGCGGGGGGAGATAAAGTGACATGACATTATTTACAGCGCGTAAAACGCCGTAGATATGACAGTCTATTGGGGCCGGGGAGCGGGGCCCCGCGCGGCTCTGGCCCGCCCACCCCGCCCTTATTTCACGCCGGATTTGCGAGCGCAATCCGGCTCACAAATCCGCCGTGAATAAGCCGTGTGAACACGGCCTTAAGCTGAGGGTGCCAATACTTTTGTCCCCTACTCTTTCCCATGCCATAGCATGCCCACATCATGCAAGGATTCCCAAACCCACAATAAATACTTGTTCTCCATTTTTGAACTCAGGGCAGTCTTGTTCCCATCTTTTTTATATTGGCCTACAACATGTTTATACCAAACTACTTGACCTCATGTATAGGAAGAAAGTTAGGGGTCACATGTTTAAAAACTTAATAGGAATTTTTCTTTTAGGCTGGAATGATAAAGTCAAAAGACAAAGTTTGTGCACATAATTATCATCATAATTAGCATACTTAACATACAACTGGAATTATAGATTTTGCTTCCCAGTCTTTTGCCCAATATTCTCTTTTAAATGCTGACATACCTTTAAGACTCAGGTTCTAGTTTGATGCTATAAGTGAGGGCAACAGGTCAGCCCCCCCCCCTCCAAAGCATTTAGTTAGACTTTGTATGATTCCTGGGAATTAAGATCTGGCTTGGTAAGTAAGGCAAGTGGTTCTTACCCACCTCTAAGATGCCCAAACCTTTTTTAGTAGTTCTTCTACTAGACCTAGAAGGCTATTCTCCGGAGCACAAACCCCTGGGAGACCTAATTTCTCGTTCAGAAACCTGTGGACCCCCGACCAGAATATTCGACTGGTGGAGCAGTCCCACACCATATGGAAAAAAGAACCTCTCACGTACCCACATCTCGTACACTCCGGATTGAGAAGTTTGCCCATACAGGCCAGCCTAGCTGGCGTATAGTACACCCTATGCAACCATTTTGTCTGTATCAGCTGATCTCTGGCACTAATCACCGAACCCCGCCAAGTGGATGCCAACTCCTCCATATGATGACCTTCCAAACCAGGGATATCAACCTTCCACTTCTCGAAGGACTTTTTCATGGGAGATGGTTGACGACTCAAAATAGTTCTATACAGGGTAGAGACCTGTTTCACCGGGTTTTCCTTTCTAGCCAGTGTCTCCAGGGAATCACACTCCAATTAAATGGTCCCCCCTCCAAATTGTTTAAAGCATGCATGACGCAACTGAAAGTATCTGAAAAGGGGCCCTCCACCTGAGCCGATCTTATTCACTAGTTCCTGGTAATCCGGGAAACGCCCCTCCACGTACAACTGTCCTAGGTATTTTATCCCACTCCGTGGCCACAATTCAAAGTCCACCAGGGAGGTCAACTCGGGTAATCTCCAGTTATACAGATTACTGATGTTCTACGCCATGAAAACGATTTGGAAACCACCGAAGGTCCCGTCTGTACAACACTGGAAGCAAATTGTTAACGGGGATCTGTCCCTATATAGACTTACCTTTGAGGCTAGGGGTGTCCCGGATAGGTTTATGGAGATTTGGGGCCTGTGGCTTGCAGCACAGTCCTGTTAGGTAACATACCTGTGTGTGAGTGGAGCGACCCAGGTAGTGGCGCAAGGATCCTGGTCAGCGGCTATTTTTAAGGTGGCTGGACTAAGAGAATGTGTGGTATGGATGGGTATGAATGGTACTACATCCTGGAGTCATGTCTGAATTCTAAGGTGCTCTGGTAGACAACTTGGTATTAGTGACAAAAGGAAAGAATCAACTTTTGTTTCATGTCTGTGTGGGCACATCCGTCCCATTTATTCTATTGGAAGATTGCTTGTATGTTCTCTGATGACTGTATGTGTTTTCTTAACCTGTTTAATTGTTATACAATGAGGGAAAAAAAAAAAAAGTTCTTTCAAAATAAATACTTTTAAAAAAAAAAGCCCAAACCTTTCCTCTCCCATAATCCAACCTACTAAAATGGGGGGCACCTGGCTGTACGGTTCGCTGTCTGATGAGTTGCCATATTGTACAACCAAAGGAAATGAGCTGAGAGAGACAGGAGAGCAGAATCACATTTAAAGGGGTATACAACTGAATTTGCAGCTCTGTTGCAACTGTTGTGAATAAAGGGGGAGTTGCACTCTCTCCGTTCACTTTTAACCCCTTCACGACCTTGGGCGTATCCATACGTCCAGGTCGTTTGGGGGTTCACGCACCTGGATACGTCCTGAGGATCGCGCGAACTCTAAGCAGAGTTCGCCGCGATCGGCGCGGGGGTGTCAGCTGTATATTACAGCTGACATCCCGCAGCGTCGGCCAGACCCCGGAGCGCCCCGGGGGGGCGGGGGGGGGGGGCGGGGAAATGTCCTCCTGGTCTCTGTCGGCCGGCGCAGCGCAGGATCGGGCGACCGTGCGCTCCTCCCTCTGACAGACAGCACGGAAGGCAAGAAGCCTTGGGTTGCTGTGACGTCACGTGCCCGGCCGTCCCCTTTGTGGGCATGCCCCGGGGCATCGTGACGACAGTTGTCATAGGAACCAGTCAAGCAAAAGCTATGTACTGTTTTTCCCTATGAATGGAGTAAAAAGACTCTCATTCAAACCCCCCTAGGGGGAAATGTAAAAAATAATGTGAAAAAAGTGAAAAAAGTAAAAAAAAGTAAAAAACATTTTAAAACACAAACACAAAAAAAAAATAAAAATACGACCCCGCCCTTTTCCCTTTAAAAAACCCCAATCGCCCAAAAAAGATGAAAAAAAAATAAAATACCCTTTTTGGATGCTGCGTGCGTAACACCCCCCTATAAATTGCATTTTTAATTCCCCCGTAGGTGAACCCCTTTTAAAAAAAAAAAAAAAACAATCACAGAATTAAGATTATGTTCATCCCGAACACAAAAAGGGAAATAAAAACGATCAAAAATCTAGTAACGCCAAATTTTGTACCAAATTAAACGTAGTTCATCCCAAAAAAAAAAAGTCCCATACAGCTCTGTAAAAGAAAAATAAAAAATGTATAGTTCTAAAAGATAGCGATGCATAAATATTGTTTTTACACACAAAAAATACTTTTTTTTTTTTTTAAAGTGCTTAACATAAAAAAACTATATAAATAGGGTTTCCCATAATTTAGTACCCAAAGAGTAAAGTTTAATTATCCATACTCCCGGGGTGAGCCCGTTAAAAATAAAAATAAAAAAACACTATAGGATTGCAGTATTTTCTTCCCCCTGGCCTCCAAAAAAGGGGATTTAAAAAGCGATAAAAAAAAGGCTTGTCCCCCCAAAAATGATACAAAAAAACGAAAATCACTCGCAAAAAACAAGTCCACACGCTCCAAGACAGAAAAAAAAAAAAGTTAGGTCTAGACTATGCGATGAAAAAACGTATTTTTGGGTTGAAAAAAAGGTTTTTTTATTGTAAAAAAGCAGTAAAAAAAAAAAAAAAAAAACAAATTGGGGTATGGTTAACGTATTGCCCTGTAAGAAAATTTCATGCTATATATTTCAGTGTGTAAAAAAAATAAAATTAAAAACACTCCCAAATTTGCTGTATTTTTTTTAAAAAACATGTCACAAAAACCTTAATAAAAAGGGAACAAGCATTATTTTGCACCCCATAAATGGTCCCATAAAAAACTTCAACTCTCCGAAAAAAAAAGCCATACACAGCTTTGCACATAGCAAAAAAAAAAAAGTTATGGCTGTAGAATGGGAAAACAAAAAACGCATTTCACTGTGTAAAAGAAATTAAAACAGAAAAAAACTATATAAAATCTATTCATTGAAATTGTCCCGACCCCCATAGTAAAGTTATCACATCTTTTACATGCACGGAAAATGCTGAAAAATTTAAAACTAAAAAAACAATGACCGAACTGGTTTTTTTCCCCCTTTTTCATTGCCCAATGTAAAAAAAAAAAAAACAATGGAACACCTGTGTGCCTAAAATGCAATACATCCTAGATAATCCCTGTGGGTGTTGTCCAAAAATGGGGCGTTTTTGGGAAGGTTTCGCTGTTCTGCTACTTTGGGGGGTTTTTCAAATGCGACATGGCCCCCCCAAAAAAATTTGCGTTCCAAAAAGCCAAATAGGCTCCTCCCTTTTTACCCTGCCCTGGCCCAAAAGCAGTTTTTCACCACATGTGGGTATTGCCGAACTTGGAAAAAATTGCTTAACAAAGTTTTAGGGTTTTTTTTCCCGGATTCCTTGTATATATGAAAAATTTTAAGCAAAATTGGATTATTGTAAAAAATTTTTTTTTTCACAGCCTTATGAAAAAAAAATTTGTGAATCACCGGAGGTCTATATAAATGCACCCGGATATTTCCTTAAAGGGGGGTAGTTTCCAATATGTGGTTATTTGGGGGTTTATTAAGTTTTGCACCTTAGGGGTCCCCCCAAACCCGAAAAGGCGCCTAAAAAAAATCGTATTTAAAATGAGACCCCCGGTATAGTAGGTGCTTCCTTTTGGGGCTTTTGGTTTTAGCCAAATAATGCCTGGGCCACATATGGGATATCTCTGAAAACAGCAGACCGGGGAAATTATATTAAATTGATTTAAGTCACATTTTCCCATTCCAGGAATTAAGGATAAATATTGAAAATCTGCAAAAAAAGGGGAAAATTTTTAAAATTTCCCTCCACTTTGCTTTAATTTTGTGAAAAATCTAAAGGGTTTTCAAACTTCCCAAAAAGTGTTTAAAACGTTAAGGGGGTTTTTTCTCAATGCTATTATGGGGATCTAACATGAGGGCCCCCAAAGCCACGTCGAACTGGTGGTCCCTAAAAAAAGTATATTTCAAATTTTCTTGAAAATGTGAGAAATTTACTACTAAATTTCTAAACCCTCTAATGTTGTAAAAAAAAAAAGACATTTAAAAAATTAGCCAAAATTAGGGAATTTTGGTAGATGCTAGTTAAAAACATTTTGTGGTGAAAATTATTTTTTCACACAGAAATTTTGCAACTTTCAAAAAACGCAAATTTTTCCAAATTTTCATGAAATTTTGATATTTTTCACAAACAAACAAAGGGTTGTTGGATTAAAAAATTTTTTACTAACTTTTAAACACAAAGTGTAAGAAAAAATAATCTTTAATCACATGGTAAAGGTAAAAGTGCCCCCCCCAAAAGTTATTTTCACATAAATTGACACATGTCAGATTTAAAAATAGGGCTGTGTCGGAAGGTCAAAAAAGGGTGGGGCCCTTAAAGGGGGTTTAAGGGTTTTTTAAAGTGCTGCTGACCAAGTTTCCTCGTTTGTATCCAGAACTCCCATAGAAGGGCAGAAGAGATGTAAGGGCGACCCCCTTCCATTCGTTTTCTCTTTTTGGTTTTGGGGGCTTTTGTCTTGACACCCGGTTTAAAAGATTGGCTGGTCCAATGTACCCTTCCCAAAGGGTGGACCTTGCACTACATTCCGTCTATACAGTCCAGACTGAGTTGCAACTGGAAATTCTTGCCTCATTTTTTGAATTTGGTACTGATGCGGCCCCTACTGATATGGGTACTGCTTTAGTGGGCATCCTAGCTTCTAGCCCTTAGACATAGGGATGACAGCATTATATGTGGGGCAAGCTGCTCTGGGCTACCACTCTGCTAGCTTCATAATCCCAAATGAAACTCGCACCCTCATTTAGTACAGCCATCTTGGAGCCACCATCCCGTTTAAAAACAGCTTGAAAGAATATCTTTATAAAACACACACTTCATAAAACAAATAGCACTCCACTGGAGGATGTGGCGGCTATCACTACCTTCACATGTGAAAAAAGAAATAAAATGGCACTTCCAAATGTTTTATTCATAAAGGTGATAACCTTCCAGACCACGAAGAGGGTGTTCAATTGTCCATAGCACCACTGGACGCGGCCTGTAAATACTGGCCATAAAATGTACAACAATAGCCTGGATTTTATGGCTCTCCTTTTGTCTGGCTACGGCGTACCCCTTTTTGTTTAAAACTGTATAAATTTTTTAAATTAGAAAATTCCCGGGTAGATCATTGATGAACTTTTAAGCAGATCCCCAAAACATTTAATGAAAAGTCAGGGAAAATTTTTAAACTGCTACAAATATTACATTTAAAGTGGGAAAAATCCTTGAAGAAACAACATGTAGAAAACACATCTCTTACAGAACACTGGCAGAAGGCTTCACACGCTTTTACCTTAACTGGTTGGAATCTGAGTAACAAATCATTGTAACAGGTTATTGGATATTTAAGTGACTGCAGACAGGTATAGAATTATCTGTGTTCACTGAAATATACCGTACATGCTCGAGTATAAGCCGACCCAAATATAAGCCGAGACACCTAATTGTACCCCAAAAAATATGAGAAAACTTATTGACTCGAGTATAAGCCTAAGGTGGAAAATGCAGCAGCTATTGGTAAATTTAAAAATAAAAAAGGTACCAATAAATTATATAGGGAGGTATAGGGAAATTTTAAAGTCCCCCATAGGCAAATAGGCAGGGATATGACCCCCAAAGGCAATATAGGAGGTTGGCGGTATATTCTCCCAAGGCAGTCTAAGGTCCCCTATAACAGAGTCCTCTCTGAGCGGGAGCGTTGGCTCTGTCTGAAATAGTATCTTCAGCTGATGTCCCCAGAGGAGGGACAACAGCTGAAAAGATTGCCGGTGCCCCGGCCAGGCAGCGCCTGGACCCAAGGTAACTTGGTATAAACCAAGGAGGGCTTTTTTAGCACATTTTTGTGAAAACTCGGTTTACTCAATATTAAAAATAAATTTTTTCCAAAGATATCATCCATCCATACATCCATCCATCTATCACTTCTCATATCTTTTCACACAATAATTTTAATCCCCCTGCTTTTTCAAATATTCTAAAAAGCAAATAGCTTTTAAATAACATACTGGCACCTGCCTAATATTGACCAATAGACTCCACAAAACCTCCAAATGTGTCCTGTGATACCTTGCACCAAGCAGCAAATCCTTGAAATCCTATGAGTTACACCTTGGGGCCTCCATGGATAGGATTTGTTTAATCAGAACATTCCACAGATGCCCAATTCAAATCCGTCAATTTGGAGGCCAAGTCAACACCTTGAACTCTGCCACAAACCATTTGTGAACAGTTTTAGCAGTGTACCAAAGAATAAAATACTGGTGAAAGAGGGCGCTGCCATTAAGGCCATCACTTTCTTTGCTAACTTGAATTTATCCTGGTGCCTTCTCTTTCTCAGGTAAGTGATGCATACACACCTGGCCTTTCACATGATGTAAAACAATACATAATTCATCAGACCAGGCGACCTTCTTGCATCCCTCTATGATCTGGTTCTGATGCTGACGTGCCTATTATAGACACTTTTAGGAGTGGACAGTATTGGGTTGGGCACTCTGACTGTTCTGTGGTTACGCCACCCCCTACCCAGGAAACTGGGATGCCCTATATGGTCTGACACCTTTTTATCATCGCCAACAGTAATTTTTTTCAGTAAATTGTGCCATCCCATCTTTTCTGCAACCTGACAGGATCTTGAGCACTCAAGATAGGCTAGCCTATCACCCAAGCCCTGGTTGTCCTTTTTTGGAACACTTTTAGTAGGTGCAACCCCTGGAAAAAATTCTTAGATCCCCACCTATAGCAGGTGGTCACCCATACTTCATAGCAATTGGTAACATATCTGGAACATTGGGATAACCCTGTTTATAGCACTGTAGTGCATTACTATGTTATCTTTGGTTAATATTCAAACATGATTCGTGCAACATATGTTTTTCCAAATCAACTTTTGGGAATGTAAATACAAAGGAATAAATTATAGAATTACTTTGTAATTTGCAAGTGTAGGACTCCATAAGGTGAAACCATAGGCCCTCTTACTGCCACTTTAAAGGCTTATGACTTACTCCCTTTTAGTACTGTACATCTTGTACAATGAATGGATACCATCGATAGATGTCTAAGGTGGGGCTACATGGTTACATTTGGTTGAATGTGAGTTGCTATAAAATTCTAGGACTACCATGCAACATGGCAGTACAAAACAATTTCACTAGTGACCTGGTGAAAATTTTAAAAAAATACCTTGTTTCCATATGGAAATATTAACCTGGGTGCAACTAAATGTCACCAAGTTGCCCTTAACTTAAACAGAAGCTAGTGGAGTGAACAATTATTTGTGATGGTTCCAGCTACAGGCTGCATCTGGTCAAACAATGAATGACTGCCCAAGTAATGCACAGACAGGTCCACTAGATCAAAAATGACACTTAAAGAGTGTTTCTTTATTTAGGCTCATAATGGTGGCTCCAGGGATGCAGTTATGCAGAGTTTAGGGGTAACAATATCACCCTGGGGCATAGGGGGCTCAAAGGCCAACTTAAAGAATCCAATATTATAAATGACACGAGAGGTGAGACCGTGTCACAAAGTTTGCATTAGGTCCCAGAAGCATAAAGATACTTCTCCGGTGGAGTCCCAAAAATGGGCCCTCACTTTGATGTCCATATGACACAATAGGACATATAGACAAGGACAATTATTGAGTAAAGGTGCCCACACTATCTATAATACCAATGTTGGAGACATAATATGAAAAATAAGACAGAATTATGTTGCAAATTGTGTTGTAATACGAAGAACATGCTGTGCACCAAGTTTTTTAAGTATTTTTAACACATTTCAAAGCTACTTTGACAGCTTTAAAAACTGACATATTTTGGTGCAGAATTATCATAAATATGCTCAGCAGTCATGGGAAGGAGAGGAGGGTGCATATCAAGAAGCACTGAACTTATTTGCCACGTGTGTCATTGTAATACATTTTGTATAACTGTCCCTTTTTCTCCTCCTTAGAAATCAATGTAACCTACGAAACATACAGAATTCTGTGCTTTTGTGCAAGGGTTCAGGATGACCCAAATTCATGCTAATGATCTTCTGAAAATCAATGTGAGCATTGAAGAAAATTTGGTCAGAAATTGATTACCAAAAGACCCCATAGAGCTGTGAATACAATCAATAGCAGGCTACAATGGAGTCTGGATTCATCCAGACAAATCAATAAACCCACTGTCAAATCTGGGGGTATTGATATGGGGTCAGCTTCATGGAGTCAGCCTTGCATTTAAAGCTTTTGGGAATGTGAATACAGTTTGGCAGATGGTTGATTTATCCTGTGAATAGTTCTTTAAACTAAACTGTCATGTTAAATGTGATTGAAAATTGCAAACTACACAATAAACTATCCAGTAATGAACATATGAACACCACCAATATCACTGCATTTTCTGATATGCAATAAATGTACAATTATCACTTTTTATTGTAGGATTTTAAGAAGTTCTCCAGGACTTAAAGGAGTTTTCTTACTACAATGATTAGCTTTCAACATGTAGGGAACGGTAAATAAATACTTTTTTATAATACATTGCTTCTTTAATATTGCTCTGGTCAGGAGATAAGAGAGATTGTATCTTTTCTGAGTGCATACAAGTGTCTCTAGGTTACCGTCCATATCTTCCCTCCTGATTAGACTGAGAGCTGGGAGTGACATCACCATAGTCGGAGGGAGCAGAGACTATCTCTCTAACAAGGTTAGCTTGATTACAGGTAAACAATAGTTTTCACTCCTTGGAGCACTTGTAGCTTTATTTACACAGATTAAATCTCCTGCACTTAGGTCTCTGTAATGCCTCAACTAGTTATAGAGGAGCTACAGTTGCTAATCACTGCTATAGACCACTATCCACAGCCTATCAGGGCAGTGTCAATCTGAAACTGTCTGTGACTATGTGGTGAGAATACCCCTTTAAATGGACTTAAATGGACAATTTTCCTTTTCAAGGCAAAAGTTACAGCTGCCTGTCACTTTAAATGGTGAATTTACACCTGAGACACTGTGTTTTGCCTTAACATGTGTGATGTGTGATGTTATCTTGCATTGTATATGTGTTGCATTGTGTTTTATTACAGATGCTGCAAGGTTGTGGGCTCCGATACCCAATGGTCAGAAACAACGATGAAGGCGCCAAGTGCTGCCAAGCACAAGGGAAGATGCATGTATGGAGATAGGCCATTGAAGGGTCCTAGTAGGGTCAAAGAGACATGCATGGGGAAGGAAGCTAAAAAGACATAAAAAGGCTGAGCTGTAGTGACTAAAGGGAGGGAGGGAGATCTGTGAGAGTCTGAAGAAGTTCTGTTGCTCTATATGCAGTAGTACTGGGCTTAGACATATCTGTGGGAGAGGCCGGGGGACTGGAGATTGAGAAGGTGTAGTGTGCTGAAGCTGATTAGGAGGGTCGCTTATTCTGAATGAAGGAACAATACTGCTGATTTGACAAGCAGGCCCCGGGTGTCATGAAGCAGACAGTGAGCTGGTGAAGTAATCACATTTACTATCTAGGAGCTATATAGGCACAGGCCATAGAATAAGGTGTGATGTGTGAGCTGTTGCTGAGGTGGTGTAGTCTGAAGGTATCAGCAGCTGGTGAGAAGCGTGGACAAAATTGTTGGTTTCCTTCTATTAAAGGAAGAAAACCCCACAATGGACACTGAAATAACTCGAAACTGACAAAAATAATGATAAATTTAAATTTACTGAAAACTAGATCATGAAAATCAAACATTGCTTTTGAATTGTGGTTCAACGGAAACAAAAATAATAATAATGAAATCTTCCTGGACAAAAATTATGGTTCCCTTAATTTAATATTTTGCTGCACAGCGTATTGAGGCAATTGCTGCAAACAAACAATTTCCATAACTTTCAATGAGACTTTTGCACCTGTCCATAGGTATTTCGACCCACTTCTCATGAACAAACTGCTGTCTCAGGTGTGAAGTTGCTTTCTCCAGACGTCAGCTCCTTTCACTGATCAATAGGATTTAGATCAGGGCTCATAGAAGCCACTTTAGAATAGTCCAATGCTTTGCTCTTAGCCATTCTGGAATGTTTTTAGTTGTGTGTTTTGGGTCATTATCCTGTTAAAGAACCCATGCCCAGTGACTGAGACCAAGCTTTCTGACACTGGGCAGCACATTTTGCTTCAGAATGCCATGATAATCTTAATATTTCATTGTACCCTTCACAGATTCAAGACACCCTGTGCCAGATGCAGCAAAGCAGCCTAAAACTTAACCAAGTCTTCTCCATGTTTCACAATAGGTACAGTGTTCTTTTCTTTGTATGCTTAATTTTTTCATCTGTAAAGATAAAGTTGATGTGACTTGCCAAAAAGTTCCAGTTTTGTCTAATCCATCTAAGGGACATTCTCTCAGAATTTTTGTGGCCTGTTAATATTCAATTTAGCAAATTCGAGTCTTGCTTTTATATGATTTGTTTTCAAGAGTGGTATTCTCTTTGGTCGTCTTCCATTAAGTTCATTTTGGCAAAGACAGCAATGGATGTGGTGATCTGACACTGATGTACATTGATCTTGGAGTTAACTTCTAAACTCTTTGGAAGTTGTTCTAGGCTCTTTGGTTTTATTGTTTTTTTTTTTCAAATTTATAATCAGTTTTACTCTTGAATATCCAAAGAGGTTGGCTATAGTCTCAAAGAACTTAAACTTCTGAATAATATGTGCAACTGTAGTAACAGGAACATGGTCTTATAGCGTTTACTTTTAATAAGTTTGTCTATAATTTTTGTCCAAATCTCCTGAAAAAACTCTTTCCTCTGGTCCATGTTTATTGTGGTACATGCTATGATACCAAACACCACAATGACTACTTTTCAACCTTGAAATAGGCAGACTGAATGAAAACAAGTTTGAAGACACATGTGACGCTAATTACAGCACACACCTTAGTTTAACATCTTCCTATGGTGAAATTATTTTTAATATTTTCTACAGTTATCATCATTTTTTGTTCAGGACAACTTCATTTTTTGTTTTTTATTTTTTATTTGCACCACCATTTAAATGCAATGTCTGATTTCCATTAGTTAATTTTTATTACATTTAAATGTGTTATTACTTTTGTCAGCTTTAAATTATTTCAGGAAACAAACAATTTTGTCCACGTGTTTCTCTGAGGAGTCTGATGGGCGTATTGGACATAGCCTGGTATGGGGTTAGTGGTGCAGTACTTAAACCTGGGAGAGGATGTAGTTGGGTCTCTTTAAATAGCTAAGGGAGAGTCCCTATTCATGACTGGTTAGTGGATAGCTAAAGTTGAAAATTGTTGCCCTGCAGTCTTGTAAATGTTCCCTAGGTTGAGGGGTCTGGGTAATAGGCCTGTTTAGGTCAATTCTGTAAACAGTATGCTGGGCCTGAAAGACAGAGGTAGAGATGGTAAAGTGGAGTATCTGTGAATGGGGTGTAGGTATGCCTGACTATTCTTTAGCTGTTGTGAGAGGAGAACTAAAAGTGAGCCTTAGAGGAGCCTAGTGGGGCCAGTAGTAAGAAATAATTTACTGCATCACATTACTGAATCGAGGTCAGTGGCCTTTAAAGGGAAAGTGTCATCAAAAATGACTTATTGTTTAACTCACGTTTTTTATGTTACTACTATGACTCTGTGTGTCTTTTGAGAACTGCTACCACCAAGATTGCTGTGCCTCTGTGTGGTAAGGTTGAGTAATCTGTTTTGTTTGAATGGCTTTGACCTGCACTTCTCTTCTTTTAAATTATAACCAATAGTAAGAAATCTGAACTCGATGCTGCAAGCTTATCTTTAGAGCGACCTGCAGGTTCTGTGTCTCTGCAGAATATAAAGGTTGCACAAGGGTCGCACCCTCCTTGGTCAAACATTGAAGGCCCATTTTAATTATAAGGCATCATTGTTAGATTCCCTTTCATTTCGGATCCAAGCATTATTGAATCTGATATTATAAATTCCAGTCTGCCAGTCAATTTAGCACCTCACACAGGTCAATCCTTAAATTATTCCAATAGTCAATAGTTAGGTATACAATAATTTTATACAATGTTGCTCCCTAACAATATGGACAGGAAAAAAGAATGTGCATTGCATTTGTGTATAAGCAGTAGCTTCAGGCCACAAGCATATGGCTTAGCCTTTGTGTACAAAGCATATATGACAGCACATAAAGTTCATACAGCCATTAAATATGAATATAAAAAAAACAACTCTGTATGCCTCTCTATAAATTCAGAGGCAAATTGAAGCCTGCAGACTTTTATGGGCACCATAGGCTCTGTACAACTTGGAGATTATAGGGAGACATCTTTTAGTGTCAAAAACATAGATACAAATCACATAAAAATAGGACATTATTTTCTCAAAAACACAGACACAAGGCCATACTTACAGCTTAATGGCTGGAAAATAAACTAACCCCAGTAGGAGGCAATATAAGCCCCAATGCTGCCCGGGAGAGATATAACCGGTGCAAATAACTAATGAGCAGTAGCTCACACACCCATCCACTAGGAGGTGAACTGAATGATGAAAAACTGCACACTGCAAAAGTACCAGTTCACACCAGCATCCAGCACATTTCAAGTGTCTAACACAAGATACAGACACCCTCTGCTACCCAGGATTACAGGGCAATTGAGCTGTAAGTATGGCCTTGTGTTTGTGTTTTAGAGTAACCCATTTTTCTGTATTTTATTCTATAAATTGTTAATGTGGGGACTCGCAAGAAAATGAGGACCCTTGACACGGGTTGCAAATATAATGGCCACTGTATCAGCTAATTGCTCATATTTGATATTTTTCATTTTTTATTATTCAGTTGCCCTCTTAGTGGATGGATGTCTGAGCTACTGCTTATTAGGTATCTGCATCTGCTATATCTCTCCTAAGTAGCAGTGAGGCTTATATTGCCTCCTACTGGGTTTAGTTTACTGTCCTGCCATTGAGGTGTAAGTATGGTCATGTGTTTGTTGTTTTCAGAAACATAGATATCCTATTAAACGTGAACTAGTCCTTAAAAGGTATTGTCCAGTCTTGATAACCCTTTTTTTAGTCTTCTAGTAGTTAATTGAGTGAATAGTGGGGTCCCCTGTTCAGGATTCTTATTTCTTGCACAGAGGGGTTACAAGAGTGGCTCTTGCTCTGGACAACACTCAGTCCATTGATTTGAATGGACACAGTGTAATACTGAATTTATCCTGTGATGGTGCTACAGGGAAATTGAACACTTACTTCCAGGTTCCGTATAGCTGATTGCTCGAGTTCCCAGCAGGTCCACATGTTTTGAACCGCTTATAGTCAAGGGACTCTTCTAACAAGCAAGAACAATTGTCCAAGGTGGAGAACTACTTTAACAACGTCACATCTATCTAAAGTCAGTCACACAGGAAAATAGGTTAATGCTAGGTGGGACTCCTTCCATTCATTAGAGACCTCAGCGCTGCTGGTACAGTATTAGTTTTTTTATTCTTCTTCCACATTTTACGAGCAAAAAAGGGCCAAGTGCCAAGATTTGTTTTTTTTAGAAACAGTTTTTTTTTAGAAGCTTTGAAAAGCCACAAACATATATGACTACATAGTGTTCCTCAGGAAAATGGTGCCTATAGCTAGAAAGCAATAGAGAGAAGATCCACGGCACACCACTTCTTGCAGAAATATGAGCTTATTCAAACATTTTATGTTCTCCATATGGATAACATATAAAAAACTATATTTTTGCAAGAAGTGGTGTGCCGTGGATTTTCTCTTTATTGTATACGTGGGATTGGTTATCCCTTCCACGAGCAACTGAAAAGATACTTCTCAAAGCAATAGGTGTGCACCTTCTGCTCTCTTGTATAGCTTAATAGCAGCTGAAGACAGGCTCACCATTGTTTCTACATTAAATAATTATCTTTGCATCTTTCAATCTTTTTATTAGCAGCCTGAGTCTGTCATTGCCTGCAGCTTTCCATAGCATAGTATACAAACCTACAGAGTTGTCTTAACCCAGTGAGCTACAACATTGTATTAAACATGTAAATGACAAATCCAGCACTGCTACATCAGCATATTCATATGTAAATTCTTAAGAGTGTTTCTTTACATTGCATTTACATTACAAGAGCAGTAATACCAAAGATAAGCAAGTAAATGGATATAGTGAGAAAGCAACCATTCGTTTTCTTTTTATACCGACTCCTTCTGAGAAATTTTCTACTTCATGTAAGAGAAAAATCGGAGAACATTCTTCACTATGACCTGACGGCAAAATTGCACATGAATGTTGTTGCATGGTAATGGCGAGATCAGAGTCAAGTGGCAGATAGATGATGGCTAAGATGCTACTTTACTCATATGTCAGAAACCTGAGATATTACTGGCCCAACATTATCTGCTTTGAGTCAAATACAGTATTAATGTAATGCATTACCGGTAATAATGCTATTGAAAGTCTCTGCAAAATCTTATTTCTGCAGTTCATTTCAGATATGTCGAGAATAAGGGCAGTCTCAGGGAAGTCTTATCCATTGGGAAGACTAAGCAGTTGCCCAGGGGCCCCATGAGCATAAGTTTTGTTACTTATACAGTAGTGTTATTTGTTAACTGTAAAACCATCACTTATATAATGCATAGAAAATTATCTTATAGCTATTTGTATGCATTTATACAAAGCGTATTATTTTATATAAATACGTCTTTATACACCCTGGCAACTCCATTGTTTCGCAAACACACTGAAAAAATGAACCAGCAGCTTTACAAGCGTCAAGAGATGCATAAACACGGGATACATTAATTATTTCAAAGAGCAGTTTCCGGGAGGAAACTGGACATGATTGGGTGTGCTGTAGGATTGTAAGAGGCATGACCTGATGTTACATAGTTACATAGTTTGTAAGGCCGAAAAAAGACAGACGTCCATCCAGTTCAACCTATTGTGCTCTAGTGTTGATCCAGAGGAAGGCAAAAAACCCATGAGGTAGAAGCCAATTGTCCTCATTTTAGGCAAAACAATTCCTTCCCGACTCCAATCTGGCAATCAGAATAATCCCTGGATCAACAACCCTTCTCCAGAATCCTGGTCACTATAACTTATATTACATCTAGAAATGCATCCAGACCCTTTTAGAACCCTGTTATTGAATTTACCATGACAAGTTCCTCTGGCAGAGAGTTCCACAGTCTCTCTGCTCTTACCTCTAGGCGTTTCTGGATACAATCCTGGGTATGAATAGATCTTGAGAGAGTTCTCTATACTGACCTTTAATATATTTATACATGTTTATTATGTCTCTGTCTTTTCTGAAAATTAAATAACCCTAATCTTGCTAATCTTTCTGGGTATTGCAATACACCTAGTCCTTTTATTATTTTTGTTGTCTGCCTGTACCTGTTCAAGTTCTACAATGTCTTTCCTGTGAGCCGGCGCCCAAAACTGTACATAATATTTCATGTGTGGTCTGACCAGTGACTGGTTTAATTGGAAAATAATGTTCTCATCATGTACAACTATGCCCCTTTGAATACCCGATGCAACTATGCCCCATAATCCTGTTTACCTTGGCATCTGCTGCCTTACACTGGCTGCTACAATTAAGTTTACTGTCCACTAGGATTTCGAAATACTTCTCCATGTCATTTTTTCCCAGCATTTTTCCATTTAACAAGTAATCATGGAAAACATTTTTCCTCCCAATGTGCACAACCTTGCATTTATCTGCTTTAAACCTCATCTGCCACTTCTCTGCCCAGGCCTCCAACTTATCCAGATCCCTTTGTAATAACACATTATCCTCTATTGTATTGATTACTTTACAGAGCTTAGTATCATCTGCAAAGATCGATATTCTACTGTGCAATCCATGTGTAAGATCATTAATGAAAGTATTAAAGAGAATAAATCCCAATACTGAGCCCTGTGGTACCCCACTATCAACAGGGATCCAGTCTGAGTATGAACTGTTAATTATTACCCTTTGTTTTCTATCAGTGAGCCAGTTGCTTACCCACCTGCACACATTTTCTCCCAGTCCAAGCATTCTCATTTTACTTACCAACCTTTTATGTGGCACCGTATCAAATGCTTTAGAAAAATCTAGATATATGACATCCAATGCCTCACCCTGATCCAGTCTAGAACTAACTTCCTCATAGAAGCTGATGAGGTTAGTCTGACAGGACCGATCCTTCATAAACCCATGCTGGAATGGAGTTACACATTTATTTCCAGTGAGATAGTCCAGGACAGCATCTTTTAGAAAACCCTCAAACATTTTACCCACAACAGAGGTTAAGCTTACCAGCTTATAATTTCCTGGATCACTTCTTGATCCCTTTTTGAATATTGGTACCACATTTGCTATGCACCAATCCTTTGGGACATACCCCATTTTTATACAGTCCATAAATATTGAGAATAGGGGCCTAGCTATGACATTACTTAACTCCCTTAGGGCAGGGGAGTGTATAACATAAGTACCTGGTGATTTGTCTATTTTCATCTTCTTAAGACGGAGCTGCACTTCTTCCTGGGTTAGATAAGAAACATTTGCAGTGGAGTTTACCTCATCCCTCTGCTCATCAATAGGAAGGTCATCTTCCTTGGTAAATACAGTGGAGAACAAATTGTTTAATAGGTTTGCTTTCTTCTCATCGCCCTCCACAATATCTGCCTCACTACATTTCAGAGGGCCAACATTTTCTGTTTTAATCTTTTTACCATTTATATAGTGGTGTCATATTTAGGTGTGGTCAAAGGCCTGGTGTGATGCCACGTTCTTGTGCGGGGCCCAATGCACCGCTTTTCCTGGGGCCCCATATTGCTATTAATATGGCCTAAAATTTCCTGAGGGATATGTGTGCAGATATCCTATGGCCCGCCTTATATACCAACCAAGTCTGCTCATCAAACTTGCCTTTATTCATGAGTTACATACTGCTGAAATTGAAAGCAGTCATAATAATGTGACTTGACTGTGTTCAAATGTTGCTTTTGGCGGCAGAAGCACTAAGCATGGCTGTGTGCAGAGGCAAAATAGTCGCCACTGCACTCAAAGAATGTTGCTGCCTATAGACACAATGCTCACCTTACTTCATTGGCTGCATGTTCTATGTATAGCCCTTCTTTTCCTGCTGCACCGAGTGAAAAGCTGCAGCATGGCAGGTGATACAACTTTTAAAGCTACCATTCAAAGCTCAGAAAGTGAAACACCCAGAGGTGGTAGAGGAGAGGATGGGAGTAGTAGTGCAGATTATGATATGGTGGCTAGTTCACCCAATCCTCCTATGTTACCCTGGATGACTATAGTGAAGGGGGGGTCTGCTTGTAGGGAGTTGATGTTATTCCTCCAGTTTCCTCTGTGACACACTCTGTGGATAAGCTTCCTGTCCTGATGATGGTTGAGGTGTCCTTGGTGTTGAAGAAGAATCACAAACAGGAGATAAAGTGCTGCAGTGAAAACAGTTCCTTTCCTTCATGCTAGATGTCGAGAAGTCTGTAGCAGGAGTGGAAGCAAACTTAAAGGGAACCTGTCACATAGGTTGTGCCCCCCTGACTGAGGACAGCACAAGCTAGTGTCAGACCTGCTGTTTCCAGCATTCTGCCCCTGATTCTGTAAGATGCAGCAGTTTTAGAGCATTTACCCCTCAAATCTTAATTATGAGTAGATGTTAGCCCCGCCCACCCAAGGCTAGCTCCACCCACTGACAGTTATTCACATATTCTCTACCTATTCAAAGTGATAGGTTTGTCAGTTGAGTTGGGCAGGGCTAGCCTCAGGTGGGCGGGGTTTGAAAAAAACTGACACTCTGAAGGACTCTTCGAATGACTCTTTTGGCTGAAAACTACAGATTTGAGCATTAAATACACAAAAACTACTGCATCTTACAGAATAAGGGGAACAGCGCTGGGAACAGCAGGTCTGACACTACCTTGTACTGTCCTCAGCAAGGGGGCAAAAACTATGTGACAGGTTCTCTTTAAATCCATATGGACTGTCAGCACTCTGCGCAGGAGCTCACTCTCTAACCCCATGCAATCTAGAAATCTCTAAACTTTTGAACTAGGCCAGAATCATCTAGACATCAACTACCATGAGGTCTCCTCTCAGGCACATTTACCTCTAAACTTCCACTCCACATGCTGGAATGTCTTCTTCCTTCCCATCCCTTTCTCTTTCCTTCCTAGGATTTAAGGCGAGGAGGAATGAAATATGTCTCCATACCCTAGTAGGCACAGGTCCTGGGCTCTACACACTTGGTTGTTGGAGTTGATCTGAACTAGGAATCAACTGAAAAATAGCTCACAACTCTTCCCACCTCTACCTATTCTTATCCCCACTGCCCACACATTACTTGCCTAGGTCACCACCACTCCTGCTTCAATCTGCACACTACATTAAAGGGGTTTTCTCACCATGCCAGCTTCAGACTTATACTTCCTGGTTAGGCTGTAGGTGGGCCTATAGCAGAGCTTGGCATATAAGCTCTGCTATTCCTAGCTGAGCCTGTTACATTGAAGTTACTACAGGAAATGTAAAATCTGTAGTGCACAAGACTACAGAGCTCTAAGGAGTGAAAACCTGTCCTTACCTTAAACAAAGTTCTGTTAATAGAGATTATACACAACAGGGATCGACATCACCATGGACAGACAGCAGCTTCCAGCAATCAGATAAGGGAGAGAGATAGTCGATAACCAAGGGAAACATGTGCACTCAGGAGTGATAAAATCTCTTTTATCTCCTCAACAAAGCAAAATAAAAACAGCAATGTATTTTATAATAGTCTTCATTTACCTTTTTGTACATGTTGAAAGCAAAATATTATAATGAGGAAACCCTTTAACTCTACACATGCTGGATTGGCACAATGACTTTGCACTTTTCCATATACTCAGTACAAATTACATGAGATCCTATGCAAGCTTGACAAGTCATCATTGCACAGAAACAGCACATGGAATCAACGTATACAAGATCACATTAAATGCATTGGCTTCATAATCACAGTAATAAGAGGCCCAATCAGTTTAGTAGTGCACAGTCCTGTACACTACAAAAGTATTGTGCATGTGTCTTTTTCTGATTAATGGGGTTGTCTCACTACAAAGATTAGCTTTCAACGTGTAGGGAACACTAAATGAAGATGTTTTCCGAATATATTGCCGTGTTAATTTTTTTTGGTGAGGAGCTACAAATGATTTTATCACTTTCTGAGGGCTTTCAGGGTTGTCTAGTTACTGACCTGTTTGCTTGTTCTCCCCTGCTGTTTGTCTTATCTGATAGCAGGGAGTGACATCATCACACAGGTCCTAGCACAGAACTGACAGAGCTTGTGTGTTATCTGATCTTTCAGACAAAGGACACTAATTGCTACTGTTTACTTTAGCTCTGAAACTTCTCTGGACCTGATAGCAGGAGATTGTTTATCTAATCTAGACTAATTAGCATAAGTCTGAATACATGCAGCACATATGCTAATTACCCAGAGCTTGACCAGGAAGTGACAGGATGCATGAATGAAAGCTGCTGCTGACTCTTTGAAACAGTAAGATGAGACAACCCCTTAAGTGGACACATACATGATACTTGTTTTTATTACAGTCATTTATTTTAGTAACTGTACCATCCAGGATTTACTTGCACCTCTCCATGCCTGTACCTGAGTGGGCAGCAGAGGGGGACTGGACAATCTCTTTAAGATCATACGACCCATGTAAGCAAGGAGCTGGCGTGGGAAATCGATTTTTTTCTAGTAATGAATTCATTTTGAATTATTGCCTTAGGTTGCACTTTGAACATTTATTTTTGCTTTTTTTCTGCAGGATTACCTTCTACTTCTGTTGAGGAGGTTATTATGTTATAGACTGTTTCAGTCTTTCCAGGGAGATGCAACTTTGGCACAGTGGCCTCTAGAAAAAGACAACAGATTCCGCATAGCCAAGGTCGTGCTGAACCTTCCAGCCTATAGAGCTGTGTATTTACAGTCATAGACACCCAGATATTGTGTCCGGGTAAATCAATTCTCCCCCTCTGTGTGATAAGCAGCTGTCACTTTAGCTGCCAATTACTAAGGCTTTAATAAGAAAACCGTTCTCACTATTGATCATTGCAAGCATTGGGTTCATTGTCCTGCACTAGACTTCAATAGTTGCAAAGTACAAATAGAGGTAAGCGCCGTGCATTCTTGTAGTACCAAGAACTTGTCTTGTCTAGATTGCAGAGCCAGGGTATTGCTGGTAGTGACACCCTGCATTTAAGGGTGTCAGTTTGAGTGGAGAGGGAGAAGCATAATTCAGCTGCCCCATCTGTGTCCCATCTACCTGTCAGAAAACTGCTGCTGCTGCCAAGGCCTAGCAAAATAATAAACCTCAATGAAGACAGGAGCAAAATGAGACAAATGCATAAGAAGGGAGGGTGGTGGGGTTCAATGAAGGACGAAGCTTAAAGGATGGTGATGACGGTCTCAGAAACTGAAATGTTAAATAGCGACAGAGGACTTAATGTGTGGAGCAGCAGAAGGAAAATCACAGTATACAGCTGGAGAGAACTGCTTTTGTCATGTGGCACAAATCATGATATATGAAAAGAAATGGTTGCAAATAAATGACAAATCGAGCCCTGGTGCTATCTGTCTGTCTGTCTGTCTGTCTCTCTATCTATCTCCTATCTCTTATCTATCTATCTATCTATCTATCTATCTATCTATCTATCTATCTATCTATCTATCTATTATTTCTCACTTTCTATCTATCTATCTATCTATCTATCTGTCTATCAATCAATCATTGATATTTAGGAATGGCTTAAGATACGTGCTACCTGGGACATAACAGTCATCCTTAAAGGGGACCTGTGGTATCTCCTGACATGTCTATTTGTAGTAAATATTTGTGTTCCCTGTGGAATGACAATTCTCTAGTATCTTTATAACTCTGTTGTAGTTTTTCTCTGATATTCCCTCTAGAAATGAATTACTGAATCTGTCAGCTGGGTGTTTCCAATAGTTGTTGTCTCTAGCACAGTCTGAAATTGTCCAATCAGTGCTGACGGTCAGTGTGTGCAGGGACACATCCCTTTTAAAACTGGCAAGTTAAATGAGTAGTTTGGTTCAAATAAAAATAAAATAATAAGCTACTGGTGCTATATGAAATATAAAAGTCCTTTCATTCTAAACGGTGATGTAAGGCAGAGACACGTGACAGCCACAACTACTCAGCGCGTGCAGTGGTGACAGCCCGTTTAGAAGAGAATGGAAGGTAAACAGAAGACCAGGGAGACCCAACAGTGGAACAGAGGAGCAGGGGAAGGTGAGAGTAGGTTTTCTAAAATTTTATTTGGCACCACAATCTATATTTTGCCCTGTTTTTCAGGTCTGGTATATTTTTATATTGCACTGTGGATTTATGGATTGGTTTTTATATACTTTATAATTATGTATATTTAAATTTATAGGATTCAACTATTGTTCATGTAAACTATCATATTCCATTATTGTTGGGTGACATAGGGGGAGTGAGAGCATTTACACTGTTGGTATTTGTTTTTTATGTGTTTTAATATAATTTATATTGATTAATAAAGCTTGGTATTTTTAGTCAAGATCCATATACAGTGCTCCCTCAAGGTACAATGACCTCAGGATGCAATATTCTTAACTTAAAATGGTCTTTCCTGGGACATTGTATAGTGAGTGTAGTATCAAGATTGTATATTCCAGACAATGATCCAGCCAATTATCATGAACATTTTACATGGAAAACCTCTGTATTTGTGAAGTGCATGCAGTGATTGGTGGTCTAGTAGCTCCTCTCTACAGTACAGTGCAGTATTACATGTCCTGTACTGCTCTTACATGTGTTAGGGAAGTGCATGCAGTGATTGGAGGTCTATTAGCCTCTCTACAGTACAGTGCGGTACTACATGTCCTGTACTGCTCTTACATGTGTTAGGGAAGGTCATGCAGTGATTGGAGGTCTATTAGCTTCTCTACAGTACAGTACGGTACTACATTTCCTGTGCTGCTCTTACATGTGTTAGGGAAGTGCATGCAGTGATTGGGGGTCTATTAGCCTCTCTACAGTACAGTGCGGTACTACATGTCCTGTACTGCTCTTACATGTGTTAGGGAAGTGCATGCAGTGATTGGAGGTCTATTAGCCTCTCTACAGTACAGTGTGGTACTACATGTCCTGTACTGCTCTTACATGTATTAGTGAGGTGCATGCAGTGATTGGAGGTCTATTAGCCTCTCTACAGTACAGTGTGGTACTATATGTCCTGTACTGCTCTTACATGTGTCAGGATGAGCGGCTCCTTTAGGCACCAGGTGAAGGTGGATGTGCTGTTTCCTGGTACACTGTGTAAAAAGCACATGATGACATGACAGCTCATATTCTCATAATAGAAAATGATTTCCAGTTTCCTGCAGAACTTTCTGATGTTGAATGTAAGGACTTAATTTATTTTTATTAGTTATCTGCTTCATACTTTTTAATCTTAATGTTGCATTATATTGGTGACATTTTGGGGCATCAGAATCTATTACCAGTTTTCCATACAGTTTTGGTTCCAACATACAATGTTTTCAACATACAATGGTCATCCTGCAACCAATTAATATTGTATGTTGAGGAACAACTGTACTTTTTATGTAGGTGTTTCAATTTGATAATTAGTATATGGTTTGGTGTAGATTTAAGTCTTTGCCCATAAATGTATAGGTGTACTCATCTGCACATTAGTAACATTTCTACTGATCCTGTGATCTCTAATATTCCAAGACTTTCCCTTCTTGGTGTCGCAGTTTAAATGTTGAATATATTTAAAAGAAGATGCATTATTCTTTACCCTGTTGGATGGTTTTTAAGAGTGTCAGTCATGGAGATGATATAATAAGTTTGTTGATTTAGTAAATTTGATGGCAGATTTTTTTTTTAAATTCCGAAAAAAGATTTATTAAAGTAGAAAATTCAAAACAAGGCATATACACTCACCGGCCACTTTATTAGGTACACCTGTCCAACTGCTCGTTAACACTTAATTTCTAATCAGCCAATCACATGGCGGCAACTGAGTGCATTTAGGCATGTAGACATGGTCAAGACAATCTCCTGCAGTTCAAACCGAGCATCAGTATGGGGAAGAAAGGTGATTTGAGTGCCTTTGAACGTGGCATGGTTGTTGGTGCCAGAAGGCTGGTCTGAGTATTTCAGAAACTGCTGATCTCCTGGGATTTTCACGCACAACCATCTCTAGGGTTTACAGAGAATGGTCCGAAAAAGAAAAAAACATCCAGTGAGCGGCAGTCCTGTGGGCGGAAATGCCTTGTTGATGCCAGAGGTCAAAGGAGAATGGGCAGACTGGTTCGAGCTGATAGAAAGGCAACAGTGACTCAAATAGCCACCCGTTACAACCAAGGTAGGCAGAAGAGCATCTCTGACGCACAGTACGGCGAACTTTGAGGCAGATGGGCTACAGCAGCAAGAAGACCACACCGGGTGCCACTCCTTTCAGCTAAAAAACAGGAAACTGAGGCTCCAATTTGCCCAAGCTCATCGAAATTGGACAGTAGAAGATTGGAAAAACGTTGCCTGGTCTGATGAGTCTCGATTTCTGCTGTGACATTCGGATGGTAGGGTCAGAATTTGGCGTCAACAACATGAAAGCATGGATCCATCCTGCTTGTATCAACGGTTCAGGTGGTGGTGGTGGTGTCATGGTGGGGGAATATTTTCTTGGCACTCTTTGGGCCCCTTGGTACCAATTGAGCATCGTTGCAACACCTTGTTGAATCTATGCCACGAAGAATTGAGGCAGTTCTGAAGGCAAAAGGGGGTCCAACCCGTTACTAGCATGGTGTTCCTAATAAAGTGGCCGGTGAGTGTACATGCAATATATAACAAAGACCATGCAGTACAAAACATATGAAAAACCATTCAAACCATATAAACAAAAACAAAAAACAATTACATAACTAGAAATTGCAATGCGCTTGAGCTGTCCATAAGACAGCCCAGTACTATCAGTACCAATAGTAAGGTATGCAAGTTGAAAACCAAAAAAATAATCTATGCATGATAAGTGCGCAGACCTCAAATAAACTCCTGCTGAGAAGCAATTGAGGCCCAAAATAGACAACAAACAGACACGGAAGGGGTGGTACCAACAAGTGATGGCAGATTTTTGACCATCAGTTTTCTTATGAAGATAATTATTGGCTGTGTGCACTCATGGGGACCATGCTCTGGACCTTGCTGTTTAAACCAGAGAAGAGAGCTGCTCTATGAGAGTGCCTCCCATTCTATGGACTTGGCCAACCTTTTATCACATGGACAGACTTTCATAAGAGTGGTCACCATGTCATACTATGTAGGTTTCTTTTACAGCAGCTGCTAAAGGGAAATCCTAGCTGTCCACAGCTTCCCCCTGCACAGTCAGCTGTATACTGATAGTGCTGGGAGCTTGATGGCGACAATTAAAGCGCCCGTCTCTGATAATACAACTCCTTTATTATTACATAGTTACACAGTTTGTAAGGTTAAATAAAAGACATAAGTGAATCCAGTTCAGCCTATAGCCCTGTATTATTAATCCGGTGAAAGACATACAACCCTAGGAGGTAGAAGCCAAGTGTCCTCATCTCAGTCTCCATTCACATTATGGGGGACATGTATGATTGGCATTTTTCACCGGTTTTCTGGCGTATAATGCGCCTCTCGGTGCCGGCTCCGCTGTCGGACGCACCTCCCCTATGTATTAGGCAAAAGGTTTGCCAATTTCTAATGCGCCTAACATAAAGGGGCATGCTGTGGGCATTCTGGGGCGGGATGCACCACATTCGAAAACACCGACGCATGTATGAATGCAGGTCGGCAAAGTAAGGCGCATTAAAGCTCCGACAGGCAGACCTATTTCAATGTGGTCTGTCTGTCGGAGGCGTCGAATTTTCCCCTGCATGTATGAGCGCACTTCGGTGCCGACATACATCAGGCGCAGTTTTCACGAAAAAAAAACATGAAAACAGGCGCTTCGACGCGCCGATCTTCATACATGTCCCCTATGTGTTTGGCCTCTGCCAGTGGTATCTAGTGGAATATCTTGGAAAAGTTATACTGACAGATACAGTGGTGCAGCTTTGATGGGGCCATAGGAATTGAACTACGTTTTCTGCATTTCCTTAATGTATATACTTTTTAAGTATCCCCACAGATGCAAATGATAAAGGCCAAAAAGGTGATGTGAATGGGGCCTTAGAGGAAAATAATTCCTTCCTGTCCTCAAATTTAGTAATCAGAATAAATCCCTCAATTAGCAGTCCGTCTCCAGAAATCTAGTCACTGTAAATTATTAAACTCCAGAAATATTCATGGTATAGTATTGTTTTACTTTGTCTTTGGAGCTGTTGTTTGTATACTATATTGTGGTAGTATTTGAGCAGGAACCTAATGACAGGTAGGTAGCGTTAGACAACTGCTTAGAGCGCCAGTTCACACCTAGCAGCATATAGACAGTCATGCAAGAGGGAGCGCTCCTTCAACCTCCTGATCATCTCCCCAATATGCCAACCAATAGTCTTAGCAGCCTAGTGCCGTTTTGCTGCCCCTATTACAGACTGTCAAAGCCAGGGTGTAGTAGCAGAGCTGTTATTGTGTAATATTCAGCAATACACTTTGTAATGCAAAAAAATGAACAAAATGTTGGCATCCCCAAGTGGTAAAATACCCTAGGGGACTAAAATTACTAGAGAACAAAATCTGTTAAAAAATATTAGAAGTTTAAAATACTGACAGATTTCTCTTCATTAATATCAATGGGGTTTGATGTCAGCCAGCATTGCTTTTTGTCCACCCCCCCAAGGCTCACATTAATTGCCTCTATCTAACACCCTAATTCTCAACACACCGGGGCACTGGAAGGAGCCAGGTTACTGTCAGAAGCAAACCGTTTAATGTCACAATCTTCTTCTGGAGCCACGGCAGGCTGGTATTTTAAGAAAGGGTAGGAGGCAGTAGCTATTGACCTTTCCATCCTGATAGTATCAGCCTTTGGCTGCCTATGAGAAAATGGGAGGACCACCACATCCTTTTTTTTTTCTTTAGCATATGCTACAAAACAAATTAGTTAAAAAACATGTGGAGTTCCTATCCATTTTTCATAACCAGCCAAAGGAAAACCAACATCTTCAGCTGCACTCCCCAACAAACTCCCACTTTGACCATTTTATTAAAGCTATTAATCTAACGCTGGTCCGACATAGTCCAATGAATCTGACGTAGTCCAAAAGGAAAACCTGTAATAAAAACAATTAAATCCCATGCCCCATAGCAGACAACTTTTATATAATGGAAAACTGGGTACCTGCTATGGAGGATAAGGTATCACTCAGCTTTGCTGGATGCTGGATAGGCTATCTAGCACCAGGGAAAGTTGGGTGATTTCCCCATCAGCAGGCACTTAACTTTCATAATGTAGGAAAGCAGGGTGCCTGTTGTGGAGGATGGGTCATCACACAGCTTTCATATGATCATTCAGTAGGTAGGTATATAGGCCCCGCATTAAGTAGTTAGGTATAGGTACCACTCAATAGGTAGGCATATAGGCCCCTTCAGTAGGTAGGTAGGTATATAGATTATCCAGTAGGTAGGTGAGTATTTAGTTCTTCTCAGGTAGATAGGTTGCAAAGTCTGAGGTAGAGTGCCTTAGGCTTTGCAGCCTAGATGAGGCAGTGACGCTGGTAGCATGATGAAACTACATTACACCACCAGCACCATTCACTCATGAAGCGTTCTGAAGATGTACATACAGTTGAGAATATTCTTCTGTGTACACGGCCCACTGGAAATCTGTCCTGAACCAAGATCAGGGCAAATGAGTTTAGCGAGACCCTTGTGAGGGCTTTAAGCTTTTTCTCAGTAGAAAGATAAAATCAGAGCATGAGAAGCTCCTTCCTGTTGATAAGACACATCAGGGAGTGATATTACCACTCTGGCTACTACTAGAGCAGAGAGAAGTGGTTGGTAACCTATAAAAGCTTGTGTAAACAAGCAGAAAATAATAATTGCTTAAACTTAAATCAAACAAATTGGAACAGGAATGTATTTACCTTAACCTACATGATTAAAGCTACGTCAATATAGTGTGGAATAAGCCTTAAAGACTTGACTCTATAAAATTTTTTACTTTAATAGGCAGGGTCCCTACAGGAATTATCTCAGCACCCACACTGAGGACTTTTATGAAGTAAAATATTTGTTTTATACATAGGACTAGTGCAGGGACCCATCTGAAAGGTGCACATAATAGGTTAGGATCATACATTTAGGCTCCATGTTCTGCAAAAACTTTTAAACATTTTTCCTGATATATGTAAATGTATGCCTGTACCAGAATATATGGAAATCAAAACATAGCATGACAAGTGACAAAGGCCGGTAATGCTAGATATGAAGAATTTTACTCTTCAAATATAGATGCATTAGAATTCCCATCCATTAATACTGCAAAGGCATCATGATCTGATATATGATATGTAGTCCATAAAATGGTTAAACTGTAATGTGAGAATGATAAATTCAGCAGGTATGTACTGGAATACAGGGCAAGGAAGTGGTGAGAGATAAGCGCACATTGTTACACGGTGATTAGATAGAAACACAATCTGAATGCAGGGAGAGAAAAAAACTTATTGCGTATCTGCAGCGCAGTATATTGTGAATGGGTCTTCATGTTGCAATTGGCTTTTCAATGGGGATAACATCTTTCTTATCAGATGAATGGTAGGTTAGTGGCATGCTAGTGGAGGAAGGCAGAGAAATAGTGGAGACAATATAATCGAGGTAAACGGTCTAAACGGCAATCAGAGTATAATGCTCTACGTCTGTCCAGAGCCGTGTAACGGTGTAATATAAAGCCTGGTGATTATATTTATTACAGCCATTGTGCTTCAGGTCTAAAAATCTTCATTCCTCCAGGAAACCATAGAAAATGGTACAAAACACCAGTTATTTTCTGTAAACAAAGTGAACCTATCACCCTAATATTGTAAATTCTAGTTAGGGTATGATCACATGACGGATTTGCGGGGCGTACTTTGGCGCATAATTGTGGGGTGTGCTTTCAACAGCACTACTTAAGGTGTATTGCAACACGTATCTGTCCGTGACACAATTCGCCGTCAAGACATACCCTTACAAGAGTTTAATCTAAGGCTGCAAAAAAGAAATAACAACATAGACTTGCCAGAGCACATCTAAGAAGAATTTGCTCAGGCAGATGGCATTAAAAGACAATAAATAAATGCACAGGAAACAAAGAAGATTAGAATATTTATAAAGAAAGAGAAACACAAAAGAGCCATACACATAATGAATATATATATTTACCTCCAGGATGAGGGATGTTCTAAGGAAATGGTTATACCAGAAAGGAAGCATGGAGACAAATAAAGGGGTTGTCTGGTAAACTACCAATAAAATAAACGGGAAAAAATATCATAAATGACTGACGTGAGTCTTCATTCATTTCACTGTGATGTTTTCTGTGCTAATTCTGTGCTTCATTTGCAGCCTCCCTTCTATAAGGTCTGTTGAAACGAATGTGTCTAATTTATAGATATGGATTTATTCTTTATCTGGTCTCATTTCAGCATAAGTCTGGCATACATGTATAAAAAAACCTATAGTACTGTATCTATGTATTGCTTTTATTTCGTATGTGAGTGTTAATATTATACACTTTTGCCTATCTACTTCTGCTTACATGTTTAGCTGACTAGCTTCCCTTTTTGACCTTTGAATTGTGTTCACTTGGCTAGTTAATCAAAGCTGACTATCCCCCACAGTGCATTTCAGAGCGTCTACTAAACGTTTTGCTGGCCATTCCTAGTCTTAAGTTTTTGGGTATGGTCATCCACCAACTAAGTTATGAAAGTGTCATGTCATCTGAAAACTAGTGTGACTAAAAAGGTCCAGTTGGGCCTAGAAACCCTGTAGGGCATAGGCTGACCCACAAGGAGCATAGGAAAAGAAAACCCTGTGGGGTCCCCAGGCATGGTGAGCCATTAAAAACAGCAGGCCTGGGTCTGCTTTTATGGAGCAAGAGGCTGAAACAAGAGGCTTGTGTAGTACATGCAGTTATGTACAGTAGCTGAAGAATGGGCACCAAGAATCAACTTCAATGGTGGGCCCCAAGAATCAGTGCCCCAGGCACCCCAGTCTGACACTGTCCAGCACACTTTTGGTTATTATCGAAAGGAATGAGTGTATGTTAGTGCAAAATGTCCAGCATGGCTTCTCCCCATTTCATTGCTTAAAAAATAATTTAGCTGTACCTGCAGCTAATTATCACCGCAATCTAAGTGCATAGACCCTGTTTCCTCCCTCATGTTGAAAGCCTTAGGAGGCAGGACCAAAAAGATGTGGCTTCAAAGGTTGCCTTTAAAAAAGCCAAACCCTTTGGTCAATTGATCTTCTGGGCTCCACATAGAACTGTTTCCAAGAGAGAGAAGAACTGAGCTTTTTGTGATCAAACAACTGATGTAGAACTGCAGGAGGCTCAAAGAAAATGCAATGGAAATACATTACAAAAGTTCCTAACTTGGGGAGAGATATCATTTACAAACATTTTTGTTTCTCTGGACAACCTCTTTAAAGGGCTTTTGCCATCCCATCACAAACATTGATATGATATCAGTATAATTTTAATAGGAGTTCAGAGCACAGTCAAATGCAACAGCCAGACCACAGGGCATGGCCAAAGAATTGGTGGCATATGCTATTGATAACCCATCAATGTTTGTGATGGCAAAACCCCTTTAAGGGCTCTTCCTAAACTAGTTTGTGCTTAAATATAGAACAAATGCTCTTACAATGTTCCCTAGATTCATTACCAGTGGCTTCAACTTGTTCATATATCATAAGGTTGATTCTACACTGGACAGACAAAAATGAAAGCCCAGGTTCCAGCTATCTGTAATATAGATTCTGGCTGCCATAGTACAAAATTGTTTGAGTTATGGGCCTAATTGTTAGTGCCAGGAAATTTATTATCCCCCCAAAAAATCATTAAGTAGTAAAGGAAAATGTTTTTAAAGATATCTTTCATCATAAAATATAGATTAATTCAGAGATCTACTACTGTATATAAGCCAGACATCCTCAAGAGAGTCAGACCCTTTAAGTCATAAGTGCCAAACACAGGGCCCAGGGGATGAATCCTGCCCGCCACTTAATTTTATGTGTCCGATGAGAGCTACACAGTGAACAGGGGTGGGCTAGATCTGGCTGTAGAAGGACTGGCTCTCAGCTTTCACCAGAGGACGCAGCTAGTGCTTGGCAGAGATGGTGGTGCCGACACAAGAAGTTGGAGCCATCTTGGATTGTAGACGTGACACAAAGCATGTAGTGTAGTCTGAAGCTCTGTGTCTGGCATCAAAATTGGGAGCTCCAATGGAAACCATTATAGGCCAAGGACTGAGAATTCACTGGGATCTGTTCAAAAATATATCCATTATACTTGTCTTATGTCACAGATGCTCAGCGAGCGGGAGGTGGATCCACTGGTCACCGCGTGGAGTTGGCGTAGCCTACGCCGAGGAGCGGAGTCTAAGGGGCCCCCTTGTCTTCACCGGCGCCTGCCACAAAGCGGGGAAGGACAGCTGCAGGAAACACCCCAGCGTCACTACCCTTACTAGGTCCTTTGCGGTGACACAGTCAAAGTGGGAGGCACACAGGAACTAAGACTGCAGATGGATGTCAGCCAGGTAGTTAGAACGTGTTTGCAAGAGAAGATGAGTGAGCCGAAATGAACCAACACAAGATAGGACACCAATTAACTGGGTGCGGAGAGCATGAAAACTGCTCCTTATAACGCTCCCTGCAAGAATTAGATTGGATAGGAGCACAATTACTGTTGCGCACTGGCCCTTTAAATCAGTGAAACAACGTGCGCTGCTCCCATAGTGGGGAGAAGATGGCAGAGGCTGCATCTGCTGAGTGGAAGCATACGGAGCAGGTGAGTCAAACAGCAGCCCTGGCACACAGGCGTGTGACTACCAGCAGCCAGGGTAACAGGGCGTTGCCTGCGGTCTGGACAATGGACTGCAGCACGAGCCTTACAGTACCGCCCTCCCCTTAGGCCCCACCCACCCCGGACCAAAGACTGTGAAAACATTGGATGAGGCGCAGGACATTGACCACATTTTCTTGGGCTTCCCAGATCTTCTGTCAACCAAAGCCCTCCAATCAATGAGATGAAAAAATATTACTCTGGACGCTTCATATCCAGGATCTCCTTCTACCTCATAGGTAACTTCTGCACTGGTAGGTGTGGCCGGGGAAATCACCTTGTTCGAGTAGCAATTGAGAATAAGAGGCTTCAAAGAAATGAATTGGGGATGCGAAAGTGTGGGGGTGGGGTAAACGAGTTTGAAGGATAATCCGGGTTGATCCCGTTGTAGGATGGAAAAGGACCAAGGTAGCCGTGAGCAAACTGTCAAGTTTGGTACTCGGAGCTGGATATGCTTGGTGGAAGTCCGAAACTTTATCTCCAGCTGGAAAATTGGAGTCCTCTCCGTCTCTTATCAGCTTTTTTTCTTAGATTGGGCAGAAGGCTTGAAAGCAGGTTTGACGGACATGCTGCCATATTTGTAGAGGAAATCGTCGTGCTGGTATTGGCTGCTGGAACTTATGAAGAGACATCCCAGAGGATTCGCTTGGTGGATGGGTTATTGTTATACGCGAACTCACCCAGGGTAAGAGACACATACGGTCCACATTGCCGGCGAAGCAAATTGGTGCAATAATTCACCAGGGTCAGGTTTACTCCGCTCCACTTGACCATTGGTCTGAGGGTGATAGGCCATGAATGTCCAATTAATTTCAGAAGGAAACAAAGGCACGCAGAAACGAGAGGTGAACCTGTACTGCTCTATCCGAAACGATGGTATAGCAGGCATCCATGCAACAAAAGATGTTTTTCAAAACAGGTGGCCAACTGTGGACTGAGGAAGACCTGGCAGCACGTGAAATGCTCCATTTTGGAAAAACGCATCCACCACAGCCAGATAACTGAACACCCGATCCAGAGGATGGAGAGGTCCGTCAACGAAGTCCATTCGAAGCCCATCTGGCCCAAGGTGCTCTGGTACTGGGGAGATGTAACAGAACCCAGCAGGTTCGCAGCAAGGGTGCACTTAGATTGTGCTCAGTTTGGGACAAGCGGTCCACAAAGTCCTTAACGTCCTGCGCAAGGAGGGCCACCAGTCATGCCGGGCTAATCAGATCAAGGGACTTGTGGCATCCCGGGTGATCGGCAATCTAGATGCCGTGACCTCCAGGACCAGAATTCGCCGGCTTTAGCACGGGAGCGCACAAAGGTCCTACTGGGAGGACTCGCGAAGCTTCTGTCCCAAGGACAGAACACGATCATGAGGGAACGAGAAATTGGGATCTGGTGCAGAATCGCAGCATCCAGGCCTGGAAAATGCATCCGCCTTTACGTTCTTAGCAGCTGGACGAAAGGTGCAGTTTAAAGTCGAAGCGGGAGAAGAACAGAGGACCAACGGCCTTACAGGATTCAACGACGAGCTGTCTGCAGGAGGTTTTTATGGTCCATATATATAGTAATAGATAAGGCAAACCCTCCAAAAGATGTTGCCATTCCAGCAAGGACCAGTTTAATGCCCATGAATTTTCTCTGTCCCCGACAGCATAGTTTCTTCTCTCCGCTGGAGAAAAGGTAACGAGAGAAAAATCCCCAGAATCAAACTTATCCTTGGAGACTTCTGGAGAAGGACAGCCCTGCTCTGACGTGAGGAAGCATGAACATTCAAGGTAGAAAGCTTTCACCATGTCCGTGGCGATGGAGTACTGTGCAGAAGAGAAGGCAGATTTCAGTCCGGGTAAAGGCTTCTCTGCTCAGAGTCCATAGGTGAGGATTTACTACCCTTTTTTGGTGAGGAGAGACGATAGGCACCAAACAAGAGCTTAGAAAAGCTGCGGGTATAAATAGGCCGGATATAATTCGCAAAAGCCAATAAAGCGATGGATAGCACCGAGCGAGAGACGTGGCCAGTTAAGCCACAGCTTGAGAGCTTCTCTGTTTCATCTGGAGACCTGTGCGAAGAGAAATGTATCCCAAGAAAGCAAGCTGGAGTGCTTCGAATTAAACACTTTTCCAATTAGCGTAGAGTGGTTTGCGCCAAGGTCGGGTGAGATCTGACGGACATGAACCCCGATGAGACTCCGAGAACCCGGGGAGTAGATCAGAATTTTGGTCTAGTAGACCAGAGCACAGTCATATAGCAGAAAGAGTAGTTTTTTACAAAACTCTTGAAAGACAGCCATGGCGATACAGAGTCTAAAGGGATGACCAAATATTCAAAATGCCGTCACGGTGTTTAATGCGGTACTTTCCATCATTCCCCTCCGGGCGGATGCAGATTAGGTTGTTGGTGCCCCAGAGATCAAGTTTAGAGAAGACTGTGGCCCCCGATTCTGTCAAATATTCAGAAGTAGCGGCAATGGGTTAGTGGTTCTTGATGGTGATTCATTGTTAGACCCCGATAATCAATGCAAGGCCGCAAAGATCCAATCTTTTTCTTTTCACAAAGCAAGAATACTGCCCTCGCGCTGGGGAGGATGACGATGCAACTGAAGCCTTAGCCAGGTTCTCCTTTATGTATGCCGACATCGCTTCGGTTTCAGGCTTGGGACAGTCGGATATACCCTACCCGAAGAATGGGAGGTGCCAGGCTGAAGCTCAAATAGGGTCAATCGTATGGTTGGTGAAGTGGCATGCGCGCTCACTTGTTTCTTGCAGAAACATTAGCAAATTCTTGGTAGGCACCGGGAGCCCAGGAGAGAAGGAACTTCCGGCCGCAGATTAGAAGACACACCACTAGACAAGAGAGGCGAAAATGCTAGTCAGTAGGAATGGACACCCCGGATGTCTCCAGCGAAGTACTTCACCGGAGCTCCAGTCAAAGTAAAAATAAGAGAGGACTATGCCTGCTAGCCACGCAGTCCCAGGACGAAGCGAGCTAGGGAGCAAGGTGATGACAGAAGAATCTTTTTCCTGAATTAAGAACTCCACCACGCAGGGTGAGAGCATAAGTGTGATGGACCGGATGACACGACGAGAGAACCTGCTCATTCACAGAAAAAACAGAGAGTGCTGAGCTTAAGGGTACCACCATCACTGGAAATTTGGAGACCAAAGAAGTGGATGAAAGATTTCCTGCTGACCCAGAGTCCCAAAGCGGCCACGTGAAGACTGGAACCAACCATATGACAGGATTAAGCTGACCTGCATGATAGGATGGGAGTGGTAGCTTCCTCACCCAGGTTCGCCTCACCCACAAACTAGGCTCTGGAGTATTCCCAGACGGATCGGGGGCATTCTCATCGAGAAGATGCTCGGTACTGCCACAATAGAGACATCAGGCCCAAATTCCTTCCTGTTGGGGTCTTCTCTGCCTTCAGAGAGATGGACTCTGACAACTTGCATTGGATCCTCCCGGAGCCAGCGGATAGAGGTTGTAATAGGCCGCTGAAAAACACTGCCAAGCGGAGGAACTCCTCGAGGGTCGGAAAGCTTCACTGCTGCTGCGAGACCTCTGTTGACGTCTTCCCAATAACGTTCGTCAATGCGGGTTGGCAGGGTGAGTGAGGTCAATCCAGACTGGTGAGTTGAGTCGCGCCCTGCTGGGTTGGACACCTTATCAACTGGCCAAACCATTCCTGAGGTCCAAGATTACAAGGGCCTCATTGTTCCAATGCCCAACTTGGAAAGACAGTCCAGGGAACTGCTCCGCATACCTGCCCTACTGTAAGAGTCCCCCTGTTGGATGCTGGCGAGAAAAGAAGAGACAGCAGAGGAGGCAAGGCCGCGGTTCCTCAAAAACCTTATACGGAAGGTTGCCAAGAAGTTAGTCAAGTTGAGGTCAACAGTCCCCCTGCTCCATAGGAGTAACCCAAGCCAGCTATTATCCAGAAAAGCAAGAGATAATAAACACCACCTTTGCCCTGTTCCGTGAGAACTGTGACTCAGGACCTCAAAATGAGATCGTGCTTTGATTCAGGAACCCACAGCAGGCCCATGGGGTCACCACTGTAACGGGGAGGCAGCGGCAGATGCAAGATAGAGGTTGCTGGGTATGGGCAGGGACGGCCACCGAACATGTGGAACAGGTATGTCAGCCCGGAGCTTCAGGAAGAACGAACGAGCCCCAGGTTCTGCAATAGAAACATCATGAAGACTTTTCTTGATGAGCGCCCTGGCGTGTAATTTCAGCCACAAGGCTTTCGGCGTCAGGTAACATGGCTTCGGCAGGATCTATGGCCCAGTTATACTGTCATGGATGCTCAGCGAGCGGGAGGTGGATCCACTGGTCACCGCGTGGAGTTGGCGTAGCCTACGCCGAGGAACGGAGTCTAAGGGGCAACCTTGTCTTCACCGGCGCCCGCCGGAAAGCGGGAAGGACTTATCTGCAGGGAAACTCCCAGGTCACGACCCTTGACGTAGGTCCTGGCGGTGACAGCCGAAGTGGTAGGCACAGCAGGAACAAAGACAGCAGATGGATGTCAGTCAGGTAGTAAAACATATGCAGAGAAGATTAGTGAGCCGTATGAACCAACTCAAGGATAGGACACCAATAACTGGGTGCGGAGAGCAGGGGAAACGCATCCTAAAAAAGCTCCTGCAAGAATTATAAGGGATAGGAGCACACCATTACCTGTTGCACACTGCCCTTTAAATGCAGGAACCAACTGCATGCACCCCTAAGTGGGGAGGAAGATTGCAGAGGCCGCGCACCTGCTAAGGAAGAAGCAGTACAGGGAGCAAGGTGAGCAAACACAGCACCCTGGGCGCCCAGCGTGGGGACGACCAGCAGCCGGGTAACGGGCGTTCCTGCGGTCTAGACAACGGACCGCAGCACGAGCCGTTACATCTTGGATTCCTTGTGCATGAAAGCCAAGACACCAGTGTGAACAGTACCATTTATATACTTAATAAGGAAGATTTGTTGATTGGACGTATTAATACTTTGAGTTCTTTATTTGGTATTGAGTGGTCATGCTGGTTGTTCCTAGACTTTCTATGTTTGAGTTATTCTATTTTTGAGATCATTTTTTTCTGATACGCCCCTTATTATTATCAAACTACTGAGCATTAGAAACTGAACACTTTTTCAGGCATCAAATAGTGCCTAGCACATATCCAATTGCAAATCTTCAGGAGAACTTTGCTTTACAGTAAGGAGCAGTGGAAGTTGGTTTTATCTTAGTGTTAATACTCTATGCGCCAATTTTGAGTGTTATGTGCCAAAAATGTTTGCTGCATAACACCTTCATTCATACTATCGTATTATACACTCCTCTATATCTATTTAGAACAGGTGTGTCGGCGCCAAGTTACAACAATGGCGCATGGGAATTCATAGATTTCACCCTATATCTCAATATATATTTTGTTAACTGTTTTTTGACTACACTTTTCAATCCAAGAAGATCCTGCAAAAACATACAGCACTTATTGGGGTAAATAGTTGAGAGCACATTTTAAATATTCACAAAATGTGTTTGCCTCAGAAAAAAATGTGAACAGCATATTACTAATTTATAGTGTTGTGCTTCGGATTCGGGCCAAAGTCAAATGAGACTTGAATCCAAGCATTTTGATTCAGGTCAGCTTAACTGAGTTTTTAGCAGAAATCACCAAAAAAATTGACTGAAACTTTAACCATAACCTGCAGCTGGGATTAGGCTTAGGGATTTTACTGGTGTTTATGGGTGAAGTTATTGCTCCATGGTGATTTCTGATCCACTGTCACTGTTATTCCAACATCACTTCTGCTCTGACATCACTTATGGTTCAAAATCACATTAGGGCTCTTCTAAGTAACATTGGAGCAGAAGTGATGTTGGACTGAGCCATTAAGCAGTATTTGAACAGCCGTGACCCTAACCCCAGCTTTAGGTTAGGGTTATGGTTTGGGTTAGAGTCAGAGGTAAAAAAAATTTGGATTCAGGGTGTTTTGAACCTGAATTTTTTCACAAGTCCAGTTGAACTAGTATTGAAAAAACAGGGACAGGTATGTACAACACTACTGACTACTTACCAAAAAGAATTCACTTAGGGCGACATGTCCCAACACGCCAACGCCAGTTGTTTGGCCTATTTGCACCAAAACCATTTTTGACTGCCCCCCCATATTCTTGTTGAGAAAATGAACTGTTGTACACCAAAACTAGGCCATTATAAACGCGGGCACACACCTTTGTAATTGTGCCTAAGATATGGTGCGTTGTGCGCCCCCGTCACATTACATATACTACCAATGATCTGCTATGTGCCGCGAGTTGCGCAATGCGCCTTTTCAGGCATGATACGCCTTTTAGGTGCATTAAGTTTTCTATGCAAGGTATACACTACGCAGTTTTTTTATTGAAAGGATCGGACTTTCTGGCGCAACTTTACACTGTAATGAATGTGCCTAAGAAATGGGCAAGGAAACGCCACTTTTCTGACATCTCGCCCTTAGTTTGTACATAAAATCTTATGCATGCCTCTGTTTTATTGATTTCATTATAACCAATAAATTGTGTTGGTTTGTGGTTTTAACAGAAGAAAAACCACTATTGCTCCTAGAGGTCAAGGTAGGAGAACCGATAAATGGTTAACAGCCAGGCATTTAAGTACTACTAATGTCAAAAAAACCACAAAGAGAATCATCATGCTATAGGGTTTACAAATAGGAAATTACTAAAAAATAACTTTTAATATATTATTAAAATCCTAAAGCATACAAATGTAAAAAACCACTAACCACCTACTATATAATTTATTGATATGACAGAAAAGGCGAGAACGCCCGCCCCGAAAAGGGCGAAAGCCCGCACAGGAACCTGCTACAGACAATCTATATGTATAACAAAATAAATGGTGACTAACTAACAGAAACCGCTATAGACACTATATAAAAACAAATAATGTGACCTAACTAATGAGAGATAAGTCAAGCTATAAATGAGTGTGGGAACCTATATTTATACACGAAAGAAAAACACAAACAAGAAGGAACACACAAAAACCACCAGCGTTGACACACAATAATTTTCTAAATCTCCAACATCTTCTTTTGACATGCATTTGATATACAAAAATCTCCAACGTGCGTTTCCCCCCACTTTTTGGGTTCATCAGGAGAGTTAATGCACCAAAGAAATAATCCGCCAGAATAAGACACTTATGATACACGCTATACTCACAGGCCCTTGTTGAAAATAATGAAGCAGATGTCGACTCCCAATATCAAGAGGAACCGATGAGACAATATAGCAGATATTACATCTCTGCAGCAGGCAAGTAATCAGTACAGACCGAACTCCCAATGTGGGGAGAAACGGATAATGCCACTGCAAGAGACGCTTGGTGGAAATAAGGTAGCCACAAGGCATAGAGCCCCTAAACTTAATGTATAAATACCAAAAACCCAGTAATGATTAAAGTACTCACCTGGTGAAAAAACGCACATAAGCATACTGAGATAGAGTGCGCCAAGACATCAAACATGTCACAATCAGCGTTCAAGAGATGTGCAGGTAACGTGCGTACATGTCCGGCCGTAAGTAGACGCCGACCGAACATGGACGCACTGCAAAGAGCAGTCCATGTAATGGGATGACATTCAATAAAGATCATGAAAATTCAAGAAAGGTCAATGACGCGAGCCTACGTCAGTGGCCGTACACAGAGGCAAAAAAAAAATGCCCAATGGTCAATCACAATTCTGTGCCATGCGCAGAAGAGATGTTCCACCGGCACCACAACAGCAACAGGCAGCAAGAAAGATTCATTGTGGCAATCTGCGTCTGTAAAATTTACCCAGTCCTGTAGTACCAGCACGAAAGCACCCAGCACTTATAACTAGAATCCAATAGGCCAAAATTATATCCTATAATAACACCAGTGGTACAAAATTGATAATGGTAAGTAGCATAGTTAAAGATAAGTATGCAGATCAATATGAACATTATAGGAAGAAAATTATATAAAGATATCCATAATAAACGAGGACTAAGGAATAAATGATACAAATGAAAGATAATCATTTAGTCCGTATGGATGAAGGGGTTTATCAACGGGAAATCCAATTCGTCTCTCACTGCAAGTATTTTTGGTCAAAAGACCCCCTGTCGCAATGAAGGTGAAGACAATCTCCACTACCGAAAAACTAATAGATTGTGGATTGGCAGGCAATTATCGTATTCATGTGAACGTGCGAGTGGGGTATCGCTTGTGGTTTGATATCTCCCAGTGTTCCAAAATCCTGCGTCTAAACTCTCTGATGTTTCCCTCCACATACATCAAGGGGAAAAACCACAAAGGCCTGATATATACCCTCTGGTTTTACAATTAGCATACCCAGTCATATAGGAAAATCTAATTGGTGGTCAAATTATCACAGATTTTGAAACATAATAATATTACAACATGCTTTGCATGACCCACAATGGTATGTGCCAGTTATCTTATTACGGAGCCATTTGTCAGAAGTGAAGTGGAATATAATGGCTCCGAACAAGAAGGTCTCCCATTTTTTTTCCCCGTCTGAATGTAATACGAGGATACTCATCCAGGAACTTAGTTAAATCAGATCCGCTGAATAAAGCCATGAATTGAGAAAAAATTAAATAACCTTTTCACTTGGTTGGTAGCATTATCAAAAGTCCCAATATCCTGACTTGTTCTCAACAATCATGTTTCCTTCTGCATCTTGTTGGTTACAATATTGACACGCGGTCAGCATTACATGCGTGCTGATACGCCTTGACTAGTATTCTGGGGAAGGATATGCCCCGTTCTCTAAATCTTTGCTGTAGGGTCACTGCTTCTAGTTAAAAGACCCTATAGACGAGTAAAAAACAATTTTCGTCGTGGCTCGATAGATTGGCCTTAGGAATACCTCGGCGGAGGGAAAGGATGGAAGGCTGTCCCACCTCAGAAGTATTTGCCTGCCGTGGTTCCTAAAGAGGGTGGTTTCCAATGTGCCATCCGATTTTTATTGGATTAGCACATCGAGGAAAACTAATTTCAATTCTTATGGATAACTATTAAATTTGAGACCTTAGAATTGACATTTAGACTATCGACGACGAACTGATGGAAAAGCGACTCAACCCAGACCAAAAGATTTAAAATAAGTCGTAAATGTAACGACCCCAATAAACAATTAGTGTCTTGTTTCTCACATACTGGTCTGAGAATACTACCGTCTCTCCCACCTAGCCCAGGAGGAGATTCGCGTATGAGGGAGAACAAGGGCTCGCCCCATAGCAGTCCCCCTGACTGTGTAGTAGCGTCCACTGAATATGAAAAATTATGGGTTGAGAACAAATTGTAAAAACCAGTTCTATTACAAATGCATTAGTGCCCTGAAAGATGTTTACAAACGTATCCAGAAAGAATTTTTACACCTGAAGTCCAGCTATGAGGATGGAACTATAAAGGCCTCAAACGTCAATGCTGCAGGGAGCCAAGTGTTGGAATCAACCGACATACCGTTTCATTATTTACGAAGGAGAAACTGTAGTATCCTTAATAAATGATGGAAAAGAGGTGACACAACGGATAAAAATAAATCAATATAATGAACTGACAGTCTTGCGTTAATTATTAGAATGCCAGACACCATTGGTCTGCATTTTGACTGATGAGTCCTTTATGTAATTCTTGGGTAACACCCAAAAACGTGGCAATTTGGTGTGCCACGGGTAACATAAATGAAAATTCATTTTTTGTCAATCAATTCCAACATCAAGGCTCTGTTCAGGATGTTTTCCAATTCCACTTTAAACAGATTAGAAGGATCTGTTTTAAGAATTCCATAGCCCATAGGATCATTTAGTATAGCTAGACACATTTGTTGTAATCACGTGGTTATTGAATAACAAATGTTTTCCCACCTTTTATCAGATGGTTTGATAACCAATGACTGATTTTTTCTCCAGTTTCCTGAGGGCAAGATACTCATTTTTAGAAAGATTGTAATGAGTCGGTCTGGTCTGGGGTCCCCCTGCAGCTGTTCAATAGCATCACAAACAACTTTAACAAAAAGATCAATGTTATGATCATTAAGTGGAGGCATCTTTTTACTTTTAAGGCGAAGGTTAGTGAAAGGACCTTTAGAGTGATCTTTCTCATTCTCCTGCAACAGATCCGTAAGGGTACATAGATCCCGATAATCAGCGGGTCGATTGTTCCGAATTCCATACATTGATCCCTCATATGATTCAATTATAAAGAACTTTTTTTCCACTTAAATTTCTGGCGAAGAGATGAACATTAGAGATGGCGAATTGAAATTCTAAACGAAGTTGAATTCTTTAGAATTTCACGGAAAAACTTCGTTCTGTACCGAAGTCGAACTTTGGGGTACTTCAGGGTGAACGAATGGTGCTTTTGATTGATAAAATGGCTGCGAGCACATGGTCGCTACATGGGTCAAAGAGCACTCGGGAGGAAGAAGGGCACGTAGCCTGCAAGTGAACATGTGCAGAGATGAAGCCAAACAGAGAACCGGCGGATTCTGTGTACGTCACCGACACTTTATAAACCTGAGCGCGGCCGCGGGTTAGCTCACACTCCTCTCACCTGTACTGACAGTGAAGTGCTGCTGCGGGTATAGACGCTTTCTGAAGAACTGATTTTTAACAAGCGATTTCTGTGGGGTGTCTCAAGCTTGTCTCAGCAGTACTGGTTCTCTGAATGTGCTGTGTTCGATTTTTTGGGTATTTGGATCTGAAATCAGTGTGCGTCCACTGCAGCTGCATATACAATCATATCCAAGTGGGAAACTAAGCAGTTCCTGTTGTTACTTCATTTAAAGAAACAGCGTTTTTACAAATACAAAAACCACTTATCAATTAGTGGCTGCTGAATTCTATTGCCAATTTTACATCCAGGGTTAATATAACGTTGTTTTGCTGGTGTGCTGACAAAAATAAACCGTCTTTTTCAACGCCAAATATATAAATATTTTTTGGGGAGCCTACTTCACAAGCAAAGCTAATTACAACTGAATCTCTTGATGTTGGCGTAGAAAACACGCAATTGTAACAACGCTACTATTTGTGCGGCTCCATTCTATTGTCGCAATTTACATCCAGGGTTAATTGAAGCGTTGTTTTTCTGGTGTGCTGACAAAATTAAACCGTCTTTAGATTCAACGCCAAATATATATATATTTTTTTGGTAGCCAATTCACAAGCAAAGGGCAAATTAACAACTGTATCTCTTGTTGTGGTGGCGTAAAAAACGCAATGTAACACGCTTCTAGTTTGTGCGGCTCAATTCTTCTTTTTTGGCGCAATTTACATCCAGGGTAATTAAGCGTTTTGTTTTTGCTGGTGTGCTGACAAAAATATACTGTCCTTTGTTCACGCCAAAGTATATATAATATTTTTTATGGTAGCCTAAATTTCACCAGCAAAGGCAAATTAACACCTGTAACTCTAGTGTGGTGGCGTAGAAAACACGCCAATGTAACAACGCTACTATAGTTTGGTGCGGGCTCAATTCTTTGGCGGCAATTACATCCAGGGATTAATTAAGCGTTTGTGTTTGCCTGGTGTGCTGACAAAAATAAACCGACTTTTTCACGCCAAATATATATATAGTTTTTTGGTAGCCTAATTCACAAGCAAAGCAATTACACTGTATCTCTTGTTGTGTGCTTAGAAAACACGCAATTGTAACTCCGTACTAGTTTGTGCGCTCAATCTTTGGCGGCATTTAACATTCCAGGGTTAAATTAAGCGATGTTTTGCTGGTGTGCTGACAAAAATAAACTGTCTTTTTTCAACGCCAAATATATATATATTTTTTTGGTAGCCTAATTCACAAGCAAAGGCAAATTACAGACTGTAACTCTTCGTTGTGTGGCGTAGAAAACACCAATTTGTAACACGCTAACTACAATGTTTGTGCAGGCCTCAATTCTTTGCGCAATTTAACATCGGGGTTAATTAAGCGATGTTTTTGCTGTGTGCTGAAAAAAATAAAGGTCTTTTTCAACGCCAAATATAATATAGTTTTTTTGGTAGCCTAATTCACAATCAAAAGGCTAATTACAACTGTACTCTTTGTTGTGTGCGTAGAAAACCACGCAATGTAACACGCACAGTTTGGCGCCTCAATTTTGCTCAATTTACAAACCAGGTTAATGAAGCGTGTTTTGCTGTGTGCGACAAAAATAAACCGTCTTTTCAACGGCCAAATAAATATATATTGTTTTTGGTACCTAAATCACAGAGCAAATGTCAAATTTACAACTGTATCTCTTGTATGTGTGCGTAGAAAACACGCAATTGTAAACACGCTACTAGTTTTGTGCGGCTCAAATCCTTTGGCGCAATTTACATCCAGGGGTTAAAATAACGTTGTTTTGCTGGTGGCTGACAAAAATAAACTGTCCTTTTTCACGCCAAATATATATAATATATTTTTTTGGTAGCCAAATTCCACACAAAGGCAAATTACAACCTGTATCTCATGTTGGTGGCGTAAAAACACGCAATTGTAACACGCTACTAGTTTGTGCGGCTCAATTTACTATTGGCGCAATTTACATCCAGGGTTTAATTATAGAAGCGTTTGTTTTTGCTGGTGTGCGCACAAAAATAAACCGTCTTTCTTAACGCCAAATATATATATATTTTTTTGGTACCTACATTCACAAGCAAAGGCAAATTACAACCTGTATCTCCTTGTGTGTGGCGTAGAAAACACGCAATTGTAACACTCTACTAGTTTGTGGCGGCTCAATTCTTTGGCTCGCAATTTACATCAGGTTAATTAAGCGTTGGTTGCTGGTGTGGGCTGACAATAATAAAACGTCTTTTTCAACGGCAAATATAAATATTTTATTTGGGAGCCAATTCACAAGCAAAGGCCAAATTACAACTGTATCTACTTGTTGTGTGGCTAGAAAACCACGCAATTGTAACACGGCTACTATTTGTGCGGCTCAATTCTTCTTTGGCGCAATTTACATCCGGGGTTAATAAGCGTTGTTTTGCTGGTTTGGCTGACAAAAATAAACCGTCTTTTTCACGCCAAATATATATATATTTTTTGGTAGCCTAATTCACAAGCAAAGGCAAATTACAACTGTATCTCTCTTGTGTCGTAGAAAAACACCAATTGTAACACGCTACTAATACTAGTTTTTGTGCCGCTCAATTTCATTGGCGCAATTTACATCCAGGGGTTAATTATCGTTGTTTGCTGTGTCTGACAAAATAAACCGGTCCTTTTTTCAACTGCCAAATATTATATAAACGTTTTTTGTAGCCTAATTCAACAAGCAAAGGGCAAATTACAACTTGAATCTCTTGTGTGTGGCTAGAAAACACGCAATTGTAACACGCCTACTAGTTTTTGTGCGCTCAATTCTTGCGGCAATTTACATCCAGGGGTTAATTAACGTTGTTTTGGCCTGGTGTGCTGACAAAATACACTGTCTTTTTTCAACCCAAATATATATATATTTTTTTGGTAGCCTAATTCACAACAAAGTCAAAAAAAAAAAAAAAAAAAAAATTTTAAAAAAAAAAAACCAAAAACTTATCTCTGTTTGTGGCGTAAAAATACCCAATTGTAAACACTCTACTAGTTTTGTGCGGCTCATTCTTTGGCGCAATTTTACATCCAGTGGTTATTAACGTTGTTTTGCTGGTGGCTAACAAAAATAAACCGTCTTTTTCAACACCGAAATATATAACATAATTCCTTGAACATAATTCACGAAGCGAAGGTTAATTAAGCCTGTTGTGCTTTTACATTTAGTAAAACACACAGTGCTTGTTAAACGAGCACTTACAAGTAAAATTTTCCTGGCGCCATTTGTGGAGCGCAATTTATATCCAACGGTTACCCTAGCTGTTACAGGGTCAATTTGGAGTCAAAAACAGGGTGTATAATTATCAATATACATAAGCTTCATCAAACAGTGTCTTTACCATTTTAGATCAAACAGTAATGTCAGACAGAGAGGTGGCAGGCTCGCAACATGCGATTGGCAGAGGCACAAACAATTTTCTGAAACGGGCCCAGAGTCGCAGCCACCAGCAAGGGGACGTCGCAGCAGGGTCACTCGGTGAGGCACAACTGCCGCTGTCATCTAGCGCCGGTGGTGTTGTTCAGCAGACCAAGGGTTCTTGATTGGTTACTAGGTCATCCTCTTTCCTCCAACTGACAAACTGACAACCCAGCCAGAGATTCAGGTGGGAACCTCAGAACAACACTTAGTTGGCATGGCCCGGACGGGTCAGCGGCCCTCACCTTTCCTCAGCCCGCCCTTGTCCCATCCAGTTCCCCTCAGCCAGGGATCTACTATGGGTCAGGGCTCAGCGCCACTATATAGCGAGGATAGAACAATTGAGGAGGGCAGTCAGCAGCAGACTACGTGGCAGCGAAGAAAATGGGCCATTATTCCCAGCTTCTTGCAGTAGGCGCAAAGTATAGATGTGGAGAGAGGCATGGGCGGTTCATGTGGTGAGAGTCGCCTCGGCTTACCAAGACCGGTGAATGAGGACAGTAGTACGATGAAACACAAATAGATGATGATGTAGCCGAGCCTCGCACTTGGTAGCCGGTGAGCAAGGGTTTCATCATCGTCAGGGAGAAGAGGGCGTCAGCTTGGCGCCGTCAGGCAACGTCGCAGCCACAAGTGGTTTTGGTGGCCGGAGTTCAGCAGGGAAGCAGCCGTGTGGAGGCGGGAGCCCAATACGGCCACGGGTAAAAACCCCTTCGCATGACCCCAAGACAGTTACGGCACAGGGCTCAGCGAGCAGCGGCGGCAGTAGTCACTCATCGGGAGCGTGGCGGTAAAATCAGCTACTCGCGGTGGGCTGTTTCTTTGCTAAGACACCGGAGGGAGCCGAATATGGGTATATGTAGAATCTGTGGGCAGAAAGTGTAAGCGTGGCCAGGGAGCTAAACTTTGGCACAACGGCCCTGCGTCAAACACATGCAAACGTCACCATCCGGTGGCCTGGAGAAACGTGCTCAGAGTGTTTGTCCATCCTGCCGCTCAATGCAGCAGCAGCGCCAGTGGCACGCATGCCCCATTCAGGCAGTCAAGCTCCACCAACCTCTGCAGAAGGCAGCGTTACTCTTTGACATTCCACTCTCACCCTGTACCAGATGCTCCTGCTCCACCGCTACTCATGGCGCCAGCAGTCGTTCAGCAGTGGCATTTGTAAAGAGTACAACAGTTATGCTCCATCCACCTAAGGTGCAGCAGCTGACCGTAGCTCCTTCCAAGTTGTTGGTACCGCAGTCCCTCCCCTTTCCAAATGTGGACTCTGCACAATTCAGAGAACTAATGCTTGTGCCGAAGCCGAGATATAGTTCCAAGCCTATTTTCTTTTCCTAAAAGCAGTACCAGCAACTTCATAAATATGTAGAACAGTAAAGTTGGTCAGTTCCCCCCTTGAGCTTATCGGTTTGTTCCAAGGTACACGTCAGCGCCGGACATCTGGAGCTGTAACTAGCGGTCAAGGCAAGTACATGGTTCCTTTACGGCCCACTGGTGGAACGTGCTCCCTGGCCCAGTGCACACCAACAATTAGGACAGTAGACGTCAGCCGCTTTCCTCCTCCACGTTGTCAAACTGCTGCTCCTGACGCCAATGCCGCCTCCTCCTCCTCCACCACCACCACCATCTCAGCCTCCACAAGTACTGCTCCATCATACCCACATGTGTAGAGCACAGCGGTGTCAACGCAGTTTTCTACAAACCGTAGCTTGCCTCGGCGAACGAAGTCCACACAGGGAGGAACTGCTCCGCGTCATGCAGCAGAAATCGATGTGTGCTTTCTCCGCGCCAACTGCAAATCGGAACCAATGGTGGACGGACAATGGGAGGAACATGTGTCCGCAGCTGCACCGAGGAGTGATGGTCCATGCGCCCTGCATGGCGCTAACGTGTTCCAAAATCTGTTGTAAAAAGGTTCTGAAGTTCTTCAACCGATGTTCGAGAACATACGTGAAATGGCCAGAAACGTGCATGCCACATTTATCCATTTCGTACAAACCAGGAACACCCTCCTCGAGTTGCAGCGCAGAAACGCCCACCCCAACACCTCTGATAGTGCGTGTTTCCACCCGCTGAATTCCAGCCTTCACATTGTGTGACAGACTGTAGGAACGAGAGAAAGGCCATTAACGAATTTTTTGATGATCCAGGCAACAGAAGTACTCCCCTGTGTAACTTGATTGTCAGCCAGTGGCAGCTCATGCGTGACACCTGCTCGTTTGTTGAGCCAATTTCGAGAGGCCACGTTATTGTCAGTTTCGCCAGGACTACGGGATGAATAAACCGTTCGATTCCACTGCTTTCAAAGTCCTGGAACATATGCAGGAAAAATCTGTCTTGGACAGGACTGAGATGTGGCGACTACATCTCTGTGGCCTATCATGAGTCCGGTGGGGAACTGAAATTGAGAGGAGGAGGAGGAGGAGGACATGGAGCAGAAGCATTGTTCCCTGGTGAAATGATGGAATTTTCTACCGCAGTGACAAGAGAATGAGGAGCAGGAGAGCTGGAGGAGTTGGGATGAGATGATGAATACAGGCAAATGATGACTCCCAAGCAACGTGGCAGTATACAGTGGAAATGGAGGCAGGGAGCCCACTCGGAGCACTTGTGCAGATGTCCCGCAGCATGCTTTATTTGCCTTGGCTAGTTGACAGCCAATATTCAGCATCCGGCAGAGAAGGGCATGACTTCTGGCTCTCCACCCTATTGGACCCTCGCTACCGGCCAAAAGTAATGGGAAGCCTTTGTTCCCAGCAAATTGAAGGGAAGACAAAATCTCAAATCTATAGGGAAATCTCCGTAATCAGTTTGCCCTGCCTATTGCGGCATCGTCCCTCCTCTGACAGGTCTGACCGGGGGGTTCCTCACGCTCACGTACTACTACTGCCCGGCTGGCTGGGGGGAAGGTGGGGGGGTAGGAGCAGTACCAGCCCATCATGCAGTATCCTAAGTCTGGAGTTCACTAATGAGCACTTCCTAGTCACCCCGCCTAGTGAGGAGGGCAGTCACAAGCAGCAGCAGCACAGCAGGACATGAGCATTGCCCAGAACCAACAGGTTGTGGCCTTCTTGGACACATCTGCCACCCCGAGTTTAAGAAGATCCTCTGGACTACTGGGCAGCCAACTGGATGTGTGGCCGCACTTGCCGAGTTTTTGCAGTGGAGAAGCTGTACAGCCCGGCCAGTAGTGTGGCATCCAAGCGGCGTGTTTTCGAGTTGCGGCGGGGCCACGGTTTTACCTCCAAGGAGAAACCGTGCCTTGTCCACGGGAAATGTTTAACGACAGAACATTTGTCAAGAAGAAATCACTGGCACGGCCAGATTTCCACACACCAATGCCTTAGGTGTCAGTCTGGGTTCAAACAACCTGCCTCAGCCACTCTTCTGATGCCGCCCACCTCCCGCCTGATGCCACACATCTGCTGATAGTATTCTCCAACCCTACCACGACTTTATCAGGGAACTGGTATTAGCCCACTCCACCTCAACACTCTTTCATGTGCCACTCATTGCTCAACTGGTCTGCTGCTGTTGCTGTGCCGTGACATTCCACACTTGTGTCATTGTGACCACGCTGCGGCCTGGTAACTGTTTTGCCACCTCCAAATGGCATGTCCACTCTCTGACCCTCATGCTGTTGCTCCTGTTCATCACCCTCCACTCCGTGTCATGTGCCACTCGCCTGACCTCATTTCTGCTGCCGCCAGTGACCCTCCGCTCTCAGTCATTGTGCCGCTCTGTGGGGCCTAATACTATTTGCCACCTGCAGAATGTCAATGTGCCACTCCATGACCTCATGCTGTAGCTCCTGTCATCACCTCCACTCTCTGTCATTGTGCCACTAGCCTGACCTCATGCTGCTGCCGCGTGACCTCTCGCTCTCAGTCATTGTGCCTCTCTGTGGCCTAATAGTATTATTGCCACCTGCAGAATGTCATTGTGCCACTCTCTGCCTCATGCTGTTGTCTCACTGTCCATCACCTCCACTCTCTGTCATTGTGCACGTGCCTGAACCTCCATGCGGCTTGCCTCAGCCCCGCCTTGACCTCCCTCTCAGTCATTGGTGCCGCTCTGTGGCCTAATTACTATTTGCCACCTGCACGAATGTCATTGTCCACTCTCTGGACCTCATCCTGTTTGCTCCTTGTCATCACTGGGTTTTCCACTCTCTGTCATTGTGCCATCTGCCTGACTCATGCGCGCCGCCGTGACCTCTCGCTCTCATTCATTGTGCCGCTCTGGGGCCTAATATTTTTTTTCCCCCTGCAAATGTCTTGTGCCACCCTGACCTATGCTTTTTGCCCTGTCATCACCTCCACTCTCTGCTTTGGGGCCCACTGCCTGCCTCATGCGCGCCGCCTTGACCTCCCTCTCATCATTGTGCCGCCTTGGCCAATCTATTTTGCCCCGCAGAATGTTTTTGTGCCCTCTCTGACCTCACTGCTCTGGACCCCTGTCGTGCCCTCCCACTGTGTCTTGTGCCACTGTCCTGACCTCAGCTGCTCCGGGGCTGCTCCGGCCCCCCACACTGTGCCTCCCTTTTTTTGCCCCTCCAAATTTGTCTTTGGCCACTGTCTACTCTTTACTGCCCCCGCCGGACCCCCACACTGTTCATTGTGCCACCTGGGGTTAATACTTTTTTTTTTCCGCCTCCATAATGTCTTTTGTGCCATGCCTGACCCATACCTGCCGCCGTGACCTCCAACGTGTGTTGTCCCACTCGGGGCTTTAAAAACTTTTTTTCCGCCTCCATAATGTCATTGGCACTGCCTGACCTCTACTGCGCCGCCGTGACCTCCACATGGTGATTGTCCACTCTGTGCCTATACTTTTTTGCCCCCTCCAAAATGCCTTGTGCCCTGTCTGACCTCATACTGCTGCCGCCGTGACCCCCACCTTTTGGATTGTGCCACCTTGGCCTAATACTGTCTCCCCGCCTCCATAAGTCATTGTGCCACTGTCTGACCTCTACTGCGTGCCGTGCCCCTCCCACGGTTATTGTGCCACTCTGTGGCCAAATACTTTTTTTTTTCGCCTCCAGAATGTCATTGTGCAACTGCCTGACCTCATGCGCTCTGCCAGACCTCCACACGGTGTTGTGCCACTCTGTGGCCTAATATGTTTTGCCCCCTCCAAATGTCATTGGCCACTGCCACCTCATGCTGTGTGGTGCCGCCTCACCTCCCACTCATCACTAAGGGTTTGCCACCGACCTCCTTTTTTTTTTCCAGCTTTCGCGGGCATATTTATCAGGCACATTCCCGCTTGAGTTTTTTGTGTTTTTGCCCTCTTAAGTGCCCAGGGAATTTTATATGAAGCGATTCTAAGAGCGGCGGCAGCCCATGTGCGTGTCATACTAAAACACAACATTGAAAGAAGACCAAACCAAGCTCCCTCAGCATATAAAAGCATGGCACAACGTTCTACAGCACCCTGCAGGCTCTTGGCAGCCTGGAAATAGCTGTTTTTTAACGTGATTCGTGCCGAAGTAATTCGGACCGAAACGAATTTTGTCGGAAAATTCGGCGAAGTGACCGAACCGAATTTTTGAGAAATTCGGCCATCTCTAATGAACATCCTTCACCCAGTTAAAAGCGGAAAATGGAGTATTTGGCACAAAAGATAATCCTTTCTGAAGGACTTGTATCTCAGATTGAGTGAGAATATGATCAGACAAATTGATAATTTGAAAATTTCCCGTTTGGTTTTCAAGGGGTAGACCAGGTATTACTCCTTTATCAGCAGCATTTTCTCTAAAAAAGATGGTATATTGTCCCCATTGATGGGTGCACTGGTCGCCTCGTGGGATGTCGGTAATTGGGTATGTACAGAAGCAGAAGAGGAAGGCATTTGCGATGTAGGTGGAGCCGAGGAAGATCCACCAGGTTGTTTGTTGGGCCTTTTTTGATTTCTTTTTCTCGGCACCCATTCTGTATAATTGTATGATTGATGACGGGTACGGAAGGGAGATCTACTAAAAGGCCTCTTATTCTTCCTAGATTCACCGTCTGAACACTCAGTGTCAGATGATGATGGTTCGGTATCCACTACATTAGATGCCCGATGTAGATGAGAATAGGCACGATTTTCACGTAATTCGGTGAGATCCCTCACGAATTGTTTATGTTTCCGCTCTTTTAACTGTAGGGTAAACTTATCAATATGTTTTTGTAATTCTAATTCATGTTTTTGGAAATCAGTTTCCCCTTTTAATTTTAATACAGTTATAATGGTGTTTTTTAAAGAATCGAGAGCTTTTCTAAGGATATTCTGTTCCTCTTCTACTAGTAATTTAATGAATCGGAGTGAGGATGCAGTTGCCTCAATTTCCCATTTTTTCATTAACTCTGGATTTCGGGATCTTGTTGCAGGAGTAAAAGGGATACGAAGTCCCTTTGGTACAATATTATGTTTGTAATAATTTTCAAGGGATCTTAATTCCCACCAGGACTTGATATATGCTTTATATTTAGTCGTTAAATCCTTAAATACGGATTGCAAAGACGGGGTGCCAAGATTAGTCCCCAGAAACTCTCTGTCCGAAAAAACATCATCCACATCGGATAGCCATCTGTCACAATGAGATAGTTCAGATGAAATATTGGCCATGCCACAACAAAGGAATACCTATATATAGTCAAAGTCTCTATATGGAAGAAACAATTTTATATAAACTAAAAAAGGGACAATTGAAGAAAAACCACTATTGCTCCTAGAGGTCAAGGTAGGAGAACCTATAAATGGTTACAGCCCGGCATTAAGTACTACTAATGTCAAAAAACCACAAAGAGAATATCATGCCTATGGGTACAGATAGGGAAATTACTAAAAAATAACTTTTAATAGTATTATTAAAAACCTAAAGCATACAAATAAAGTATATAACCACTACCACCTACAATAATTATGAATGACGAAAAAAGCGAGACCCCGCCCCGAAAAGGGCGACCCCGCACGGGAAAACCGCACAGACAAATATGTAATAAAAAAATAAATGTTTCCTGTTAGGGGACCTATACCCCAGCTCGGGGGGGGACTGCTATGGGGACCCTTTTGTGCCCCCTATACGCAAATTTCCCCTCCTGGGGGGGGGGGAGACACGGTGTATTTAAACCCATATGAAAACCCTTCACCCTACGGCAAAATATTACTTCATTTGTTCATTTTTAAATGTCTCGTATATGGATTTTTTTTTAAAATATTTTTTTTTCCTATAATGTTCATTTTATCTATCTTATTTTTAACATTGCTACCTCCCTTACAATTTTTGTACCCCGGGTGTTATTATAGATACTTTTTGCCTATTGTATGCTAGTTATATTGCTGGGTGCTTTCGGGGTACAAGACTGGGTAAAATTTTCAACGCAGATTGCCCAAATGAATTTTTTCTTAGCTCCTTTTGCTGTTGGTGCCGTGACATCTTTTCGCGCATCACAGACATGGATTGACATCGGGGGCATTGCCTCTGTGTCGGCACTGACGTAGGCGCGCGTCTTTGCCTTTTCTTAAATTCTGATCTTTTTTGACATGTCCCCCATGTACATGGCAGCTTTTTTGCGTGCGCCATGTGGGTGGGGGTACTTACCCACATTTACGCACGTTCCCCTCGCAACTCTTAAACGCGTGCCCATGTTTGATTGTCTTGGCCACTCTATCTCTTAATGTTTTTATGTTGCGTTTTTTCCCAGGGAGTCCCTTTACCATTCGGGGGTTATGGTTTTTATACATTTTTGGGGGCCTCAACCTTGTGGTACCTTATTCCACCACTTCTTGCAGTGGCATTTCCGTTTCTCCCCCATTGGGAGTTTTGGTCTGTACTGTCTACTTGCCTGCTGCAGAGATAATATTGCTATATTTTCATCATCGGTTCCTCTTGATTTGGGATCGACACTGCTTCATTATTTTCCCAAAAAGGGCCCGGGGTTTACTTTTATCTTAAAGTTTTTATCATGGGGATTATTTCTTTGGCATTAAACCCCCTGTTGAACCCAAAAGGGGGGAAAGCTTGAGATTTTGTATATCAAATGCATTGCAAAAGAAATGTGGAGATTAGACATTATTGTAGTGTTAAAGCATGGGGGTTTTTTTTGTGTTCCTTTTTGTTTGTGTTTTTCTCTTTGAAATATTGGTTCCCCCACTACTTTTTGTTGACTTTCACTCTTATTAGTCACATTTATTTGTATATATATTTCGTCTATAGCGGTTTCTGTTATTAGTCACATTTTTTTTGTATATACATATAGTTTCTGTAGGGTTCCCGTGCGGGGGCGCCCTTTTTGGGCGGGGCCCCTTTTTCTGTCATATCAATAATTTTATAGTGGTGGGAGTGGTTTTAAAACTATTTTTATGCTTTAGGATTTTTTTTAATACTATTAAAAGTTTTTTTTTTAGTAATTTCCCCATCTGTACCCATAGGCATGATATTCTCTTTGTGGTTTTTTGACATTTGTGGTTTTAACAAATGATGGTAACAACTAGATTTTTTTTACCTAGATTGAGCGCTTGGCAATGCTCTCTCTAACATTATTTGTATGGGCACTCATATTGTCCTTCTCTGTGTATCAAAAAAGGAAGGTGCTTTGATTTGATAGCTGTTCTATGAAATCAAAACTATCCCCCAAAAAACAAAACTATTTTGGGGGTTTGGGCTTTACTTATGGTATTTTTATTTTGCAACATAAGACGTTAAAAACATTTTAAGGCCCAGATTAAGAGAGTTTTCAGTTGAACAGATGTAATCTTATTTAAAGACCAAAGTAAGCTATCACATCTTGATATGTCATAGTTTGTATTGACTCCCAGCAGTAAACACAGATTATTTAAGGTTTATTCACATATTGCAGAAACTTTTTGGTGATTGTCCAAAAACCATTGTGTATTTACTGTGATTTTGGAAAATCATGACCAAAAAATAAATAATCTTTGACCCTTATTTAGAGCAGTACCAGAGTAAACGGGTAGGTAAGTGACAAATAGACATCAGGGTTTTGAGCGCTACACTACTGGAAAACCAATGCAGAGTTAACAATGATGGATTCAATTGCTGTATATTAGTAAATGAAATGGGTTGTCCAGTGGAAAAAAAATATTTTCTAAAAAATCTCTGTCTCGGGTTACGTTGCTTACTTTTGTATTGTACTTTTACTACCTTTTCTGTAGGCTTCCTGCAGTTCTCTATCAGTTATTTGATGACAGGACGCTCAGTAGTTCTGTGTCTCCACACACAGGAAACGGCTTTTGTATTTTGGCGCTCAGATGCCAATCTCAGGTGCACTATAAAGTTCCGTGGGTGCTTTATGATGCGTCTAATATTGGAGTGCGCTGAATAAAAATATAGCGAACGGGGCTGCGCCAGTTTTCGGGCTGAAAAGACGGCAGACTTCTGGTCCAGCCCCATACATACATGTCGCCCTTTGTTTACAGCCAGGTCAGATGACCAAAGGGGTTTGGATTTTTTAGGTGCAAGTTTTGAATGTACACCCCTTTGGTCCTGCATCCCAAGGTTTTCATGATTGGACAGAAAGCAGGGGGTGTGCACGGACACTGAGGTTGGAATTAGAAAGATAGACAAAGCACAGCAAAGAATCTTCTAGTTTAACTTGGCAAATAGAGAAAATAGAACCAACATTAAAACAGGGAATACTGGTGCTCAGCTGCAGAGAATGGAGGCAACATAAACACAGGGAAATAAAGGAAGACCCAGGCAAGCCATTTGATTTTTTTTTGAGAACCTCTTTAAGCCACAGTACACAAAACTTGCACGATAGCTGAAGAACTGCAACACAGACCACTGCAATACTGCACAACCTACAAACTTAAACATTTTGTGCGACATGTATGAATGGGGCTGCGCCAGTTTTCTGGTGTGCTTTGAGCCAAAAAGAATGTATGAACAGGTGCACTCCAAACTTTAGCGTGATAAGTCTCTTTGTAATGCTCCAAAGACACTTTTTAGTGCGCCAAAGTTTAGGGGTGTTCTGGGGGAGTTGCACTACATTCATAGAATTTTAGACACTTTTAAATTATTCTTTGACGGCCAAACCTAGGCGCAGGACAGTTAGAAAAGCCAGACCAGGGAAAAGGTGGTGCCTGAGCCAGACTTGATGGTATTGGCTTTTACACTCCCCTGTATGTATGACCTGCAGAAGAACAGCCAGACCAGGGTAAAGGTGTTACCTGAGCCAGATTTGTGGTATTGGCTCTATAATGTCCTGTATGTATGACCTGCAGAAGAACAGCCAGACCAGGGTAAAGGTGGTGCCTGAGCCAGACTTGTGGTATTGGCTCTACACTGCCCTGTTATGTATGACCTGCAGAAGAACAGACCAGGGTAAAGGGGGGGCCTGAGCCAGACTTGTGGTATTGTCTCTAAAACTGCTCCTGTATGAAATGACCTGCAGAAGAACAGCCAGACCAGGGTAAGGGTGGTGCCTGAGCCAGACTTTTGGTTTGGCTCACACTCCCCTTTGTATGTATGACCTGCAGAAGAACAGCCAGACCAGGGGGTAAAGGTGGGGCCTGATCGAGACTTGTGGTTTTGGCTCTACACTGCCCTGTTGTATGACCTGCAGAAAGAACAGCCAACCAGGGTAAAGGTGGTGCCTGAGCCAGACTTGTGGTTTTGGCTCTACACTGTCCTGTATGTATGACCTGCATAAGAACAGCCAGACCAGGGTTAAGGTGGTGCCTGAGTCAGACTTGTGATATTGGCTTTACACTACCCTGTATGTATGACCTGCAGAAGAACAGCCAGACCAGGGTAAAGGTGGTGCCTGAGCCAGACTTGTGGTATTGGCTCTACACTGCCCTGTATGTATGACCTGCAGAAGAACAGACCCGGGTAAGGGAGGTGCCTGAGCCAGACTTGGGGTATTGGCTCTACAATGTCATGTATGTATGACCTGCAGACGAACAGCCAGACCAGGGAAAAGGTGGTGCCTGAGTCGACTTGTGATATTGGCTCTACACTACCCTGTATGTATGACCTGCAAAAAGAACAGCCGGGACAGGGTAAAGGTGGTGCCTGAGCCAGACTTGTGGTACTGGCCTACACTCCCCCTGTATGTTTGACCTACAGAAGAACAGACCAGGGTAAAGGTGGTGCCTGAGCCAGACTTGTGGTATTGTCTCTACACTGCACCTGTATTTTATGTCCTGCAGAAGAACAGCCGACCAGGGTAAAGGTGGTGCCTGACCCCAGATTTGTGGTATTAGCTCTACACTGCCCTGTATGTAATGACCTGCAGAAGAACAGCCAGACCAGGGAAAGGTTGGTGCCTGAGCCAGACTTGTGGTATTGGCTTTTACACTCCCCTGTGTGTATAACCTGCAGAAGAACAGCCAGACCAGGGTAAAGGTGGTGCCTGAGCCAGCTTGTGGTATTGGCTCTACACTGCCCTGTATGTATGACCTCCAGAAGACCAGCCAGCCCAGGTTAAAGGTGTTGCCTGATCCATAGTTGGCTTTTTGGCTCTACACTGCCCTGTATGTATGACCTGCAGAAGAACAGCCAGACCAGGGTAAAGGTGGTGCCTGAGCCAGACTTGTGGTATTGGCTCTACACTGCCCTGTATGTATGACCTGCAGAAGAACAGGGTCATACATTCTGGCACATTCTACACTGCCTTAAAACGATTTAGAACTGGTCTATCAGCGCCAGGATTGATGTCACCCAAAGTTTGTGACAAATACTACTTTGTGCAAACACTCTATGAAGCAGTTGCACCATTTGAAACATTTCTTTTTAGCAGAATAGTCTTCCTACATGAAGCTGATCATAGGCTGTCCTGCCTGAATCCACATTCTGTGAGGGGATCCTAGCATCAATTATTCAATTCTCCTGCAGCTCCCCTGCAGGATAAATGGAGCATTACACAATGCCTATCGAAAAATGGATTACCTGCTTAGTACATGGACATTATGGGGGACATGTATGAGAACTGTCTAAGTCTAAGACTATCTTTCTTGCCCATAGCAACCATTCAAAGCTCCACTTAAATTTTTTCCAGAGCAATATATGGAATGAAATGGGAGCTCTCATTGGTAGCTATGGGCAACAAACAAAATCTTAGCCCTAGACACTTTTCATACATGTCCCCCTATGGGTCCACCAGTAAGAGACGCTCTTTGGAGCCGTTTCATTTACCTCATATACCATTTCCCCAAAAAATCCCCTTTGTTCACATGCAATACAGTTGAACTTAATACCGATTTTATAACCGTCCCCTGTATTTGTCAAGTGAATTGTAAGCGTTAATATACATAATGTAATGTGCTTCCTTTCATAGCAATTTCCAGGAGTTGGCAACTCCTAGCCTAAAATTCATATTATTCTAAACCCGCAAAAGAAAAACATTTCATTTTGCCGTTATTCAGTGCGATCATTCTGCTTCTTGGCATGTTTTACTGTAATATAACTTATAAAGCCCATGGCATATGTGTGTTCATAAATCCTATTTACGAGTTTACGTATGCCGCTCCCTACTTAGTGTTTACTACTAGGGAAAAAAAACATTATTTTAGATAAATAATCTGTAGCCTTTCAATAAATAGATGTTGCTATTAATCTTAGAGTCGATGATTTCCTTTTTTTTCCTCTAATGCATTTAGTAGAAGTCTCATAAATCCAATGTGGGCAGTTTCCAAACTTCCGATAACCCATTAGGTTACAGCCGAGAAAAACAGTTTGTTTTGCAGATATGATTTATTTTATATGTAAAGTACTGGATGTAATTCCTCTGTTTTCTGCAGTCTGGATACTATTTAAAAAGATACGAAGTATAAATAAAGCTTTTCATGCACATTTGAAACCAGTGTGAAATTATCATTTACATGGTAATAACCAGATGAGGGCGTTGCATGAAATTAGAATTACACAATTTCTTCCAGGGCACATGCAGTATCAGGTACATCAGCAGGGGGATAACATTTTTACACATTTGGCAGAGTTTGGTAATTGTAGTTCAGCTCTATTCCCTTGGGTGAGGTTTAACTGCAATACCAAACACAACCTATGGACATGAGTGGCGCTGTTTCATTAGGAAAGCAGCTATATGTTTTCATTCCATAAAATCTATTAGCCATATTGCAAAGTGTAAAAACTTTACTAGGGAATAGACTGGATATCATGTAGCATCTCCTTACAATGAACACATTCATGGGCCAAAAGAATAAATTAGAAGTTTAGTCCAAGTTGTTAGACAATTGGAGAAGCTGTCCTCTGTCGCCCGTTGCCAAACTGTTGTCCTGGCAGTTGAAGACCCTGTAAAGCCCCATATCTGCCATGATATTCTCTCTTTTACACCCTACGAGACGGTTAAAAGGATTGTAGTTAAAGCAAAATACAATGCAATACAGATATCACAGTGTATAACTGCTTACTAGTCCTAGATTGACATAACTGATTCTGTCATGCCTGTACTGTGACATTACTGTGTTCATTATCCCTGTACTGAGACATCACTGCATTTATCATACATGTAATTTAAATTATTACTATCCCTGATTTTTGGCATTGCTGTTCATTACATCTGTATTATATCTTTGTTCATTATACCTGTATTGTGACATCATTGTGTGCATTACCTCTGTACTGTTTTTTTATACCTCTCTACTGTGACATGACTGTGGTTTTTACCCCTGTATAGCAACATCATTAAAGGTACGCGCAATCTGTGCACTTGGATCCGAGTAGGTAAAACAAGAAGATTTATTAATCTTCATATAAAATGCCAGTACGGCCAATGGTTACAGAATACTGTCACTGGCTAACGCGTTTCGAGCTACGTTAGCTCTTGGTCACAGGCTGTCTGACTAGCGTAAGCTCTGTGGGGTAAGGTATGGTGATATCAAGCCTGCTGGGTCACATGGCAAGCAGTTCAAACAAATCATATACTGTACACCCCCTTTTGAACACACTGAAAGCTGAATATGGAAAAACCAACCATGACATGCCTTTGTGGTTAAACCCCTTTAACTCATCAGAATAGCTGATATATTTAGATATCTGATAAACAAGGGCAGAGTTTCCATGAATAATTTCAGGGCCCTACGCAATCAAAGCATCTGGACTCATTACCCATTTCCAGTTTTTATCTTGCAATATATCAGCAGGCCTTATTTAAGAAAAAATTTTATCAAGTTCCCTGACAAGAGTATTACCATTACTGCCCTGATGTTGCTCCTGAGTTTGATCACGGGACATATCACCAACATGTATCGATCCCTCAAGTCCTGCTTGTCTAGTATCTTGAAGACCTCTTTAGTGTCCTTTATATAACTAGGTATTATCTGGACTAGAGGTGGTAGATGCTGGTAGAACCATGTACACATTTTTTTCAGTTAAAGAACTATACTTGATATAATCTCATTGGGGACAGAAAATATGGTTTTTGAGCCTTGGGAAAGGAATGAAAAATCAGGCACATGGGGTTCAAGATATGCAAATATTCAAGCTCTTTCTACCAATAGATCAATATATGACTTTGCAAAAGTATTCACAGGATCCTCATCTATGGATAAAGGATATTGACAACTTACGGGATATACATATCATCAGAGGCATAGCTTAAAGCCTCTGGGCTCTAATGTAAAACATGTAAAGGGGCCACCAGACACCATGTATTATTAACAATGCTGGTGTCTTCTTAGGTGGCAGAAGATTTTAGGGCCTCTTTAGGCTACAGGGACTGGTAGCGACTGCTAACTCTGCACCCCACATAGCTATGTCCCTGTATGTCATCTATCATCATCATGATCTTAGCTGCTTATAAGTCACCGAGGATCTGGTGGGATTTCTGAGAGCCCCACCATTATATTTCATGGACAATTTATTAATGAATGTTATTTTCCCAGATTGCTTTTCCATCACAAGACCTATTGTTATATATTGCCCGCATATTCTCACCTTGGACACTAGAGGTCTTACCCTCCACACTGACCTGTTGCATAGCTATTATTTTAACAAACGCCATATCTTTTAATGCTTGTTATAAATTCCCCCCATTACATACACATTTACCAGCACATGATGAGGATGTGACTGCAAGGGGTCAATCTATCTCCACTCACTAAATCGTGCACTCACATTCCCCTCAGGTTCCAAATTGAGCATAAATCATACCCCAACACTGCCCACAACCCCCAAATACACAGTGTCACCACCGTCAAATGGGAGCAGTAGTTCTCCATCACCCACACACATTGTTCACAGGCATTCACAAGGTTAAACACTTTATCAAAGGCTTTTTTTTGGAGCCTACAAGGACCAAACTTATTAAAGTATTAAAAGGGGTTGTCTCACTACATTGATTCATCTTACCTCAGTCCTGTTTTCTTGGTTTCACTTTGAATTCAGGGGCGTGTTTACTGGCTGCTACTAGGCTGCAGTAGAAGCCAGGTCTGTAGCTATAGCATTAATTCAAAACCAACTTCCTTTGTATACCACTTTTTTGAGACCAGTGCCATATATTAAACAGCCTCCACTGTTTGTTACATACGTTCAATGCAAGATATGGATACAACACGTTAAGTATTTTCTTCTTATTTATTAAACATCATTTCAGTCCATTTTAAGACAAATGTAGCGTTTTTAAAATGTCGATACACATTAGACAAGAAAGGGCAATGGTATACTGATGTTCACGTCCCGCATGGAACTTCACATCAGTCCGTACGATCCACACTGGGATAGCTGGGAGATGCCGAGCATAGAGGTAGAGGAGCACACCTGAACTGCGACGTTACACCTTCTTTTTCAAGCATGCGTGCTGTTTAAATACCATAGCCGTATTAAAACAAATAGTTAAAAACAACCATATTTCTGAAACACCATATTATAATTACAAAAACACTCTAAAGCTATACATTTCATTTAAACCTTTGGGCGATAATGACTGTAATCTGCTTATCCAGTAAGCTTCCCTCTGTAGAAGGCGTGATTTAACCCTTTCCATATCCTTATTCTCCACATGTTCTAAAACACACCACCGGAGTTCACTGACTCCATGTCCGTGTTCACAAAAGTGCCATGCTAGAGAGTTTTCACCATATTTATCTGTTATTTTCGCTGACTGTTTGTACAGGCGGATAGCAGACCTATGCTCACTAATGCGAGTCTTTACCGTGCATTTTGTTTGTCCTATATAAACAAGTCTACATGGACACTTTATTAAATAGATGACCTGTGTAGTGTTACACGTAAAAAAGCCTTTCAACCTAATATTACTGCCATTATGTGGATGTTGAATACAAGCTCCTTTAATTATTGAAGTACAATTAAGGCATCCCAAACATGGGAATGTACCCACTTTTTCGGTTTGTAATACTTCTTGTCTAGTTTTATATGATTTGATGTCTGAAGAGGTTAATTGGTTGCCTAGTGTGGGGTCTTTTTTAAATACAAACCAGGGGCGTTCTTTAAATAATGTGCCGTATTTTGGATCGCTGCTCAACATATGCCAATACTTACAAATTGTTTTTTTAATCATATTGGAATGCTTATCATAAGTAGTAGAAAAAATAATTCTATCCTGTTTGTTTTTAATCTTAGATTTTAATAATTCATTCCTCTCCAATGATGACACTTCTTGTGCAATCTGATTCATCTCTTTTTGGCAGTTCAGGTGTGCTCCTCTACCTCTATGCTCGGCATCTCCCAGCTATCCCAGTGTGGATCGTACGGACTGATGTGAAGTTCCATGCGGGACTGTGAACATAAGTATACCATTGCCCTTTCTTGTCTAATGTGTATCGACATTTTAAAAATGCTACATTTGTCTTAAAATGGACTGAAATGATGTTTAATAAATAAGAAGGAAATACTTAAAGTGTTGTAGCCATATCTTGCATTGAACGTCTGTAGCTATAGCAACCAGCACTGGGAGCCTATCGGGAGAGATCAAACAGGTCTGAAACTATAGTGACCTGAGGAGCTGATGCAGCCCATAAAAGATCTAGGAATAGGTAGGACACTGTTAATGGACATATATTACAAAGTGACTTGTTTTTGCAAGATCTTTAACGTAAAAAGCAGTCCTTGTAGTGAGTCAACCCCTTTAAGCTTCAAAACGCAAAATGTACAGTGCCGACAAAGATAAGTAAGATGACTTACTGTACATACACAAAACAGCAGATATAAAATAAGGAAGAAATTACAGAAAAACCTTTATGAAATAGAAAATGTTCTGGTCCACGGGACAAGGATATTGGCTGATCCCCAGACTGTGAACACGTTTGCCTTGTTGAAACCATGTTTTATTGTTTCAGAACTTCAGTTCAGATTCCCAGTACTGCCCATCAATTTATTAGGGTATTTGTTGTCCAAGATTTGGCAATGAGGTGTTAGGAAGGGAAGACCCAGAAACACCTTATTGATTGGGGAACGTTAAGGTTGGATACACAGTCCCTCATCTATCTATTCTTTGAAGTATATAAAAATCTAGACTAGACAATAGTCACACACTGAGAGAAGCTTGTCACCCTGCCCCCTCTATAAACTAGGTCTAGCAATTTCTGGCTGGAATTTATGACTTTTGCTATAGACTTAAACTATGATGTGGCCAGTGCAATGATAACATGATCCCTTTCATTACATCCCCACAGTCAGATATACTGTATTTTTCAGGCTATAAGACGCTCTGGACCATAAGATGCACCATAGGAAAAAAAAAATTGAAGCAAAAAGTAAGGGCTGAAGTGTAGTTTTTATTGGTACAATTTTGGGATAGATGCAAATTTTTGATCCCTTTTTAAAACATTTTTTGGGGCGTGAAATGACTAAAAAAAAACCACAATTTTGGAATTTGATTTTTTTTTCCTTTACCGTGTTCAGTGTACGGGATAAATGATGTTATATTTTAATCGATCGGAATTTTACGAACAAGACGATACCAATGTGTAACTTTTTTATTTTTTTATTTGTAAAATGGCAAAAGGGCCGGATTTAAACTTTTAATATTTTTTTAAAACATTTTGGGCGACATGTATGATTGGGCTTTTTGCCTGTTTTTTGGCGTAACCTGCGCCTCCTGGCCCGAATCCCCCTGTCGGACGCAGGGATGCGGTATTAGGCGCAGCGTTCGCCACTTTCAGCTGCGCCTCGCATGAAGGGGGGGGCAATGGGCGCGGTGTGGACGCGCTGTAGGCGTTCCGGGGTGGGACGTGGCGCGCTCGAAAACTCAGAGGCATGTACGATTGCGGCTCACCAAAGCGCGGCGCAATGCAGCGCTCCGCAGCTCCGACAAGCAGACCTGGTTTATTTTGGTCTACATGCTCTGGGGAGGCGAAGTGAAGCAAGAAAGGAACATGCGAGGAAGCATACAGAAGATCGCAAAAGGAATCTCGGCTCTAAGCGCCGTGCGGCATGGAGTATGATTCCGAAAAATCGCCTTTATAAAGGCGGAAAACATTGACAGAAAAAGAGCTCAAACCTCAAAAATAAAAAAATACATTAAAAAAATCACTTTCCAAAAATCTAGAACGGCGCAACATCAGGAATTAGGATATTGGAAATTGCGGGAAGTACAGTAATTAAATTCTGAAAGCGCTTCTCATTGGTCGGCAGAAACCGGCCAATCAGAATAGGAGCGACAGTAAACCATTAAAACCTATGGAGAAATATAGACCAATCAAATTCAAAGGCGGGACAGTTCAAAATACTGTAAAAAATGCAGAAAAGAGCTGATTGGTTTAGCTAGCGGGGGCTTGGCTATCCCAGCCAATCAGAGCGCGAGCTACTTCTCCCATTGTAGTCTATGGAGAGATCGGCACAATGAAATCTCGGCTCTCAGCGCCGTGCGGCATGGAGTATGATTAAAAAAATCATTTTTATTAAGTGTAAAATATTATCTGTAAAAGCGCTGAAACCACCTATAAACATAAAGCAATTAAATCCCGAACAACGCGTTTGTCGCCGAGACCGGCGCTACATCAGGAATTGGGATATAGAGAATTGCCAGGAAATACAGTAATTCAAATTCTGTAAGCGCTTCTCATTGGTCGGCAGAAGCCAGCCAATCAGAATAGGAGCGACAAAGACCCATTATATCCTATGGAGAAGTTTTGACCAATCAAAGGCGGGACAGTTCAAAATACAGTAAAAATGCAGAAAAGAGCTGATTGGCTGAGCTAGCGGGGGCTTGGCTATCCTAGCCAATCAGAGCCCGAGCTACTTCTCCCATTGTATTCTATGGAGAGATCGGCGCAATGCAGTCTCGGCGCTCAGCACCGTGTGGCATGGAGTATGAATAAAAAACTCATTTTTATTAAGTATAAAACATTATCAGATAAAGCACTGAAACCTTCTATAACAATAAATCAGTTAAATCCCTAACAACGCATTTGTCGCAGAGACCGGCGCTACATTACAACTTCTGTAGTATTATCATTTGATTTCGGCCATGTACTGTTGTATTCCCGACTGCATTAGAAAACCCATAGGGGGGTCGCTCGCTCTCCATTGGTCCAAATAACCACGCCTCTTTTAAGTTAGCCAATCACAGAGCTCTCTCTGCATTTCTTTTCCCCATAGAACTCTATGAGAAAGTAGCTCGCGCTCTGATTGGCTAAGCTTGATGAGCCCCCGCTAGCTTGACCAATCAGCTCTTTTCTGCATTTTTACTGTATTTTGAACTGTCCCGTCTTTGAATATAATTGGTCAATATTTCTCCATAGGTTAGAATGGGTCCTTGTCGCTCCTATTCTGATTGGTCAATACTCCTCCATAGGATATAATGGGCCACTGTCGCTCCTATTCTGATTGGCTGGTTAATGCCGACCAATCAGAAGAGCTTAAACAATTTGAATTACTGTATTTCCCGGCAATTCTCTCTATTGCAATTCCTTATGTAGCGCCGGTCTCGGCGACAAATGCGTTGTTAGGGATTTAACTGATTTATTTTTATAGAAGGTTTCAGCGCTTTATCTGATAATGTTTTACACTTAATAAAAATGAGTTTTTTATTCATACTCCATGCCGTACGGCGCTGAGCGCCGAGACTGTATTGCGCCGATCTCTCCATAGACTACAATGGGAGAAGTAGATCGCGCTCTGATTGGCTGGGATAGCCAAGCCCCCGCTAGTTAAACCAATCAGCTCTTTTCAGCATTTTTACTGTATTTTGAACTGTCCCGCCTTTGATTCTGATTGGTCAATACTTCTCCATAGGTTATAATGATTCACTGTCGCTCCTTTTCTGATTGGCCGGTTTCTGCCGACCAATGAGAATAGCTTTCAGAATTTGAATTACTGTATTTCCCGGCAATTTCTAATATCCTAATTCCTGATATTGCGCCGTTCTAGATTTTTGGAAAGTGATTTTATTTATGTATTTTTTATTTTTGAGGTTTGAGCTCTTTTCTGAGAATGTTTTACGCCTGTATAAAGGCGATTTTTTTTTATTTCATACTCCGCACGGACATCTTTAATGATTTCTCGCTGTTTTCCAGCCTGTCTCGAATCGGAACACATCTTCGGCGCAGTCCCTTCTGCGCCCATGTCCCCTCACTGCGCCCCACACACTGGCGAGGCGCGGTGGACTTTACATAGTATGTATGAACGCGCCCCAGTGCCGACATACATCAGGCGCAAATTTCGACGGAAAACCATCGGAAAGGTGCGCCCCGAAGTGGCGAGATTCATACATGTCGCCCTTTCTTTTTATACTTTTAACACTTAATCCCCCTAGGGTACATGACCACCAGGGGCACGATCCCTTTTACTTCTGTAATGCCACATATAGGATTGTCTTTCATTTTTGTTCATTGCCTATTACACTGTAGCACCGCTCCTCATTTATTTAGATTCCTTGGCCGCAATCACCGCCTGCAGTGTTAACAGCTGGGATTCATTTTTTGCTATTAGCGGTGGTTGATGGTTGTAATGTGCATGAGCCCCCTCCATATACCCTTCGTGCTATTTGGATGTTCAGGAAGTTCCCTTAACCCCTTAAGTACCCTGGACATACTCATACGTCCCAGGGTCCCTAAGGGGCTTTGCAGGGAGATCGCTCCACGACCCCCCGCACAGCCGGCGGGTGTTAGCGGCTGATCGCAGCTAACACCCGGCTGATACAGCGCGAGTGGGAAGCGTCGCCCGCCCGTGCTGTTTAACCCCTTAGATGCTGTGACAAAGATGGCTGCGGCGTCTAAATGAATGAAGAGCGGTGCCGTGCACTGTACTTTAGGGAGATCGGCATCGCCGCAGCATAGCTGCAGCAATCCGACGCCTGGACATGGCAGCGGGGAGCCTTGTGAATGCTCCCATCACTGCCATGTCCTGGTTTGCCCCACTTCTGGCCGCAGGCAGGAAGGGTGGAAATCGCCATCCTGGTACAGTCTAATGCATTGTTATTACAATGCATTAGGCTGTATCAACGATTGCGCCCCCTAATGGTTAAGCACCATAGGGGGACTCTATCTTAAAGTTAAAAAAAAAAAAAAATAAAGTTTTAAAGTACAAAAAATAAAAAAAAGTATTAAAAGTTTAAATCACCCCCCTTTCCTCATATTACAAATAAAATCAATAACATAACAAACAAAGTTACACATATTTGGTAACGCCGTGACCGAAAAAGTCCAATCTATGAAACTATAACATCAGTTATCCGTACGCGGAACACCGTAGAAGAAAAAAAATCTAAACGCCATAATTGCGTTTTTTGATCATTTTACGTCACTTAAAAAATGGAATAAAAGTGATCAAAAAAGTCCCATGCATTCCAAACTTCTAGCAATAAAAAGTACACTTCAGCCCGCAAAAAATGCACCCTCACTGACGTCCGTAGGTTTTAGTACAAAAAAGTTATTGGTCGCACAAAATGGCGCCGTGGTGCAAGTTTCAAAAATAGAAAAAGTTTGGAATTTTTTTATGGTACCAAAACATAATGGAAACCCTACATGTTTGGTATTGCCGGATGCATATCCATCTGTAGAATACAGAGAACACATAATTTCTACTGAAGATTGAACTCTGTAAAAGCAAAACACCCGCAAACATGGCAAAATAAATTTTTTTTCACAATTTGTCCCACTTGTAATTTTTTTGCGGTTTCCCAGTATATTCTATAGTACAGTGAATAACACCATTAGAAAGTACATCTTGTCCTACAAAATAAAAGCCCTCATATGTCTTTGTAGGTAGAAAAATAAAAAAGTTATGGCTCTGGGATGGCCAAGTGGGAAAAACAAACGTGTCAACAAAAAAAAACGCCGGGTCCTTAAGGGGTTAAAGTCCGCCACAGGCCTTCCGCAGTGGAGACTCTGCTCCTGCCTCCATAGATTTTGAGGCCCTTGGCACCAATGGGACACCCCCCTGCTCCCAGCCCAGGGTCTGCAGCATTGTTCTACTGCCTATATTCAAACTATAAAACCCACCCCCATTTTCCTCCCAAATGTTTTGGGGGAAAAGGTGAGTTTTACGGTAAAAAAAATAGAGTACATATGGGGGTGATGCCCTCAATGTGTTAGCACCTTCTGAATAATTGTGACTTTTAGAATTTAGATAGTGATTAATGACATGTATGGAGGATGCACATATAGAGTGACAATCATCATGAAAAGCACCAACGCAACAAGGTTTGACGTCTTGTTTCTTACTGGTCTGTAATTGGGAAGATCAGGCTCTGACTAAGGATCATTTGTTTGGTATGAATCTCATAAGAGTAAGTATCTTCCTGCTGCCCTTTGTTATGTGCTGATGATTTTATCCTAATGAAGAAGTTAATGGTTTCCCTGCCAATAGTGCTGTACTGTTCTATACAAGTGTATTCAGAACCCTGTGGCTATTATTACTCTAAGGCTGCGTTCACACAGCTTATTTGCGGGGCGGGGGACCGGCACCTCACAGCCCCATAGACATTCATTACCAGCGGTGCGTATACGCCGCTGGTAATTCACATGTCACTTATCTCCCCCTGCGGCGGATTCGCCGAGCAGGGAGAGGAGACGTAATCCATAGTTCTCTATGAGAACTGTGGATTACCATAATGGCTGGGACGTATTCCAGCCGTAATATGCGCACTCCGGCGCCTAATTACGGACTGAAATACGCCCAATTTTAAGCCGTGTGAACATGGTCTAATGTGACATCACTGTTTTATGATCTCTGTAATGTGAGTTCACTGCATTTATTGCTCTGTACTATAATGTCGCTGTGTTTATTAACCCTGTACTGTAACATCAGTAGGTTTATTATTGCTCTACGGTGACATCACAATGTTGATGATCCCTGTCTTATAACATCACTGTGTTTTTCATTTCTGTATTGTGACATCACTGTGTTCATTTTCACTGTACTGTGACAGCACTGTTTATTGTTACTATAATAGGAAATTACAGTGTTTTTAACCTCTGTATTGTGACATCACTAAGTCTATTATTGTGACATCACAGTATTTATTATCCTTGTACTATGACATCACAATGTTTTTAACCTTTTCACATCTTTACAATCTCATTGCATGCAAGGATGAAACATTCAGTAAGTTGTTATCCAATATGCAACTAGGAAGCAATCAGATACTCTGTAAAGCAAGTCAGTTTAGCGATGCAAGTCTATTTCCCAAATGGAAAAGAGGGACATTTATAGAGCTAAGAGGGACATGGATTAAAAATAAGGGCTGTCCCTCCAAAATAGGACCTCTTGGGAGGTAGGCCTGTACTGTGATATCATTGTGTTTTTAACCTCTATACTGTGATATTACTGTGTTTATTGTCCCTGTACTGTGGCATCACTGTGTTTGTTATTCCTGTACTGTGAAATAACTTCTTATTATTCCTGTATCATGACATTACATTGGTTATCATCCCTGTACTGTGATATCACTGTGTTTATTGTACCTGTGCTGTGTCATTACTGCATTTATTGTGCATGTAATTTCACTTCCCTGTGTAAGCGCTATGTTAACATATCAATGTGTGTTTCATCCAAGTTCTGTGACAAAACTATTCTAATGCAGTGACATTAATACAGGCAGGCTCCAACTTACACCGTTCCGACTTACATCTGTTTCCTAGTTACAAACTGAGACTTATGGGGCATGCTGGCACTTGTAGCTCCATGTTCCATAGCAGATAATAGCTGTGGAATGACAAGTTCCAGCATGCCACAGCAGCACATGAGGTGAAAATGAGGTGAAATCTTCTTAGTAGGGGCCCAAACAGCAAAACAAATGTAAAAACCCTTTCCTGCACTTTCCAGAACGCAAAACAAACCTTTTATGCTGGAGTTACATTTATAAATATACCTGTTCCGACTTACATACAAATTTAACTTAAGAGCAAACCTACAGTCCCTATCCCGTTTGTAACCCGGGGACTGCCTGTATATATGTATGAACAGTGATTCAGCAGCAATACTGCTTTTTTACTCTGCATCATTTTTTATTTTAGAAGACTGTGTGCCTGTATATGGAGTGTGAATGGCAGGAATTAGTTGTGTTGGTGAACATACAGTAGATGCTGAGAGCCGGTCATGGACTACAGATTCTTATGTGAAACTGTATTAATTTTATCGAAAAGACCCCTCCAATGCATAAAACGCCACCAGTAACCGGCACATGGTGGGGCACAGGTTAAGATAACTATGACAAATTTTGCACTGAGGCCTAGGAGCTACATGTTGCACCTCTGCTGGTCATCATGTCCTAGCTGTTGTATTCTTAGTCATACATCACCTAGAATTTATTATATATTTCTCTACCTTGTTAAATCTTCTTTTTATTGTTACCACACATGAAGCTGTTTCTACTGGAAATCAATGCGGTTTTGTAGAGTGTATTGAGCTGATGTTGCTCCCCAGACATTCGGGATAGAGAACTGCAGTGTTCTATGTCAATGACTATTCGATGAAAATGTTTACAGAGAAGGAAAACTTTAGGATAATGTTAAGATTTTAATCACCAGGAAAGAAAAGGAGATTTTCCATTATTGGTTTCAAATGTAATCTGCATGTTTTAGAGAAAGTTTATATTTCTTTTTAGGACTATACAAACTTTGCATACTTGTCATGAGACTATAAGAGGTTGTAAACTCTTTGGTACATGATGCTTAGCTTTATGGAAGGTAATGGATCATATCAGTAGAAAAACTATCTCTATTTGTTTTCCAAAATTGAGTGTGTCTCTTGTTTTGGAAGATATGGCATGTCCATGCATTTCACTAGCAGTTTATAGATTTCAGTAGGCACCATGTAGTGCTTAAAGGGTAATCCCACCATATACAGTCCACAACATTGATGTGGTTCCAACCTATTGGACTATCCAAGAGGTTAGATTCAAATCAATCTCTAGAACAATCTCTATTAGACATTTATGGGATATCCTGCCATGTGCCATAAATGTCTATGATGGGAACAGAAGTGGACGTACCACTGGTACGACCTATGCAGCTGCTCAAGGGGTGTAACTGTTACCTTAAAGGGGTTGTCTCACTAAAAAGAATAGCTTTCAAAATGTCGAGAACACTAAATGAAGATGTTTTCCAAATATATTGCTTTGTTCAGTGTTTTTTGTTAAGGAGCTACAAGTGATTTTATAACCTTCTGAGCTCTGTCTAGTTTCCCAAGTGACCGACCTGTGTAATTCTTCTGCCCTGCTGTTTGTTCTATCTGATAGCAGGGAGTGATGTCATCGCACAGGTCATGGCCAGCACAGAACTTCTGGCAGTGAGAGCTTGTGTGTTATCTGATCTTTCACACAAAAGACAGTAATTTCTACTGTTTACTTTAGCTCAGCAGATTATCCTGTCCTGGTAGAAGGTAATTTAGCTAATCTAGACTAATAAACATCATAAACAGAGGTCTGAATACACAGAGATCATATGCTAATTACAGACAGCTTGACCAGGATGTGACAGAGCAAAGCAGCATTATTTCATTCATGCATCCTATAAAATTATGAGATGAGACAACCCTTTTAAGCAGCTTTCTACTGTGTAATGCATGCAAGGAACTAAGCTAGTATTATGGCCCATAATAACATGGCTAGTGTCACGGCTCATAATTACAAGTAGATTGTTAGATTGATAAAAGTGGGTACATAAGTAGTCAAGCAAGTTGGTATTTAAATGGGAATAATGGGTCTATAATGAGATAATTGATAATCAAGGGCCCATATACTTCGTGCGCAGGGCCCTCTCGGCTGTAGGTGTCTGACTCTGGATGGGAATAACCCTTCATTTCACCTGTTGTGGTTCTGCAGGGAAATTGAACAGTTGCCACCAGGTTTCCCTGCATATTACAGTTTGCATTAACCAAATAACATTGTTTTGCTTGAGTGCTGCTTTTGAACAGTTGAGAACATGTTATTTTTAACCTAAAAAGAAGCGTCGATGGATAAGAGAGTGGAGCGTCACTCATGCAGCTCTAGAATTTCAGAGGCTGAGATATCAAATAAACATATGTTCAGATAACATCTCTGCACTCCCCCCCGTAAAATGCTTTAGAAAGGCTGACTGCAGTTTTATTACTATTTATTTATTTGGTTTACATTCTGCAATTCCTTTATAATGACGCGACACTTCCACAGCTTCAGTGGGATTAATCTGCCCAGCGCACAAATATCTCTTTCAAGCTGAGCAGGCTACGAGTGGTGTTCATAAATTCTCGGTATTGATTTGATGCAATCAACTTATGAAATGTATTATATTTTTATTTTTTTATATAATCACCTTCAACATCTCTACATTCATTATATCTAGAAATGAGCTTTTCTGTTCCTTGAAAAAAGGGAAAAAAAACATTTCTTCTTTTCCTGAATAATGGTCAATTATCATCGATTTCCAATCGTCATCACTAGGAAATCGTCTTATATGAACATCTTATTTTTTAAATTGGAGAACAGGTTAAATCACTGTGGGCTGTAGGGTCCAGACTGTAGGGTGGATGATTAATTTTCTGAAATCCAGTCCTGCACAACAGCCCTAGCGCTGTGTGCGCTGCGTGTTGTCATGAAGTAGTAGTTCTCCTTTAGACAATTTTCCTCGCATTCTTTCTTTAATGGCATCTTGTAACCGATTTAAAGTAGCAGCATAAGATGCCCTGACTGATAGTTTCACCTTTATTCTTTATAATACAGTACATTGATAAAATTCCTTTGCAGCTGTTGTGGTGACTTTGAACTTCTTTGGAGGGGTTGTTCCTTTTATGACCTACTGCACAGACTCCAGTTTGGTTTCTGGGTCATTTTGATGCCTCCGAGTTTCATCTCCAGTCAGAATTTGCTCAGTAATTATTGACAGATCATCACAACATGGATCCAAAAACTCTTTACAACAATATACTCAAACTTATTCCTGAGGGGCCGTGAACATTTGAGTCAACCATCTTGCACTGACCCATGATAAATTACATTGATCATAAAGGACTTGGTGTATGATACCAACAGTCATTTCTGCTAATGTTCACACTCAAATTTGGGCTTGTTCCATTGTGACTTTTTACATTTTTTTCTGACAATTTAATATGTAGCTGCTTCAATTGGTAGTCTGGGACTAGATGGTTGCCATTTATCAGGAAGTTACTTCTACATTATCCATGGTACAGAAGTTGTCTAGTGAAATACCATCTTCATTGCTCTTACTTCCTTTTGGGATTTCACTAGACAACTTCTGTACCATGGATAATGTAGAAGTAACTTCCTGATAAATGGCAACCATCTATGTATGGTTTATTTTTTTTCTTGTTTTGTAAAAAGTGTTATTACTGTGTGATGCTCAGGTTTTGTCAGCTTACTGTAATCACTCATAACGACTTTTGTTATAAAAGATTGCAACAACAATAATGGTAAAAATAAGCTAACATTTTGCATTTACAGAGGGTTCCAAAAGTCTTCCTACCTCTTGAACTGTTCCTCAGTTTTAATGTTGCAGACACAAATTTAAATGTATGTTATTGATATTTTATGTAATAAAGCAACACAAAGCAGCAAGTATTTGTGAAGTATAAAGAAAATTATTAATGCTTTTCAAATTTTTGCAACTTAAAAAACTGTGTGATGTACATATGTATTCAGCCCCCTGTACTCTGACACTCCTAAATAAAATCCAGTGTCACCAATCACCTTTAGAAGTCACCTAATTAGTAGAGTACATCTGTATGTAATTTATTTTCAGTATAACTACAGCTGTTTTGTGAAGGCCTCAGAGGTTTGTTAGAGAACATTAGTGAACAAACAGCATCATGAAAATAACACACCAGATAGCTCAGGGATAAAGTTGTGGCAAAGTGTATTGCAGGGTTGGGTTTAAGAAAAAAAAAATTCCAATATATGTGAAAATCTCCCAGAACACTGTTAAATCCATCGTCCATAAATGGAAAGAGTATGGCACATCTGCTATCCTACCAAGACATGGCAGTCCACCTAAACTGACAGCTCAGACAAGGAGAGCACTTTATTAGAGAAGCAGATAAGAGATTCAGGATAATTCCAGAGGAGCTGCAGAGATCCACGGCTCAGGTGGGAGAGTCTGTTCACAGGACAACTATTAATTGTGTACTCCACAAATCTGGCCTTTATGGAAGAGTGGCAGGAAGAAATCATTTATGAAAGCAACCCATAAAAAGTCCCATTAACACTTTGCAAAAAGCTATGTAGGGGGATACAGCAAGCATGTGGAAGAAGGTGCTCTAGTCAGATGAGACCAAAATTTAACTTTTTGGCCTAAATGCCAAACGCTATGTGTGGAGGAAAGCCAACACTGCACATCACCCTGAACATACCATCTCCACCGTGCGGCACGGAAGTTGCAGCATCTGGTCGGGCTGGGGGGGGGGGAGGCTTTGCTTCAGCAAGACTTGGGATGCTGGTCAGAGTTGATGGGAAGATGGATGAAGCTAAATATATGGTAACCCTACAGGAAAACCTAATAGAGGCTGCAAAAAACTTGAGACTGGGGCATAGGTTTAACTTCTAGCAGGACAATGACCCTAAAGATAAAGCTACAGTGAAAGGGTTTAAATCAAAGCATATTCATGTGTTAAAATATCCGAGTCACAGTCCAGACCTAAATTCCATAGAGATTCTGTGGCAGGACTTGAAAATTATGAAAATTACTTTTCTCAAACATTTGCCAATCAATCTGACTGAGGTAGAGCTATTTTGCAAAGATCTTTGAGCACAATTTTCATCCTCTAGATGTGCAAAGCTGATAGAGACATCCCAAACAGACTGCAGCTGTCATTGCAGCTAAAAGTGGTCCTACTAAGTACTGGCTCAGGGGAGCTGAATACATATGCACGCCACACTTTCAGTTTTTTAATTTGTAAACATTTTTAATAGGCACGGATCATTTTCTTTAGACTTGCTGCTTTGTATTGCTCTATCACCTAAAATATGAATAACATACATTTAAGTTTGTGGCTGTAATGTTTAAAAATGAGGAATAGCTCAAGGCGTAGGAAGACTTTTGCAACCCACTGTATACTCCCAAAGAATTTATCTACAAGAAACTGTTGTAAAATAACCTGCAAATTAAGCAAAATATGCCAAAATCGAGAATTTATTGAACACCCCTTGTCTATAGGCATAGATGAAAGCCACTCTTCTGCTACAAAGAACAACACACTAGATATTAGCTACTAAACCTTACATAGAGATGTAATTATAGTGGGTACAGAGGTGGCAGTGACACCTGTAAAGCCCCTCTGTTACATCAAAAGAAGTATTATAAATGACACCTAGAGGGTGAAGGCCCTGGCACAGATTTTGCATTGGGGCCCAGGAGCTTGAGGTTACACAATTTCCATAACTTTAGAAAATTGTCTTCAGAGAGATTCAGGGAAATGGCTTCCAATTCACATTATGTCTATAGACCACACCCCCTTTAAAGAGCCACACCTCTTTTCTACAGGCCCTTCCTCACATACCATTATTGCCACTTCAAAACAGACATGCTTTTATGTTGAGATATTCTAAAAGCTATAACTTTTGTATTTTTTGTTGATGGACCTGTAGGAGGGCTTTTATGTCATTTATTTTCATTGGTACTATTTCGGACCAATTTATTTTTTTTGTTTTTGGATGAAAAATAATGTTGTTCTAGAATTTTCAATTGCTATTTTTCGTCTCGATTAAATTAAGTGTTTTATGTTGAAGTAAGGGATTTTCTGTTTTGATTTTGATTTATTTTATTGTTTATATGTTCAATCTTTTTGGTTTAGAAGAACCAAATAGGCTTCTGTACACAGAGCCAGAAGCCATTATTTTGCCTCCTTCTGCCTTGCTAACCATCAACATCTCCCAATTGGATTGTTACCACTTAGATGCCACAGCTGCTATTGACCTTGGGGGTTAAACAGCGATAAACTAAGCTTCTAAGCCTGCACCATCCACTGTAAATGTCTGCTGCCTGAAAGATTTACCAACTCTTAAAGAAGTCTAGGAGGTAACCCCATTTTTAAGGCGTCTACCTTATGTTTTGGGAGAGTTAGTAAGTCTGAGTAAGTTACTTTAAGGTGTTTCCAGCATTGCTTTTAGGGGAGAATAGCTCTACACATGTGGCACCTGAATGGACATTAACTGGAGGTACCCAGAATTTCCATGACACCCTTGGAGTCTATCTGCCACTGTACAGTCTCCTGCACACTGCTCTATCAGGGCTGGATTTAGACAATACTATTGGATGCAACTAATCTGCACCCTAAAACATGGTGAAATCTATGTGCAGGTAAAAAAAACTAAACATGCTTGAGCAATCTGAGGTTGTCTTTCTGCAATAAATAAGGCTTTAGAAACCAAAAAGTAGGAAATTTTAGGAACTGTTTGGAAAAACTTATTAATAGGCATTGTTATTGATAACAATAATTTTGTCTAACATTCATTAAAGCCTCGTTTATTGTCTGTGATTTTATTGATTTTTAAATTATATTTGGGAAATGCGGGTATTTGGGAATGGCAGATATTTGGGAATTGCGGATATTTGTGAATGGCTGATATTTGGGAATGGCTGCTTTCATTGGAGATAACAAAAGTCTGTTGTGAGTTGTACCACCAAACTGTACAACTCAATCAGGTGAGGAGTTGAAGCATTGGCTCTGAGTTATCAGTTATTACGATAACACACAAGGTTTGCGCCTCCTTTGTTTTTTCCATTCACAGAACTTATTCTATAAGAAGTTGTTCAGATTTCTGCTGTGCATTGCACCACGCATCTTTCATGTGCTGTGTGAAACTAGCCTAAATGCTTTGAATGAATATAGCCCTAGGCTCAAATCACACATGCAGTTCTTGATGCAGTTCTCAGTTCTTTTATTTTTTTTTAGCCAGGCAAAGGAGTAGATTAAACAGATGTTTTTCCATCATACTTTTCCTTCCTGTATGATCCATTCCTGATATTAGTTAAAAAAAAAAACAGCATACAAAATATGATCAAAAACTGAATGTGAATTCAGCCGGGAACAACTTAATTTATTAAAATATTCTGGAGAGTTACTGAAAGTTTTCTATTACATTCGAAGTACTGTACATTTGCGGTCTTATTGCATTTTTCTCAAATGTCTTTTAGAGGTATTGTGCAATTTAGCCAAATATCACGGACAGCTAAAATTTTATTAACCAATTGGAAATCCAAAAATAAATCATAAAGATAATGAGTAATATATGTCTTTGGCTTATGATGTAATGTAAGCCCATTAGCAGCATTTACTGTAAACTGTACAATAATGATAATTACATTTATAATAATCCTCACAATTTCTCCAGCTTTAAAAATTCTCAGTTTTATCTATAAAATTTCAGTGAAATCTGTGATAGAAGTTTAAGATTTCTGCCATGGATTTGTAACTTTATAGACATGGATTTCTACATGGATTAGCTCAGAAGCCATACAACGAATGACCATTATAAAATGTGCACAGGTTCTTTGAGAAGATTTGCACCAGATTCTTTTCAGCTTTACATGCGGATTATATAAGTCTGGGCAGAATCCTGGTATCAACATAATGTCAGAAAATAACATATATGGGTGATCAATAAATAGATATGAGTCAGATAGACAGAAAGCTAGAAATAAATGAGAAAAGTAATAGATAGATAATAGACAAAAAATAGATAGGAATTAGATAAATAGATTGATAGATTAGATAGACATGAGAAATATATACAGATAGACTATATATACATACATATATGTACATATATATGTATGTGTATATATATATATATAATATATATATATATATATATATATAAGCATGTGATATGTGATAGAAATTAATTAGTAAAGTGGATAAATAGATAGATAGTAGGTAATAGATAAAAAATGATAGAAGTTAGATAAAATAGGATAAATATATGTTAGGTAGAGATAAGAAATAAGAAAATAGATAGATAGATAGATTAGATAGATAGATAGATAGATATTAGTGAAGAATAAGTTAGGAGATATAAATAAGCAAGGATGGATGATAGATATTAGATAGACATGAGAAATATAGACAGACAGACAATATATATAGTGAAGGAAATAATTATTTGATCCCTTGCTGATTTTGTAAGTTTGTCCACTGTCAAAGACAGTTTAAGGGTAGTTTGATTTTAACATTAAGAGATAGAATATCAAAAATAAAATCCAAGGTATCACATTGTATAAATTATATACATTTATTTGCATTTTGCTGAGAGAAATAAGTATTTGATCCCCTACCAATGATTAAGAGTTCTGGCTCCTACAGACCAGTTAGACGCTCCTAATCAACTCATTACCTGTATTAAAGACAACTGTCTTAAATAGTCACATTTATAAAAGACTCCTGTCCACAGACTCAATTAATCAGTCAGACTCTAATCTCTACAACATGGGCAAGACCAAAGAGCTTTCTAAGGATGTCAGGGACAAGATCATAGACCTGCACAAAGCTGGAATGGGCTACAAAACCATAAGTAAGATGCTGGGTGAGAAGGAGACAATTGTTGGTGCAATAGTAAGAAAATGGAAGAAATATAAAATTACTGTTAATCAACATCTATTTGGGGCACCATGCAAAATCTCACCTTGTGGGGTGTCCTTGATCATGAGAAAGGAGAGCGATCAGCCTAAAACTACACGGGGGAACTTGTTAATAATCTCAGGACAGCTGGGACTGCAGTCACCAAGAAAACCATTGGTAACACGTTATGCTGTAATGGTTTAAAATCCTGCAGTGCCCGCAAGGTCCCCCTGCTCAAGAAGGCACATGTGCAGGCCCATCTGAAGTTTGCCAATGAAACCTGGATGATTCTGTGAGTGATTGGGAGAAGGTGCTGGGGTCAGATGAGACATAAATTGAGCTCTTTGGCATTAACTCAACTCGCCGTGTTTGGAAGTAAAAACATTATGTTGTGGGGGTGTTTTTCTGCTAAGGGCACAGGACTACTTCACCGCATCAGTGAGAGAATGGATGGAGCCATGAACCGTAAAATCCTGAGTGACAACCTCTTTCCCTCCGCCAGGACATTAAAAATGGATCATGGCTGGGTCTTCCAGCAAGATAATGCCCCAAAACATACAGCCAAGGCAACAGAGAAGTGGCTCAAAAAGAAGCACATTAAGGTGATGGAATGGCCTAGATATTCTCCAGATCTTAATCCCATAAAAAACTTATAGAGGGAGTTGAAGCTCCAAGTTGCCAAGTGGCAGCCTCAAAATCTTAATGATTTAGAGATGATCTGCACAAAGGAGTGGACCAAAATTCCTCCTGACATGTGCGCTACACTCATCATCAACTACAAAAAATGTCTGACTGCTGTGCTTGCCAACAAGGGTTTTGCCACTAAGTATTAAGTCTTGTTTGCCAGAGGGATGGATCAAATACTTATTTCTCACTGTAAAATGCAAATAAATTACAATCAGAAAGGGATCAAATAATTATTTCTGCATATGTGCATATATATGATAAGCATGTGATAAATAGATAGAAATGAGAAAAGTGGATAGATAGATAGATAGATAGATAGATAAATTATGAATATTAGATAAGCATGAGATAGATAGATAAATATATAAATATATAGATAGGTAGAAATAGGATACATGATAAATAGATAGATAAAAAGATAGATGGATGGATGGATGGATGAATAGATAGATTAAATGGATATATTTTAAGAATCATTCAATTACATTACAAATGACGATGATCCAAATATAAAGCTAGGAAGCAGCTGTGAAATAAAATTCTGTGCTGTTCCCTGTTTATGGCAGCCTGTGTCTGCCACTTCATAGTATGAACATTATTCTAATGGATTTGCAGGAAAATAATGAGGAACTTGAACTCTCTGCTCTATTTATTAGATCATTCTTGATTGGAAGCGAGCTATATAGTCTAATAATAAAATTAAGTTAGGAAATTGCTGTACATCTGATTTCCAAATAATGTACAGTACATAAAGTCATAAAGTCATAAAGTTATAAAGTTCAGTTACTTTTGCTCACCCAACACATCAAATCTACACTTTTATTTTTGTGTTGATGGTCTTTCAAACAACTTTTTTATGTGAATATATCTATGTATTCAGGTCTAAAATTCTGTGCTGAATAGTTTCTTATAATACTTTATATATAATAAACAGTAGTGTTATAACAGTCCCAGATTTATTCTTCTGATATGAGTTCAACATTTCCAGCAGAAAAATAAATTAAAAGAAGTCTGATTGCATGCAACATCCACTAAGGGGAACTTATTGCATGTGATCTATGCACTGAACTCAGTATGTAGTAAGCTCCTAAGCCATCTCTAGTGGAGATGCTAGACAGCTAGTATGATACCATGTAAATCTACACATTCACGTTAATATGACCAACTACTAATATCCAGAGCAACTTCCATGTGCAGCATGAACAGCAGCTAGACAGGATGGGAGTGACTCAATAACGCATGAGGAAGGATCCACAGAACATGACAATTGAGGTGGTCCCACAGATACTTAATTGAGTTTAAGGAGTTGTCTCATTACGAGCTTTCAGCCTGTCAGTGTCCCTGGTAAGTTGAACTGAGGGGCGTGCTTCTTGGTCTGTCTGTTCTGCTCCCTCTCCCCCCTCCCATCAGCACACAGGCACACGTAACTTCTATACAGGGGGGGAGGGGGTTTGCTCTCAGAGTTCACCCTGTGTGTGCCTGCCTAGGTCTGTTGCAGGAGAGGGCTGATCTAGGAGTGTAGAGAGGAATATGAAGCTGTGTGCTAATAGAGCAGAGGGGATGCATGTGTTCCTATATCCCCTGCTTAGCTTACAAGTCTCCACATCTCCAGCAACAACAAGGGCAGTGTTACTATACTCAGGATGTGTCCCTAATACAGGAGAACATAAAGTATTCACATGCCTGATTTGTATAGTATTAGTTATAGTCACAGTTCCAAGACATATCATGATTATAGTAACAGACAGGGTCACTGCTGTCACATCTATCTGTGTAGAGAGCAGGAGGAAGCAGGGACACACAGGGTTAATCCAGGTAGCATGGACACAGATGCCAGAGTCCTCCCTCCTCCCCCCTCCCCTACAGAAGCATTCTGTGCAGGAGGGGCTCTCTGCTCCCACCTGTCTTCAAAGGTGATGAGTCATTCAGACCTGACAGCCAGTAAGATAAGGATCAACAGGTCGGCTACTATAGAGATTTGAGAAGCTGATGTAGTAATACTAACAGGGCTAGCTCAAAATCAGTAGAACATTTGTAATGAACATATATTGCAAAGCTGCTTGTTTTTTAAAGATCTTTAAATTAAAACCCAATCATTGTAGCGAGACAACCCCTTTAAGGGCCACATGTATGAAAACTGTCCAGGTCTAAAACTCACTTTGTTTCCCATAGCAACCAATCAGAGCACCCCTTTCATTTCATATAGTACTCAGGAAATATGAGAGATGCGCTCTGATTGGTTGCTATGGGCTACAGAGAGAGTTTTAGACCTAGACAGTTTTCATACATGTGGCCCTAAGCACTTTAATATTCTGCATTTGACGATTGTCTTTTTGAATATTTTGCATTTGATTATTGTTTGTTTTTATGATATGTGTAGTTTTTGAGGCCTCAGAGGATTTCTAACTAAACGGAATTAAAATTAAAATTGTATAATGCATAGCAATACATTACTGTATTATGCCTGCAATGGGCAATCTATCAGACTCTGACTCCAGGCAGGGACTTATGGGCTTTGTACATTTCTGACCAGGGTCTGCTATGGCAATTATCATGTGGCAGGGGTGCCGATGAGGAAGAAGAAGTCAACTACCTAGATGCCGTGACCGCTATTGACTGTGGCATCTAGGGGATTTCACAGATAGGACTGAAGTTAGCTTTGGGGGCCCAGCTGTATATTACAGCTCCCACTGTGGATGATGCAGGGGGCGCAAATTCTCAACCAGCACCATGTAAACACTGTAAATGTACAGCATCCAAGAGATTTGCTAACTTTTCTGGGAGTGCGGAAAGTCTGTTCTTTATCTAGGAGTCTTTCAGACTTTTCAGGAGAGTTGGCGAGTATGATCTAATAGCTTCGATACTGTGCTTGCTACAGCATTTTACTGGTTAACTGGCTGGAATGATATCTACAATCCTGGATGTTGCAGTTAAAGAGAACCTGTCAGATAGTTTTTGCCCCCCTGGCTGGGACAGAACAAGCTAGTGTCAGACCTGCTGTTTCCAGCGCTGTGTCCCTTATTCTGTAAGATGCTGTAGTTTTCGTATATTTAATGCTCAGATCTGCAGTTTTCAGCCAGAAGAGTCATTCAAAGAGTTCTTCAGAGTGTCAGTTTTTTCAAACCCCGCCCACCTGAGGCTAGCCCCCCCCACCACAAAAGATAAAAATATTAATTTAAAAAGGTAGAAACAGGTGAATAACTGTCAGTGGGTGGGGCTAGCCTTTGGTGGGCAGGGCTAACACCTACTCATGAATAAGATTTGAGCATTAAATGCTCTAAAACTGCAGCATCTTACAGAATAAGGGGCACAGCGCTAGAAACAGCAGGTCTGACACTAGCTTGTGCTGCCCTCAGCAAGGGAGGCATCACCTATGTGACAGGTTCTCTTTAAGCATCAGCCACCACCCGCCGAGCCCAACTGCTAATCCTGCTCCATACTCTCCATTGCACATGATGATGTCCATGTACGTCACCGGTCAGGAAAGGGTTAATAAGCACAGATTGTTACACATAAAAATGCCATTAAAATCTGGACATTTACATTTATTGTCCTCTTGCACAACACAATACACGGTTCATGCCATACATCTGTATTGACTTTTCAGAAATAAACTGAGATGACTCTTTTAAAGGAGTGACTAACTTGAGCTTGATATCGGGAGGTTGCCAGGGGTACGGGTCCGCTGAGCCGGACAGCTTCTGTATTTATGAGTTTTAAAGATGTCATCTTACTTTTTCTTCTATCTAAAATGTTTCAGCCCAGTGGCCTCTTTATAAAGAAGAATGATAGAACTCTGCATGTGGTAAATGGAAGAAGCACTGCACTGACCAAGTCCTTAACTATCACACACAACACTTTCTGCCTGATCAATTCAGAGTCTTAACTCCTGTTGACCCTGCTCTGGGTGAAGGCGATGCAATGAACTCTTATAGGAAGTGGAAAGTCTGTGTCAATTACTTCCATTACTTGTACTTGGAAGATATGAATTTAGAGACTCAATTGAAGCAAAATGTTAGTTTGTATCTATGGCCCCACATTAATAGGGACATGGAGTTGAGTCCCAACAGTAGCTTTAATGTTCTTTCCTTGTTGCATTGGGTATCCAGCAATTTCTCTGGTTTTCTCCCATTCTTCATAAACCTGCATAGTCAATTGGCTTCCTATATAACAACACTATTTGCTACTTATGCTGATGTTTCAGTTTCTTGTTTTTACAGTATGTTTTGCTATTGGACTCTATGTATTCTAGCTTGCCCTTGATTGGGAACTTCTGGACACTGTTGCTTTAAGCAGGACTGCAATGCTTCATTGCAGAGCAGCCTCATTGCTTACACACATATACACAGTCGACTCATATTATTATGACCACTTACTACTTTGGACGTCATAAGGGCATAGCTCATGAAGGAAGTCATGTGACGGCTTAGTGGGTATATAAGATGTGCAATAGGGTGTCTGCACACATCTCTTGTTGCTGTCATCAGTTTAAGGGGCAATTTATCAGAGTTGAAATAAGGGATAATTATTGGCTTTTGTGCCAGGGGTGGCTTTATCACAGAAACTGCACAGTGCTCACAGGCTGCTGTAATGAAAGTGTGCTGTGATTGGACAAATGGCACCATTACAAATAAGCAACATGGAATCTGAGGAACTATTGATGTGAGAGATGAATGCCGGCTATAAAGTTGCGCAAGGCCACACTACAGCAGAGCTTATCACCACCAAATTGAACCGGGGACTACATGATGTGTGTCTAAAACAACAGTTAAGCTAATCTTACTGTGCATGGGGCTCCAAAGCAGATGGATGGCATTGTACCTCTGCTAACCAAGTTGATTTTGGCAGAAAAGGCTTACAGTTTCACAGCAGTATCAGAATTGGACCTCTGCCTTTTGACAAAGGGTGGTATTCTTCAATGAATCACGTGTTCTGTGTCATCGAATGGATGGACAACAGAGTGTCAGGCGAAAAACATCAGAGAACAAACACCCTGCAACCATTGCTGAAAGAACACAAACTTGTGGTGGCAGTGTTATGGTCTGGGGAATATTTTCTTGGCATTCTCTGAGCCCACTTATTCATGTGGATGGCATTCTGAGCCAATTTGACACGTACACCCATACATGATGATTGCCTTCCCAAGGGCAGATGGGATCTTCTAGCAAGAAAATGGAACGTAACACAGCTAGAAATGTCCAACATTGGTTGGAAGAGCATGACCAAGACTTCAAGGTACTTCACTGGTCCCCTAAACCCCAAAATTGAGCATCTGTGATACAGCCGCGATCATGTTGTTGACTCTCTGGATCCTCCAGACAAAAAAGAAACAAGAGGCAGCTATGTCAAAGCCACCAATAATCCCTGATCAATTAAATATGTTCACAGAAAGGGAAAAACATAAAACATAACATTTATTATACATCCAGATAAAATAGTTCACTAAATATAAGAACAAACCCACAATAAACATGTTGCAAAATCTTCCCAAAATAAATTCCACTGAAAGCTGGGGACACATATGATTGTTTCACAAAAAGAAAAATGGCGCTTACCCTGTATGGCCCTATGGGACTAGCAAACTATATGCTTTCCCTAGCCTATAAAAACAGGATAGTCGCTTGACAGGAGCATCCCCGTCAGGAACTTCACCCTAAACTCCTCTCACAACACCCTAAAAAGCCCTCAAAAACATGTCTCAGCATGTTTCAATCTTCCCCAAAACTAACCGATCTCCTCAGGAGACAATATAAGGGGAAATATGGGAGAGACATAGACCACACCAAAAAGTGAACCCCCTAAGCAGTCACAGATAGGGGTACTAAAAAACAATCCCTTTCATATGTATATACATATATACATATGAAAGGGATTGTTTTTTAGTACCCTTATCTGTGACTGCTTAGGGGGTTCACTTTTTGGTGTGGTCTATGTCTCTCCCATATTTCCCCTTATATTGTCTCCTGAGGAGATCTGTTAATACATATATACATGACTACTCAATATTGAGATGTATGTAATAAGGAGATTCCATAAAAAGGTAAGCCAAGTAGTTAGTTGTAAAATAACAATTACCATATGATAACAGATACCTGCTCCAATAATGGAGACCTTCAACAAGTAGAGTAAGATTCAGCTTCACATAATAGGGACTGTATACTCACCACCAAGTGATAAGAACTGTTTAGTCCATAATAAACCAACATATGGTGCACTTAAATGAAACTGTCTGGTCTCACCTTGGCCTCCAAATGCCCTGTTGAGTGGCATGACTTGGGCAGACAATGCTGAACCTGCAGGAAATGGTCTCTTGCAGGGCGGTTGGGGGGGCCAAGGTGAGACCAGACAGTTCCATTTAAGTGCACCATATGTTGGTTTATTATGGACTAAACCGTTCTTATCACTTGGTGGTGAGTATACAGTCCCTATTATGGGAAGCTACTTGTTGAAGGTCTCCATCATTGGAGCAGATATCTGTTATCATATGGTAATTGTTGTTTTACAATAATGATTTGTCTAACTACTTGGTTTACCTTTTTTTGGAATCTCCTTATTACATACATCTCAATATTGGGTAGTGCTTTTTAGGGTGTTGTGAGAGGAGTTTAGGGTGAAGTTCCTGATGGTTACGCTCTTGTCGGAGCTACCACCCTGTTTATATAGGCTAAGGAAAGCGTATAGTCCACTAGTCCCATAGGGCCATACAGAGTGAGCGTCCCTTTCCTTTTGTGACACAATCATCTGTGTTCCCAGCTGTTGTATCACTGATTTGAGTGGAAATTGATTTGGGACGACTTTGCAGCATGTTTATTGTGCGTTTGTTCTTATATTAGGTGAACTATCTCTCTGGATCCTCCGCCATGCACCCTCCAGCAGCTGTGGGATGCACTGTAATCAGCATGGCTCCAGATACATGTGACAACCTACCAGGATTAGGAGTCACTCCCAGCCCATCTATATTGATATATTTGTAAAGAAAGTACTGAATAAAAGTACACATACTAAAATAATCTGCATGCCATAGGAATTTGGGTGCAGAATGATGCTCGGATTAGTGTATGTTAGTTAGTACACTGTTATGTAATGCAATGTGTGTTAAAGGAGATGACCTCCCCTCCCACTGATAACACTGACTAATGACTTAACTGTACAATGCTGTGGAAAGTCGGTGGAGAGCACATAATAGGAATTTATTAAACTGCAAGTAATACAGTATATAATTATACATACAGTACTATCCGTATTCACAAACAACAACATTCTCCATGTAAATGAGTGCAAATAGCATTCACAATTACAGGCAGAAGATCAGCCTATGCTCATCCAGAGCCCTATGTACATAGATTTCTTCTGTGTGGGTCACTGATTTAATCTTGGAAACTACATCCCAGTCTGTCCACTAGGGGGCCATGCTAGTCTGAGCACAGTTGAAGGGCTAAGAGAGAAGGAATATGACAGTGCTGGGTTTCTGCACTCTAATAAACCCCAGCAGGATCATCTACGGGTGCACAGTGTACTAAAGGCAGTGTGATACAAGAAAGCCTGCAACAGATACCCACTCCTAGAGCCAGAGACCTCGGCTGTCCCCTGCAAGCAAGGTGGGGGACTGAGAGACCCTATTACTGCTGGATTGTGTGCAAGCTGCTGAACAAGCCAACATCCCTCCAATCTGAATCAGTGCTCCATCCATCCCAGATCAGCCTTCCTAGCCGGGTGAGTTTCCTCAATACTTCTCAATCTGCTTGCTGAGCTGCTCCATTTCAGCACCTTAGACAGCGCTCACATTGCTCACAATACAGCCATGCATCTCTATATGCAATGTGCTTATCAATCATAATGCAATTATAGCCAGCCTTGTAATTACACACGTCTCTTAAGTAGTATTGGGATATATTTTGTGCTTGGAATCTAACAATGTTACCTGCTTTGCAGCAATGTTGAGGCTGGAGAGGATGGAGACACATATCATGCTGTCTATAGTCTTTAATTGTATATTAGAATTTATCTGCTCTGAAGAATATTGAAGGTGTGGGGCAATGTAAGGGTTAAGACTGGCAGCAGCGACTTTGTATCACATCATACCAATATTATTCTTACTTTCCAATAATATTTACATTAAGGTTTTTTGAAGTTTGGGAATTCTACATAAGACTGTTTACCCCCCTTTTAACTCCAGATATTAACACAGTAAGATACACAGTATTTAAGTTTTTATCCGCTAATAGAATATATTATAGGAGGAAAGAAAACAATTTAATATAGAAATAGCTTGCAGCAGCAGTTGAAGGAGTGTTTAATATTGATCCAATCTTGTACAAAATGCTATTCTGATAGAGAGGCAGAAAAAATTGCACTTGACACTGGGTCTCAGCTTTATCCGTATACATGGATGAAATTATTCCTAGATGGGCTTGGATTTGCTAGAGAGATCACTGACAGGTCCATTCTCTGCTGACTAGAACCTTAGTTACTTGACTGGTTAACCTGTAAGGACTCAAGATCAGAAGCTAGACTCTGAATATATAGCATGCAGGTCACTGACTTGCCCTAAACTTAGGGCATGGTGAGGTGAGTAACCTGCAAACCAAGTAATGCATCTGTAAAGTCACCCATTGATACAGCTATCTTGGCTGGTATAACGGTCCTGGCCATGGGCAAGCATCTCCTGTCATGGCAAAGCAAGTGTTTACTACAGTACATTGATACTGAGGTTTGATTCATCCTTAATTTCTCCCAAATGGCAGATAGCTGGCTCGGTGTCATCAGGACTTGGCTGGGGAAAAATGATTGCATGCATAAATATTCATCAGGTCATCTGTCAGGTGTCCTAATTATGTTGACAATGTAACATACCTGGTCTTACACAGGTTTTGAAGGTTACCTGATTTCCCTCAGATGATATATGAGTGGTGTATGCAGGTAATCTTAGAGAAGTGAATGTTTGGAGAAGTTATTGAGAAGCCTCCTATCATCATTCATTCTGCATGCAATCCAAACATCCATTGTCAGACTTTTGAAGAAAACAGCAGGGAACCACTGAAAACCTCTTCTGACTAATTACATCAGATAATGCAAGAGACTTAATATTAAGATTACATACATCGTCAAGTGTTTAGAGGTAAAGGATTTCACAATATTTTGGGGCTCTGATGTTGGATGAAATTGTGTTTGTTGGTCTTGGAGGGAGGAATGGAGAATCATAGAATTATCCAAGCCATATGATGAAGAGTCATATATTTGAAAACAGTATGTGCTTTGATTGGCACCTTATGGGTATTTTTTTTTAGTAGTTTGGTCTGTGAATATATAGGTGTACCAGGTGTTCATTGGATGGAGGAGGATGGGGGGGACAGCTCTGTAGTACTTCAATGTTTATGTATACTCAGATCTTCTACGTGCATTTGGTAGTAGTTAATGACTTAGTTGTAGTCTACATATCCTTCAAGGGAAAACTCTAATGAAAACGTGATTTTTCAAGTTTGAGTTTTTTGAGTGTGATGGTTTAAAAAACAAAACAAAAAAAAACAGCTTATTTTATCCAGAAAAGTTGTGGTGTTTAAAATACTTAGCATCACTGCAGCAATTACTCAAGGTTGTTAAGATCTCTGCTTACAGTCATCCACTAAGAGCAGCATGGTTTATTCCCAGAAGCTGAGAATCTGTCCTGGTCATGTATGGATCAAACAGATGCACAAATGTTTGCAGTTCTGTACAGTTGTCAGAGCTGTGTCCTGCAACAAGCCACACACCTTTGTGATCCATACATGATATTCACAGAAAAAAACAAATACTACTGGAGAGTATGAGCTCAAAAAATCACTGAAACTAAACACCACTACTCAATATCTAAAATGTACCTTTTATTAATGATCTATTAAAAATTCCTTAACACCACGCTATCAATAATGGCATCACTATCCTATGATGCTGATAATAATACAGATGTCTATCCCTTTATGTGTCCCTATCAATCCCTTATACAGGTAGGGTCATCGTCCCAAAAAGGATGGCCCCACCTTTGAAGGCTAGCCCTATATTACACACTGTATAATCCCTATCAAAACGGGGAACAGATATTAGATTGTTTAAATGTACCTTACAGATGCCAAAAGTTTACAAAATTCCAATAAACAATCCACTTACAGTAGTAGTCAAAAAATACCAGACTCTAAATGGACAACAAGTTTACAACAGATGTCCAACAATAAAGATATTTATGTGCACTTCTTAATGCCCAGATTACATGTTCCAAATGCACAGATAAATAATGGCACTCAAGGTCCTGTTCCCAGATTAACAAAAAAAATCTCTATTATCCTGCAGCTGCAATAACCTTATCTGATATAATCTTATCTGATATCATAGGGTACCCAAAACCTGTATAGGATAATCAAGAGGGACATAATGGAATCATATTCAATATGTCAACTGACTCCATAAGAATAAATACAGTGAAAAGGATCAGCACAAAATATAAGGGTATAAAGATGAATATACGACCTCATTTATCTCCTCTGATCCCTTCACCTCATCCCGACGCGTTTCCCCCTGAACAGTCAAAGCAGGGTTCATCAGGGGAATAGAGAAGGATAATTCAAATGAAATTCAGCGATGTGAGCCTTATTGATGTCCAAAAGATAACCACCTAGATAGCATACACCCTCACCTTAAATAGGGAAGGAGTTCATTACATCCCGCTGGAGACGTACCACAACGCTCGGCGTCTCGATTGCGCAACTGCGCATGCGCGAGTCTCCGTGCTGGTGTCATGGAAACCAAAAGTTTCCCGGTCATGCGCAGCAGCGCTTATCCCTGTATGGGACGCCGCAGATTACATCCCGCTGGAGACGTACCACAACGCTCGGTGTCTCCATTGCGCAACTGCGCATGCGCGAGCCTCCGTGCTAGCGTCATGGAAACCAAAAGTTTCCCGGTCATGCGCAGTAGCGCTTATCCATATCTGGGACACCGCAGATTACTTCCATCTCGCCAGGCTAAATAAATAGCCACTTAATTCAATTAGGGGAGTAGATTAAAAAGCTCTGATTTTTACATATATATCTGTTATTCCATTAACGACCGATATACAGTTTCTATGTCTCTTCATAACAGTTTCTCCCCAGAGAACACTATAACAGTAACCCCCTGGTGGCCACTATTGACACAGGTTGATTCATACATCATACGCCTGGCAGGGACCAATACCCTCTATATCCGTTAACATCATAACCAATCACAGGGCATCATAGCCATAATCTCCCTCTCAACCCAAAGTGAACTATCAGGTGAATGACAGATACCTAAAAAAATGGTTATTATAAAACCATTCGTGACTTCATGAATTGCCGTACAGAAGGGGTTGTCTATTTATGCAACTGCTCCTGTGGGAAACAGTATATCGGTAAAACGATTAGACCAGTGAAAATAAGGATTGGCGAACATTTAGGGGACATCAGACATAGACGGGAAACCCCATTGTCTAGATATGTATGGCAGGAGCACGAAGGAGACTCATCAGGTTTACGTTTTGTCTGCATCTAAAAAATCAGGACAACATCAAGGAAGGGCATATTGATAAAAAGCTATTATGCAAGGAAACCGAATGGACATACCGTTTGAAGTCCATGCAGCCAGAAGGTCTGAATGAGATCTTATATTTTGGCTGCTTTATCTAGACCCTTAATGGTGTACCCGCATACTCATTAATTTTGGCTTTGTTTGGGTATTTGGGCAGGAAGGCCATTGACCCATGCTGTTATATGTTTATTATTCCTTGTGGTTTTATAATAATCATTTTTTTAGGTATCTGTCATTCACCTGATAGTTCACTTTGGGTTGAGAGGGAGATTATGGCTATGATGCCCTGTGATTGGTTATGATGTTTACGGATATAGAGGGTATTGGTCCCTGCCAGGCGTATGATGTATGAATCAACCTGTGTCAATAGTGGCCACCAGGGGGTTACTGTTATAGTGTTCTCTGGGGAGAAACTGTTATGAAGAGACATAGAAACTGTATATCGGTCGTTAATGGAATAACAGAGCTTTTCAATCTACTCCCCTAATTGAATTAAGTGGCTATTTATTTTAGCCTGGCGAGATGGAAGTAATCTGCGGCGTCCCAGATATGGATAAGCGCTACTGCGCATGACCGGGAAACTTTTAGTTTCCATGACGCCAGCACGGAGACTTGCGCATGCGCAGTTGCGCAATGGAGACGCCGAGTTCTGTGGTATGTCTCCAGTGGGATGTAATCTGCGGCGTCTCATACAGGGATAAGCGCTGCTGCTCATGACCGGGAAACTTTTGGTTTCCATGACACCAGCACGGAGACTCGCGCATGTGCAGTTGCGCAATCGAGATGCCGAGCGTTGTGGTACGTCTCCAGCGGGATGTAATGATCTCCTTCCCTATTTATGGTGTGGGTGTAGGCTATCTAGGTGGTTATCTTTTGGACATCAATAAGGCTCACATCGCTGAATTCCATTTGAATTATCCTTCTTTATTCCCCTGATGAACCCTGCTTTGACTGTTCAGGGGGAAACGCGTCGGGATGAGGTGAAGGGATCAGAGGAGATAAATGAGGTCGTATATTCATCTTTATACCCCTGTATTTTGTGCTGATCCTTTTCACTGTATTTATTCTTATGGAGTCAGTTGACATATTGAATATGATTCCATTATGTCCCTCTTGATTATCCTATATGGGTTTTGGGTACCCTATGATATCAGATAAGATTATATCAGATAAGGTTACTGCAGCTGCAGGATAATAGAGATTTTTGTGTTAATCTGGGAACAGGACCTTGAGTGCCATTATTTATCTGTGCATTTGGAACATGTAATCTGGGCATTAAGAAGTGCACATAAATATCTTTATTGTTGGACATCTTTTGTAAACTTGTTGTCCATTTAGAGTCTGGTATTTTTTGACTACTACAGTAAGTGGATTGTTTACTGGACTTTTGTAAACTTTTGGCATCTGCAAGCTATCTTTACACAACCTAACATCGGTTCCCCGTTTTTGATCGGGATAATACAGTGTGTAATATAGGGCTAGCCTCCAAAGGTGGGGCCGTCCTTTTTGGGACGATGACCCTACCTGTATAAGGGATTGATAGGGACACATAAAGGGATAGACATCTGTATTATTATCAGCATCATAGGATAGTGATGCCATTATTGATAGCGTGGTGTTAAGGAATTTTTAATAGATCATTAATAAAAGGTAAATTTTAGATATTGAGTAGTGGTGATCCATACATGACCCTCGCAGTAGCAGTCGATGTAGGTTCCCATTAGATGAGTATAATCAGAGCACTTGAAAACTATTTAAAATTTAAGCAACAGGTATTTTAGAAATTTGCATAGGTTTTAATTTTATAATAAGCTTTATTTGTTGATATTGAAATACCCCTTTAAGTCCAGATATTGGAGCCACAGTATTATCTCTCCAGTGTAAAGACCCCACAAAGAAGCAAACATAACATTGCAACCTCAGACCAATGCACATGAAATGTGTGGAGCGAAGTAATGTGTCTTAGTCTTAATATTTAGTTTTCAATAGATTCTTGGGATTCAATAAAGTCTTTTGACTTTGCATAAATCCTGTAGTAGTTGTCTTGCTCCAGAAGTAGTTGTTTTTCTTCAGGATATCTCAGAATACCTCAGCACCACAACGGATAGTTAGGTATACATCTGCGGTCTGTAGCAGCACCTATCTTTACTGAAGGAATAGAAAGATGGAAATGTCACCAAGCCGCCCAATAAACACAGAGTAACTTTTTCCTATAAAAGGTGTTAATTGTCTTGTGTACTGTTTTTCGCATTGGAGGTGTGATATAAGATTATGCTCTATCTTATTTAAAAATAAGATCTTTCTATTTGTCTCTCTATATCTGTTCTATATCTATTTATCTGTCTTTCTGTTTGTCTATCTATTTACAAAGATGGAGCAGAACTTAATTTCTAATAACTCAGTTTGTCATTTGAAAAATGAACACTGGTATGTGTAATTTTCCATCGGATAATTCAACTGTCCATCCATCTATCTATCTATCTATCTATCTATCTATCTATCTATCTATCTATCTCTCTATGAATCTATCTCATATTTGTCTATCAATTTATCTATCTATTTACCTAATTTATCTATGCCATATCTATCTATCTATTGTACACCCCTCACATTTTTATTATATCTTTTCATGGGACAACACTGAAGATATGGCACTTTGATACAATATAAAGTAGTCAGTGTACAGCTTGTATAACAGTGTATATGTGCTTTTCCCTCAAAATAACTCAACAGGCAGCCTTCAATGTCTTAACCGCTGGCCACAAAAGTGAGTACACCTTAAGTGAAAATTAACAAATTGTGTCAAAAGTGTCAATGTTTTGTGTGGTCACCATTATTTTCCAGCACTGTCTAAACTTCCTTGGGAATGCAGTTCACTGGAGCTTCACAGGTTGCAGCCACTGGAATCCTCTTCTCTCCTCCATGATGCTATATCGGAGCTGGTGGATTTTAGAGCCCTTGCGCTCCTCTACCTTCCATTTGACAATGCCCCCGAGATGACCAATAGGGTTTAGGTCTGGAGATATGAATGGTCAGTCACAGTGGTCATCTTGGAGGTGTGTTTGGGGTTGTTAACATGTTGGAATACTGCCCTGCGGCAGAGAGTGGATCATGCTCTGCTCAGTTTAACACAGTACATATTGATATTAATGGTTCCCTCAATTAACTGTAGCTCCCCACAGTCGGCAGCACTCATGCAGCCCCAAACCATGACACTCCTACCACTATGCTTGACTGTAGGCAATACACACTTGTCTTTGTACTCCTCACCTGGTTGCTGCTGCACACACCTGACACTATCTGAACCTAATAAGTTTATCTTGGTCTCATCAGACCACAGGACATGGTTCCAGTAATCAATGTCTTTAGTCTACTTGTCTTCAGAAAACTGTTTGTGGACTTTCTTGTGCATCATCTTTAGAAAAGGCTTCCTTCTGGAACAACAGCCATGCAGATTAATTTGATACAGTGTTTGGCATATGGTCTGAGCACTGACAGGTTGACACCCTGCACCCCTTAAAATCTGCCTTAATCCTGGCAGCACTCATGTCTATTTTGAAAAGAAAATCTCTAGGCATGATGCTGATCACGTGCACTCAACTTCTTTGGTCGACCATGGCGATGCCTGTTCTGAGTGGAACCTGTCTCATTAAACCGCTGTATGTTATTGGCCACTGTGCTGCAGCTCAGTTTCAGGTTGTTTCTAATCCTCTTATAGCCTCGACCATCTTTATATAGAGCAATAATTCTTTATTCAGACCCTCAGAAAATTCTTTGCCATGAGGAACCATGTTACACTTCCAGTGACCAGTATGAGAAAGTGTAACAGCAATTACACCAAATTTAACACACCTGCTCCACATTCACACCTGTGATGTTGTAACACTAATGAGTCACATGACAACATGGAGGGAAAGTGAAAAATTTGGCACAATTTGCCTATTTTCACTTAGGGGTGTCCTCACTTTTTTTGCCAGCAGTTTAGACATTGATAGCTGTGTGTTGCGTCATTTTGAGGACACACCAAATTTACACTGCTATACAAGCTGTGCACTGACTACTGTACACTGTATCAAAGTGTCATATCTTCAGAGTTGTCCCATGAAAAGATATAATACAAGATTTACAAAAATGTGAGGGGTGTATTCACTTTTGTGAGATACTGTCTATCTATTTATCATCTGTCCTATTCATCTATTTCTCTCTATCTATCCATCTATCTATCTATCTATCTATCTATCTATCTATCTATCTATCTATCTATCTCATACTATCTATTTCATATATGTCTATTTATCAAGCTATCTATCTTTACAGATGCAGCAGAACTGAATTTTTCAATAACTGAAAACAATAAATGCTGGTATCATATTGCATTGTATGGAATTTCCAAGTACAATTCTATCTGTTTACCTATCTAAATTATCTGCGTCATATCAGTGTAATCTATCTGTTTACAGATATAGCAAAGACATCAGTAACAGAAAACTCACATGATGTGAGATCACATGATGGCACAGAACGTTTTCTCGACTTTTTTTAATGCCTTTCAATGACTGTTATAATCTAAGAACATGGAAAGCTGTGATATCCCTGTTAAGTTAAACTTTTCTACAACTGTTTCTATTGGTCTCATGTCTTAGAATTATCTATCTATCTACATATAGAGCAGACCTGAATATGTCAATTAATTCAATTTCTGTAGGTGGAGCAAAGTTCACTGTAGATCACCTCAAAGCAGTGTGAACTGCCTCCACCTAGGTAGACTCATCATAATCTCAAGTTGTAGACTTCTTTGTGCAGACTTTATTTAGTCTCTTAATAAATATTTTATTTGGGAGCAGTGATAGAGTATGATCTGCACGTTCCCCTCTGCCGGGCCAGTCTTTTTTCTCCTTCACGTTGTCCACAGTTCATTAATTCCAGACTAAATTAAGAGCATAAAATAATATAGTTACAAGTTCCTTTTCTTGCCATTGCAGATTTATTTTTGTGTTAACTGCAGGCTCTTAAATTTGGAATAAATATTATGCTCTGAACTGGAACTCTGCAGACCAGGTTCTCTGGTAGATTTGGTGTTGATTATGCTGCTTCTCTTTGATATGATGTGAGTCAGAGGAGAGAATGTCCCAGCGTTTAGAAATGTGGGTTATTCTTTTTTTTTTTTGCCGTCAGAAGCAATAAACAAAAATAGATTTGTGTGTGTGATTGTTCTGTATAATAACAGATGTACAGCAATTTTCTGCAAGACTCTGGCAGGGAAAATGTTGGTTTAGATATACTCTGCCAAGCTTCATTGCTGGATTCCTAGCATAGACAGAGCCTGAAATTGTACCTTGTGATAGTGCAATGCTCTGCAGATTAGTCATGTTCAGTATTTATGAAACAATTTTGGACTGTGAATGGAGTAATGGAGCAGAGACAATACAAGGGAGATAGATGATTTTTCCCTACTTGAACATAATTGATTAAGAAATTGCATGGAGGTGTGAAGAGTGCTCAGGAGGTCAATAGCTGGTAGGCAGCCCATTTGTGTTTGGGGCCATGCTGCTCAATCAGTCTTGAAGAAACAGGATTTTTTAGGCTCATTTGTAACATCTTAACTTGGACCTATTCAGGATTCATGACTATTGCTATTGCAGCAGAGACAAGAACCGCTTTATCTTTGTACAGTATATTGTCAGAGGAAAATTAGCAACACTTTGGTTTAGGAAGTCATCAAGACGTAAGCTTATAGGTTGGTCCATCAACATTTAGAAGTTCTACAATATTAAAGGTCGGGGTAAGACACAGACAAAAGGTCCCCTGTGCAATAACAGATTATGGGCCCCTAAAGATCATTATTAAGCACTCTTATACCGTATGTTTCTTTAACATCACCAGCAAGAGTGAGCTCTGACGTTTAGCCCATACTCTTATGGGCAGTCTAATAGCAGATAACTACTTGCTGCTTATTTTCAGGCTCTTATGTGCAGTCAAATGGTAGGGAGATTCTTGCTGCTTTTAAGGCATTGAAGGGCCACCTTAGTTATCAGGCCTCTGTGCACAGATCTCCCCCTGTTAGAGGGATTTTAATGTTCTCAGACATCCCTAATGGTACTAATACCTAAATCATACTGCTGGTCTTAGCTGAACTTCCTAACACCTATTTTTCATTTTTTTTTTTAAGGTTGAATGATTTGAAAAAATGGCTGCTTTCTTCTATAAACAGCACCACTTGTGTTCATGGGATGTGTCTGGTATTGCAGATAAAATCTATTCAAGTCAATGGGGCTGAAGTGCAATGTCAAAAACATCCTATGGACAAGACAAAATAAAAAAAACAAGAATAAAAACGGTAGGAAAACAATTTAAATGTTCACTATTTTCCAATAAAATGGTGAATGCAGAAAGGAATTAGGGTCAATTGTAAGATGCAAAAGAGAAGAATAGAGCCACAACCTACACCATAAAGAGAACCAACCAATGTAGTTCATAAACTGCTTATGAAGTAGGGAAGAGGCACAAAGAGATCCTTAATCTGTCCCCATCCCTCCATCATCCCTTATTGCCTTGTATAAAGATATTACAAGTCTTTGATCTCAGCTGCCCATTCTCCAAACACAAGGGCAATACACCAATGACTAGGGCTGTGCTTCAGATTCAGGATAAAGTTAAATTATTATTACTTCAGCATAGACCTTATGTTGTGGATTAGAAGTGATGTTGGATGTAACATCGCTTCTGGTTACTGTAACATTGTCTAACAGGAAGGATATTAGACCTTACGTTAGGCCATAACAGGGACATTGTGTTACCCAACCAGTATGTTTACCCCTAAAATCCTATGCACAACTCTAAACCTAATCCCAAATTAGGGTTAGGGTTACAGTTATGTTAAAGATATGGGTAGAGAAAAAATGTGGGTTCGAGACATGTTGTCAGGGCCCCATTCAAGCAACACTACCAACAACCCTTGTCAAAGTAATGCGCCACAAGACAAAAAGAGTGAGAGGATTTTTACAAGCAGTGGTTCTAAGCAAGATATTAGAAATAATCCCAGGAACAAGAGTGACGCTGTGCCTGAAAGCAAGCAAACATTTTCTTAACCTAATAAATCCCTTTAGGGGTAACAAAGCAACAGATTGTAAAGCTTAAAGGAAAATGTTCATCCAGTTGAGACTAGTATTCTGCAATTTTGATCCCCAGAACAGTAAAAAAAAATGTAGCCTGTAATATTACAGAAAAAGAGAGAATCAAGTCCATTTTGAGCTCTTGCAGTGAGTTCACCATGACACCTTTCACTGGCAGAGATTTCCACAGTCTCACTGATCTTACTGCAAAGAACCCTTTTATGTTTGTCTAGAAACCTTTTTTCCTCTAGAGGTAGATGATGCCCACTTGCTATAGACACAGTCCTGGGTATACACAGATCCTGGGAGAAATCTTGGTATTAACCCTGGCCATATTTTGTATGATTAAGTCATTCTTTATCTAAACTAAATTACCCTAATTTTGATCATCTTTCTGGGGTCTGTAGTCCATCCATTTATTTATTTATTACTTTGTTAACCCTCCTTTGAACCCGCTCCAGTTCTTCCAAGTCTTTCTTGTGGACTGGTTCCAGGAACTGTAAACAATATTTCAGGTTTGGTCTGAGTAGTTCTGACCAGTTATTTTTATAGTGGTAAAATGTTATCCTCATCATGTGCATCTATGCGCCTTTTGATATACTCAATAATTTTATTTGCCTTGGCATCAGCTGCCTGACACTGACTGCTACAGCTAATATTTATAAGTCATTTTCAGTTTTATCCAGTGCATTCCATGTAGTAAGTAACCATGACATATTTTCCCTTCCCATGTGCATAACCTTGCAGTGATTCAGCTTGGTCCAATCTAGAACTTCTCAAAGAAGCTGATCAGGTTAGCTTGATGGGACCCATCCCTCATAAACCTAGGCTAAAATGTATTTTCTTTTATTGAGATACTCCAGGATTGCACACAGGTTTATGGTTTCTGGCTACACTTTTGGACACATTTTTTAATGATGTTACCCCATTAGCTACTGTATGTGCCAGTCCTGTGGAAAAGACCCATTCATTATGCAATCCAAATATTAGAAAAAATGGTCTGCTTATCAATGTACTTAAAGAGAACCTGTCACATAGGTGACGTGCCCCTTGCTGAGGACAGTACACGCTAATGACAGACCTGCTGTTTCCAGCGCCTTGTCCCTTAATCTGTAAGTTGATGTAATTTAGAGTATTTAGTGCTCAAATCAGCAGTTTTCAGAAAGAAAAGAGTTATGAAAAGAGGCAGTTTTTTTCATACCCCGCCCACCTGAGGCTAGCTACGCCCACCTCAACTGATAAACCTATGACTTTAAATAGGTAGAAACATGTGAATAACTGCCAGGTGGGAGGGGCTAGCTTTTGGTGGGCGGGGCTAACACCTGCTCATGAATTGAGCATTTTTTGATACTACAGCGTCTCACAGAATAAGGGACACAGCACTGGAAACAGTAGGTCTAACACTAGCTTGTGCTGTCTTCAGCAAGGGGGGGCATAACTTATGTGATACGTTCCCTTTAAATCCCTTAGAACACAGGGGTGTATTACATCTGGACCTGGTTACTTTTCCATTTTAATATTTGTAAGGTGGAACCACACTTCTTCCTAGGTTAGACAGGTGACATCTATATGGATATTCCCACAACTGACATGTATAACCTTCATTCAAAGGCAATGGGACTGACAAAAACTGACAAGTTCAGTCAAACCTGTGTTAAACTGATCAGGGCCCCACTTGAGCAACACTACCTACAACTCTTCTCAAAGTAGTGCGTGCTACAAGACAGAAACGTGAGAGGATTTTTACAAGCAGATCATGAAATGCAGTGCCCTGTTAATCTTTTCTAGTCCCATTGCCTTTGAATGAAGAAACATCATGCATGCTCAGTCGCCACTCCATTCACACTCCTCTACATGGTAATCAAGCTTTGGACAACCATTCTAATGATCGTGGGGTCTTCGCTGTTTCCTAGTAAATAGTTAAGAATTGTCAGTTGTGGGAATACCCCCTTAATATAGTGTTTAACCGTCTACATTTTATTTGCTGCGGAGAATACAATAGAGGATAAAATGTGTAAGAAATTATTTTTCTCTTTATTATCCTGTGTAATTCCTGTGTTACTGCTTCTTAAAGAACCAACACTTCCAGTTTTAACCTTTTTTACTTTTTATATAACTGAAAAATATTTAGGATTAGCTTTACTGTGTTTATGTAACGTTCTTTTAAATGAACTTTATTGCAGAGACACAAACATACAAACAAAAACGCAAACAGTCCAAGGAAAATACTTAAAATAATGAGGTGGATCCAAAGGGGTCGTAAGGGACACCTGAAAAACAGCAGAGGGGACCATAGAGCAGCAATGAGAGTCATGCACGCAGGATACAAGACGGCTTACCAGGCAAACAGTAACAGAACAAAAGTCCAGATGACTAGAGAGCTATGCAAAAACCAAAATGCATAGCAAAAACTCAGATCCTGAGTGCAACAACACATAGGGTTAATAGTTCCCCCAGTGAGGGTGATAGAAGGCAGCTGTGATTGCGGAAGCCAAGTGTTTAACCGTTGCCCTGCTGAAAGGCTGGGAAAACACTTGACTAGCCATAGTACCCCATCTGCCACCAGGGTCAAAGGGCATGTTGTGGCTATGAACGCATTACAATGCAAGGTGGATCATGACAGTTTAACGTTCTCTTTTTATAATTTTTTTATCTATAGTTTGAAGATTGAGGGACTGGTTTAATACATTAAACTACAAAGGCATATGTGAAAAATTGGAATTCTCATTTATGTGAAAGAGTTCAAGTAAAAGGATACATCATGGTGAACCTCAGCTAAATGACTGTGTGAGGATAGTGTTGGATGAGTGACCTTCTGAAACATTGGAAAGGACTTGACAAGGACGGACAATGATTATTGTCGTGTGTGGAGAAAGCCAGTAATAGATTTAATGATCTTCAGGGAATACAAGTCAATCATGTAACTCATCATACAAAGTGAATGTTATTCAATACAACCATGTGTATTAGAGAAATGTTGCAAATTAGGAAGCAGACAAACTTAAGGATCATTGACAGGTCCCAGTTATCATAGAAATATGCTTGTTCATCAGCTGATGGCACCTTTTATGGAGGGGTGGGGGTGCAAATCATCACTTGTCAGTAGCACATCTGTTTATGTAAATTGTTGATGTGCTGTCATCAATAGGGAAAGAGAATGTCTACCCCAATAATTGCAAGTTAGGAAGGATTGTTCATGTGGCTGCTCAACTGGGGAGAGAAAAACAGTCCTTTTAAGATTCACTGATGGACTTGCCCATGTACAAGATCCAAACACAATGGGGCTTAATTATGAAACTTGCAATAAGAAAGTTATATGTGCTACCTATAGAAACCTTTCAGATTCTAAGGGCCTTATATATGAAAACTGTCTAGCAGCAAGACTGGCTTTGTTGCCCATAGCAACAAATCAGAGCTCATAGCGACCAATCAGAGAGCAGCTTTCATTTTTTCCAGAACACTGTATAAAATGAAAGCTGAGCTCTGATTGGTTACTATGAGCTCTGATTGGTTATATGGACAACAATGACTGTCTTACTTCTAGACCGTTTTCATATATTAGGCCCTAAGAGTTATATATTTTTGGACCTAAACTGTCCTGTTTGTATTAGTCATGCTTTTGTGTGTTCAGGCTCCCACCAAGAGCATATCCAGCTGTAAAGACCCCAAACAAACAATTGTAATATACAGGGGAACATGCAGTAGGTATAAAGTCTCCTGTAAGGTCATTTCAGTGGAAATAAAACATTATGTGGTGCCCATTAACATGAATGAGCTAGCACGCGGGGTCCTCCAGATTGATAGAGGCTCCCTTTATGGCCACTTTCCTGTCTGGCTCATTAACTAAGGTCCCAAGTTTAAGAAGGGCCAATTGGTAATGGCGATGTGAGCCCTTGGTGGGCAGAAGAGTGACCATTACAGATTAGTGTTGTTATTGTGAGCAGTCTTGCTGAAGACATAGCACAGAAAGAACTTGATGCAATAGTTTGAATGTAGAAATCACTATGGATTTTAGCCTGGTGGTTACAGATAGCACATATACGTGTAAGTGTAGATGTTTCTTACAAAGTTGACATTGAAATACTCCACTGTCTCAGTTACCTAGTAGATTAAGGCTGTGTCCACATGATTTTCTATTGAGGTCTATGGGAATGGTTTTACAGTCGGATTTTGACAGTCCGACAGTAAAACCATACTGTGTAGACATAGCCTACACAGTCTTTGGTGTATATCCCTGACACCGAGGTAACTCTATAGCTCAGTCTCTGTCAGCAACAGCCCCTTCTTCAGGGCTCAGTGTAGCTCAGTCTCCTTGGTGTTCCTGCGGTACTCACACACATGCATACTTCCCAACCCTCTATATGAGTAGTAAAAAGGTTAGAGGTTATACAAACCCACCCAAAAATAAGTGTTTCCAGGACGACTAAGGCTGTTCCCGGGCAGGGTATGGGCATTCCTGAAGGCAGGGCTAAATCTCATGTATTTCTAAGAAATTGGTTGGCAAGTTTGCATGCATGGGTCAGACGTCACAGATGTCCTACTGCTGCTCCAGGAGTCATCTGGTCTCAGCTGTCTGCTCAGTCACACTCTGTTAGCAGGTGCTGTCCTCTTCCACTATCCTTAGTGTCACCTATCGGGTCACCCTTTCTATGACCTAAACAGAAGTCTGCAGGACAGAGCTAACTTTAAAGCCACTGCTCTCACTCTCTATTGGCTTAGCACCAGCTTGGTGGCCATCTCGCTCACCATGGTGGCTTGTTTCACAGGACAAAAAATACTCTCTCACTATCTCAGCTCAGTACTTTACAACAACAAACCATACATCCTAGTGCTAGGAACCTTCCATTGTATGTGTAGCCAGAGACTCGCCAACAACTTAGTCACACAACCTCGCAGTTGGCAATCACCTCTGTCCATGATGCTCTCCATGCTAGTCACAACTGGCTACTCTTTGCTATCATGTCACTTGAGGCTGGAACTCCCTGTCACTATTTTGCCAAACTGCAAAGAAACTGCATGTAGACAATACAATATCATGACATAGGGGCTACATATTACAGTTCACTGCAGCATCTCAGGATCCCTTCTTCTGAAAAAGGAGGCATGTCACAATAAACTCAAATATAATCCAACACTCTTCCATAAAAATGTATAACTTCTTCTTTATTAAATGCTGGTTAACAATACAGAGAATAAAAACTACCCATGAGATAACATAAACGTCTCCATTTCTCACGTGTATGTTTGAACCTCCTTGTGGGAACTTAGTCATAGAATAACAATAGAGCAGGAAAATGCATATAAGAACAACCCGAGGCTACAAGCAGAAGATATTCAACGGGCTCATGCATCTATTGAACCTGTATCTAGAGAACAATTACATATAACAATAAACCTAACAGTTCAAAAGATATAACAATCCTATATCCTGTAGCAGTAAAACACAGTCACAGTGACGTTCTTGCTCAGTTTCACCCTCCTTACTCTTATGATTGACTGACCTCTATTTACTAAAAAATATAACAAAACATTCAAAAATAGGTTTTCTAAATCAGACAATCCATTAAGTCAAGCAAATTATTTTTAATGCAGTCAAATGTCAAGATATACAGTATCTCACAAAAGTAAGTACACACCTCACATTTTTGTTAGTATTACATTATATTTTTTCATGGGACAACACAAAAGTTATGACACTTTGATACAATGTAAAGTAGTCAGTGTACAGCTTGCATAACAGTGTAAAGTTGCTGTGCTTTGAAAATAACTTAACACACAGCCATCAATGTCTAAACCGCTGGCAACAAAAGTGAGTACAGCCCTAAGTGAAAATGGAAAAATTGTGCCCAAAGTGTCATTAGTTTTTGTGGCAACCATTATTTTCTAACACTGCCTTAAATCTCTTGGGCATGAAGATCACTAGAGCTTTACAGGTTGCAGCCACTGGAATCCTCTTCCACTCCAGCATAATGACATCATGGAGCTGGTGGATGTTAGGAACCTCATATTCCTCCATCTTCCATTTGAGGATGCCCCACAGATGCTTGATAGGGTTTAGGTCTGAAAATTGCTTGGCCAGTCCAGCACCTTTACCCTCATTTTCTTTAGCAAGGCAGGGGTTGTCTTGGAGGTGTGTTTGGAGTCGTTATCATATTGGAGTACTGCCCTGTGGCCCAGAAGTGAGGGGATCATGCTCTGCTTCAGTGTGTTACAGTACCCGTTGGCATTCATGGTTACCACAAAGAACTATAGCTCCCCACAGTTGGTATAACTCATGCAGCCCCAAACCATGACACTCCCACCACCATGCTTGACAATAGGTAAGAGACACTTGTCTTTGTGCTCCTCCCGTGGCTGCCGCTACACATGCTTGCCATCATCTGTACCAAATAAGTTTATCCTGGTTTCATCAGACCACAGAACATGGTTCCAGTAATCCATGTCCTTCATTTGCTTATCTTCAGCAAACTGTTTGTGGGCTTTCTTGTGCATCATCTTTAGAAGAGGCATCCTTCTGGGACAACAGCCATGCAGACCAATTTGATGCAGTGTGCAGCATATAGTATGAGCCCTAATAGGTTGACTCCCAACCCCTTTAGCCTCTGCAGCAATGCCGGCAGCACTCATACATCTATTTTGTAATGAGAATCTCAGGATATGACGCTGGGCACGTGCACTCAACTTCTTTGGTCCACCATGGCGAGGCCTGTTCTGAGTGAAACTTGCCTTGTTAAACTGTTGCATGGTCTTGCCCACTGTACTTCAGCTCAGTTTCATGGTGTAAGAAATCTTCTTATAGCATAGGTCATCCTTATATAGAGCAACAATCATCAAAGTGTCATATCTTCAGTGTTATCCCAAGAAAACGTATAACACAATATTTATAAAAATCCAAGGGGTGTACTCTTTTTTGAGATACTGCATATAACAAACTGGAACATGCAATCAACTGTGTTCTATTAATTGACATCTAGCTAGTCACCTTTCCACCACAACCAGCTTGGGTAGAGCCTGCTATGCTATGCACATTGCCTAATAGTGTTGCATGGGTCAGAGTAACTAATGGTGACTGTAACGGTCTGGAGGTGGATCCACTGGACCACCGCAGGCGATGGCGTAAGCCCACACCTGGGAGTGGAATCTAAGTAGGTCCCGGTATTCACCAGAGCCTGCCGCAAAGCGGGATAGTCTTGCTGCGGCGGGAGTCTACCTGGTCACTTCCACTGGCGGGGCTTGCCTGCGGTGGCGGCCAAGGGTAGGCGAGGTACGGAATCGTCAGGCGGGCTCGTAGTGGGGACGGGGCAGGAGGTCGGGGACAGGCGGCCGGGGTTTTAAAATAGACAAAAAAGAGGCAGGGCTGGCGAAAAAGGTTTTCGTGGTCTAAACGTAGGCTCGAGGTTCGGTACCGGATAGGCAGACTAGAAATACGGAAAGGTTTTCTCCAACAGGAATACCCCAAAGGGATAAGGCGAAGGCTCCAGGAAGGGCCGGACTTAAATGGGGACCAGGCCCGGCAATGCCCAATTCCCCGGCGCAGCCCCTTTAAAAATTTTCAAACTGCCGGCGCGCGCCCGGCCCCTAGGGGGACCCAGGCCGGGAGAGGAAAACAGGCTGGCAGGAGGGGCCGTAAGTGGACGCCGGCGGGGGGAGGAGCGGACCCCGAACCCGACGTGCGGGAGGGGGGTTTCACTGGGGGGGACCCCAAACCTGCCTGCGCCCCGGGGACAGGGGCGCAGGGGCGTCTGTGACAGTGACAAGCATTCCATCCTCGGAATCTTCTGTCAATGGAAGATAAAGAGCTGACCTCCATTATCACCCATGGTGGACCATCGTCAAGCCTTTCATAAAATTATAGGTTGAAGGCATCTTATAAAAATATTTAACTTTTTTTTTTTTCACTTAATCGCACCTGGTACGAAATTTACAATTGTAAATGGGGAGTTTACATTTTTTTTTATTACTACAGTAATTTTTGGGGAAAAAAAAGATTTAACCATGCCTCCCCCTCAATGTGTGGTCTTAATTTCCTGTCCTATACTCTGGCAGCTGCTACCCCTCCTTCTCATTAACCCTGCGGCATTTAGTTTGAAGTTAACGAAGTCCTGGCAAGCGTGAACATCTCTGATTGATCAGCTGATCAATGTGTCCCTCTGCTCATTTAAATTAATCAGCGATCAATTAGCGCTGGTGCAGTAATTGTGTGCATACTCCAATGTCCAGCACAGACTGCACGAACAAGAGCAAAGCTCTTGAGTTGTTGCCAAAGTGAACACGTGGGGACATGTGCCAGGCTCTGCCAGTTCAATCTGGCATTGCTTTACAATGTAGAAAATGGTTGAAAATTAAAATTTCTCCAGTTCCAGTATAATAAATGAAATGCTAACGCTTATGAATAAATACGTTTATTTACAGATGAGCAGCTTCAAGGCACTAATTTAATTACTACAACATCCCCGTTTTAAATGAATAGGAATCTTAGGGCTCATATATATAACCGTATCACGGCTTTGTATAACCTCATATTTGCATGGATCTGTAAAATCACACCAATAGAAAGCTTTGGGAATATCAGTGACATCTGCAAAGCCATTTAAATAAGGCATTGCATTAATGCAGTACAGAGATGACTCACATGGCATATGACTTTCCATGTCATTATTCATATATACAGTGTATATACACTTTCCTGAAATATTAGACCCCTTAAAATAGCCTGACACTTTCTGTTCCGTAGAGATCACTTCTAAGCTATCTCCTCATTATCACCACAGGCAGAATTACAATGAAAGGTTACATAGAAAACACAGAATCCTAAATTTGTAATAGCTGATGCTTGTAGCTCACCTCCTTTCGCACCATGCACAGGTCATTGAGCATGACCAAAAAAACTCACTCATAGAACTCACTGAGCCATCTCCAGAAACTTTTTTCCCATAGTCCTTGCCTTGTGGTTGCTCACCTCCTCTCTCATCCTGCTCAGGTCATTGAGCATGACCACAAATTCTCCTATAGAAATCACAGAGCCATCTCCAGAGACTTTTTTCCTATGGTCCTTGGGGTTGCTCATCTCCTCCCTTATCCTGCACAGGTCATTGAGCATGACCACAAATTCTCCCATAGAAATCAGAGCCATGGTTTCGTATGGTTCTTGTGGTTGCTGTAGCTTATATCTCTAAATACTGTTAAAAGCAGTTCAGGCAAAATGACTGCTTTCATAATTAAATACAGAAAATAGAATGGAAAAGCTGAAAGCAAATAAATAAATAAAGCTAAAAATGTATTTAATCTTTTTTACAAGGACAAGGACACTACCATCAAAATTGTATTTATCATATAATGACAGCAATATTAAATGGATTTTGATTATTTTTTTAGACTGGGTAGTTTTTTAAATGGGAATATTTAAATGTTCAATTTTTTTTTACTCTCTCCCCTCCCGGATTTTCCCTTCGTACTCTGTTAGAAAAGCAGTGGGGAAAATTTGCTTAAATTGCCTTTCCGGGTCATCTCTGCCTGGAATTGTTAAAATTTATAAGCAAAAACCTGAAAACTTATAAAGAAACCCCCCCCCTTTAAAACTTATTACGTTTTGCTGTTTTCATTCCCCCTTAAACTAATCTACCCCCCAAAGAAAAAATAACGCAAAAAAATTGTCATTACCTACTATTTGTAATGAGACTACATAGATATAAATAACAAAATTAAAAAAATACTACCAAAAATTAAAAAAAACAAATATATTTTTCCCGGGAAAATTTTCTTTTTTTAACAAAAATTTCCCCTATTTTAAGGAAGTTTCCCTTTAAAAAGGGTAAAAATGTAACTTGCTGACACCCCCACCCCCCAAAGGGGGAAAACCTACAGCTCCCCCGTACCCTTTTGGCTGGGATTGTGCTATGACTTAAGGAAAAAAAACATGTAAATTGCATGTGAATACAGAACCATGATTGGTACACTTGGGTATTTTAAGTGTTTTTGGGCCCAATTTACTTTCATTTTTAAATTTTTTACAAAATGAATTAACTGGTATACTGTGTGAAGTTAGTCATCACCCAAAAGAAAGAAAGCTTTGTAAATTTTTGATGATTTTTTGGGGATGATAGGATGGCAGTAAATTTTTGACGGTTTTTAACGACAAAGTTGAAAAACGGCAAGGGTTTTTTTTTGAATCCGAAAATTTTCCCAAACATTTCGATTTAATTTGGGGTTAAAAAAAACTTTCATCCTCTAATTTAAAAATCGCAACCCTTTTTTGGGCGCTTCCTGAAAATTTTTGGCGGCCAGCAAAAACAGTTTAACAGAAAAGACAAGGTGAAAAGTGTGTGCGACGTCATGACTGGAGTGAAAGGGGGTTTCGTTTTGGCTGGAAAAATCACATAAACCCTTTCTTTTAAACATAGAACAGCTTTTCCTGTTTCACCTCATTTTCTCTCAGCGTCTCATGGGGATGGACCAGCGCTTGCCTGGGGCCCAAAACACTCAGCAAAATTTAGTCAATTTTTTCCAATTTTTCTGCACAGAGAAACCTCTACTTTTTAGCTGTGATCCCCCCAATTTAGTTTGTTTAAAGAGTTTTGGGAACATTTTATGTATTTACTAAAAAATTTAAAGCACATCTCCCGCTGAAAAATTTTCCGGTGGGGGGAAAAAGGGGGGGGGGGGGGGGGCCCCGCGGGCGAACACAACAAGCTCAAACTAAAAAGAACACGGAAAAAAATTTTCCACCAAATTTGGTGTAGAAAAATTGTAGTGGAATACTTTATTATTAACATTTTGCATTGAAAAAAACCCCTTGGATATTGGGCAGCCGGGAATTTATATTGGATCCACTTTCATTTCTAGAAATTTGCAGGTCTCTTTTTGGGCTGCAAAACCCCCACTTTTATTATCAGTTCCCTTTTTCAGTTTAAGGTGTTTTTAAATTTTAATTTTCCCCATTAAAACCCCTGGAAACTTTTTAAATAAAACCACCTTGTACTTTAAAAAAAACAAACCAGAAAAACCTTGTAGTCAGCACGGTTTTTGTTGCCAAAAAAAAAACCGTTTTACGTACGAAAACATCACTTTTCCCGTTTTTTTTTATTTTTGGGCGCACCCAGCATTGTTCATTGACGCAGAAATCTACGTAAATTTTAAAAAAACAGAAATTTTCAAATTCACCCACGGGTTTAATTGAAAGGTGAAAAAAATTCCCTTTTAAAATTTATAAAAACAAAACAGTTTTTCCTTTGGTTTTTTGATTTTTGAAACACCCAGAAAGGGTTCATTGACGCACATCTACAAAAAATTCTTAAAACCCAAAATTTTTCTAAAATTCCCCAAACAGGTAAATTGAAAGGGTGAAAAAAATATCGTTTTTTTAACCAAAAAAAAACCCCATTTTCCGTGTTTTTGATTTTTTTGCGCCCCCAACATTGTTCATTGCCCCGAAAGCATCACGTAAATCTTAAAAAAACAATTCAATTTTCCCACCACATTTAAATTTTAAAAAGGGGGGCAAAAAAAAAAATTTCGTTTTTTTAAAAACCAAAACATAACAGTTACTTTTTTTTTTGACTTTTGGAAAACCCAAAATTGTTCATTTGACGCAGCATCAACGAAATTTTAAAAAAACAATTTCTAAAATTAAACCACGGGTTTAAATTTAAAAGGGTTCAAAAAAAATCGTTTTTTAAAACCCAAAAACATAACAACAGTTACTTTTTTTTTTTTTGACTTTTGAAACCCCCAGCTTTTGTTCATTAACCCAAAACTACGAAAATCTTAAAAACAAATTTTTCAAAATTTTTTCACCACAGTAAATTTTAAAATTTTGAAAAAAAAAAACGTTTATTTAAAACCAAAACAAAAACATTTTACGTTTTTTTTTTTGATTTTTTGGGCACCCACCCCACCCTTTTTCTTTTGACCAGCACCCACGTAAATTTTAAAAACGGGAAATTTTCAAAAATCCCCAAACCATTAATTGAAAGGTGAAAAAATACCGTTTATTAAACCAAAAAAAAATAACAGTTCCCTTTTTTTTTTTTTGACTTTTGCACCCCAACCCAGAAAAATTTGTTCATTTGAGCAGCATCTTACGTAAATTTTAAAAACAGAAATTTATTTTTCCCCCCCCACAGGTGAATTAAAAGGGTTTCTGTGTTTTTTTATAACCAAATTTTGTTTTCCCTAAGATGTAAAATTAACCTTTTTGGGCCCTTTTTGTGGTTTGTTAAAAACCAAGGCTTCTCCGGGCCTTTTTTTGGGGGGTTTTTTAATTTTGAAGGGTTTTTGCTCCCCCCCAATAAAAATTTTAAAATGGTCTTTCCGTTTTCATAAACTACGCCCCAACAAAAACGAAAAACCTTATCGAAAAGGGGCCGACTTTTGACCCCATCAAATCGTTTTCTCGAAACCAACCAATCGCTAAAACCCCCTAGATGGCATTGAAAAGGTGTAAAAACCCCCTTTGACTGTCCCCTTATTTTTTGCCCTTGGGGGGAAGGAGGGATTTTCCCAATTTTTAAAACCCTTTGAAAATAACTTTTCTCCCCCAAGGGGGATAACTTTTGGGGGGGGAAATTTTTTTAAACCTTTATATGCATGGAAAACCTTTAGGATAGGGGCCCCAAGTGCAAAAAGCCCGGTGGATTGGGAAGAAATCCCACGATGCAGGTTTTTCAGATACAGGTAAAAAATCTTCCCAAGCTAACAATGTTTAAAAAACCCAAATAAACTGTAAGGTCTTTTTAATTTGCTTGATTTTTTGTTTTGAAAAATAACCGGGGCACCGAAAAAAAACTATAACAAAACCATTCCATAGAGGGGTCCCCCCTTAAAGTTTTCAACTGAATCACGGGCCCAAACCCTAAAGGCCACCTTTTTGGGAACCCCTACCCTTCGGGATTATGCTCCTCCCCCCAGAAACTTTTTGGGCCCTATTTTTTGGTTTGCAAACTCCTTAAATCCTAATCAAAAAAAACCAATAATAAAAGAAACAAAAATTTTTATCAGGTCTTAAAAAATGATATTTTCAGTATCAATTCATTCTGATTCAGTAGAAATCTCTAACCTGTTGTATTAATTGCATCATCTTTAGTCCAAACCTATTAGTCACATTCTGCTATTTCCAGCGCTTTCATCAATGGATCTTTACCTAACACCTGCCTGTCAGCCGCTATCAAAACAGCTGACTCTTCTGTGATGACTATTTCAATTAACTGCATTACAATCAAGGAAACAGGTTTGCCATTTCTGCAGGTTTGAATGTAATTGAATCTAGAATACAAAAGAAAACACAAAATAGTGACGTTCGTAATCAGGTTCAGGATGTATTTACTGAAGGGTCAGAATCATCAAATATAGTTAATAGTAATGCAAAAACATAGTTGTCTTCACCATGACCTGAACATTTGATAATGTAAGAATGTCACACCTACCCCCTTCTATTGCACATACCCCTTAAATGCCAGACATGGATGCCCCCCAGAATAAATGCAAATGATCTAACGTCATGCTTCAATACTTTACTGAAGTGCCTCTCAAAGTCCCTCATACTGATGTTCTTGGACTAGACTGGGGTTCTCCAATGTTCTTGACGCTATGGGGGTAGGGAAAGCTGGTGACCTTGTTCATATGTGACTATTCTCTAGGACAAGACTTTGCAAGCTTTGGATTTATGAGCCTCACTAACTGAACCATAATGACACCTGGACCTCACAATCAGTCAACATTCATCCCCCAAGAGGGACATGAAGACATGAATAGTATGCCTGTAGCAAAGTCTTTAAGTCATTTTGTGCCCCCATATCAGTATCAACCACAGTTTAAGCCACAATACCAACTGTGAGTTACAGTACCCCAGTCAGGGCTAATCATGATTACCTAGTCAAAGAAATAACCACCTTTAAACTCCATGGCACCAAGTAACCACACCGTCCCGTAGAGAGGTTTCTCCTGTCTCTCAATAGTCTTTCATTATTACAACATAGGTACAGTATCAATATTTGTTAATTTTTTTGATAAATTATTCTGTGTATAAATTTTAACACTTCAACAATCGGTAAATCTGCATGATAAGTTTAGAGGGGTTTTGCCACGATCTCATTTCATACCTCCTGCATCCTGCTCTTCAGCTCTGTGGGATTTGTTTGAATTACATGTTACGTGACCCTGCAGGATGACATCACCATGCCTTTCCTCTCTTTAGTCAAAGAAAGGTCTATTTATGTACAAAGCTATGAGTAGCTCAGAGGTAAAGCTTTTACCTCACAGCACGAGGGTCCTAGCTTCAAATCCCTGCAGGAACCAAACCTGTAAGATTTTTTTCTCTCTTTATCAATGCACAAAGCTCATTGAGCTTTCATTTTTATTTATTTGCACTGTTTGACTAATTACTAAGGAGTACAGAGGACAGGAGTAGAGTGACAGCACCTGGGGTTTGAACAGTAGCTGCCTGAGAGGAGAGGTGATGTCTGACCAGGAGTGAGGAGCTCTCAGCCCTGGTCATATCCCCTGGAGATGAGCTGTAAACAATGGATCACTAAAAGAGCAGCAAAAACGGTGCAGAATTTTTAATAATGATGAATGGTGAAAATGTTTATTATTTAGTTTGCAAGTTTCTCACATCAATTTTACTTCGTGGCAAAACCCCTTTAAACAGTAACATACTCAAGTCTCTTGCAATTCAAACTAATCTGCTTGTACTCCCCATAGAGGGTAGATCAGAGACATCAGACACGGGCAGAGCACAACGCTGTTGAAGTGTTAAAATTTATAAATGGAATAATTTATCAATAAAAAAGAAACAAGTATTGATAAGGTTTCTATGTTGTCATAATTACCTAATACCAGACACTCGGCCCCTTGTAATATTAACTGTACCCCCAGTACATTTTTTATCCTGGTGCCCCTCCCTTGATAAAGCGACCTGTGATGGAGCACCTCTGCTGGGACAGAAGCATGAATGCATCAATAGAATGCACAGAAAGCAGTCAAAACTGCATTAAATCGGGACTAGCGCTAATGTAAGCATATGTCGAAAAAACTGAACACTAGGCGTTAGCCACTGAAAAGTGTCAGTGTTTATTTGGGTAGAAAAAAAAATAAAATAAAAAAATAACAGACTACGCATTTCATAAGCGCTCCTGGCTTACTTCATCAGGTAACATCAAGGTGGAGACACTAGCAAGATTTAAAAAGGACCGTGGAAAAGCAATTCCAAAAGTTGGCTAGATTCAAAGTCACATAAAAATGTGTATACAATTACTATTAAGACATGACCGAACACAGGAGATGTTACACGTTTCAAACCTTGATCATTAACACTAAAATATTCATAAATATTCATGAATACAAATGAATTGAACTATAAGTCAAAATTTAAATGTATAGGGTGTTAGAGAATATCACAGGGCGTAATAACTAGGTCACTGGCGTAAATGACTAGGTTAAGCAAAAAGTACTGGGTCACTAGCATACTTGTATTCAAGGAATACAGCAAGTTAAGAAACTTGCATACAGATAGACAAAGGTCTAAAATCCTCTATTAACTCAGTGAAAACCCCTCGTAACTAATCTAAAAGAGAAAAAATACAGTAAATAATATAAATTAAAAATACAGATGCAAGAATTGTGGGGAATATCAAATCATGGATTTATATTTTCTAGTGTTACTATGTGGTTGTACTTTAATATAACTGGTTTCAGTCATCTTCAATATCGGCAGCACACTACTATCACTAAAAAGCAATCAACAGGCACATAGGAACTATTGGAAAAGTATTTCTGCTACTTTGAATACATGAAAATTTGAGGTTCTTAGTGTACATTTTTGATCAAAACTGTGTAAGCCCACCTGCCAATCGACAAGGCGATCTCAATACAGGTGGGAATCTATGCTACATGTCCCTCTTCGTGCCTCTTCAGACCTCCATACTTCAGGGAGAGTTGATTCCAGCTACAAGCTACTCTGCATTGATTTAAAAGCCTGTGCAAGTGGGTGGAGTTCAAAAGGCAAAATGGGGGCAGCCACTCCCCCATACAAACAATCTAAAAAACAATATTTGGTCTGCACAACCAAAAAGTTTTTTGAAAAAAAAATGAACATAGGTGCACGCTAGTGTGGCAGCAAAATACAAGTACAATGCAATATCAGCAGCACACTACTAGCACTACAAAGCAATCAAATGGCACATTGGAACAATTGGAAAAGCATTTCTGCTACTTTGAGTACTTTTTGGATGTGCAGACCAAGTATTGTTTTTTAGATGGTTTCAGTCACCTGGCACTTTGTGGTTTGAGAACTATTTCATATTGCTATGGGGCCCAATGAAGTCTAGGTATGCACCTGGAGAGAAGTATCATGTTCTGGGACAGCAGGACTATTCTTGTTTATATGAGATATTATAGAGGCAAGTTGTTCCTCATCAAGAACTGTATGTTACCTCACCAGTGGGGTCTTCACTGTTGTACGATGATCTCTGTGATCTCAGTCTTTTTGTTTTTAGCATGTAATGGTGAATTATCAGCTCATCTCACCATCTAACTCCCATCACCTTTTAGATTGAGACCAAATGAGCAGCCAAAACCACTGTCATTGTGGCCACCAATGGCCATAAAAGTTTGCCGGATAAACAGTGATGTCACCCGTAAACTCATGCGGGCATTGACGGCTTCCGCACTGTGGGATCCTTGCTTCAAATCACAATGAATTAAAGGGGTTGTCTCACTACAAGCATTGCTATTTTTGTTAAAGATCTTGCAAAAACAAGTCACTTTGCAATATGTGTCCAATAATAGTGTCCTACCTATTCCTAGATATCCCCTCTTGTATGGGCTGCATCAGCTCCTCAGGTTGCTATAGCTACATACCTGTTCCATCTCTCATGATAGCACTGGTTGCTATAGCTACAGACCTGGCTTCTACTACAGCCTATTGGAAGCCAGTAAGCATGCCCCTGAATTCAAAGTGAATTCAAGAAAACAAGATGAATCAATGTAGTGAGACAACCCCTTTAAATCAATCAAAACAGAAAAAAACTACTGCCGTTTAAAAATTTGTGAAATTATCAGCCCTACAAAGCTCACAAACTGCAGTTAATAACATATTACAGTATCAAAGTGTTTTCACTTGGAATTTAATCCTTTGCAAAGTAGAACAGTGCCTCAAATCAAACATTAGCTTGTATTGACAAACAGGCAAGTATATTTCCTCCAAGAATCGCATTCATTCATGTAATAGCCGTCGTCTAATGTCTACATGTGTTTGGCTGATTTTTTTGTGTGTTTTTCCTCCGCTTGATGGCTTAATTTGAAAACTTAATGTCTTGTTTCTTTGGTGCTGGATCACAGCTGAATGTTCTGTTAATAATGGTTGCATACTATACAATTAAAACCTAGTATGTACAATCTTTCAGTCTTATTAGACAATATTGATTGCCCAATCTTGATATTAGAGAGCGTCTCATAATTGCTTCGTTTGCATAATCCCTGTGTGCGGATTTACAATTGAAAGGCTTATGCTGAGAATGGTGTGACAGGGATTTAAGGGATTAAAATTTGGGAAAAAACACAAAGTAATGCAGTTTATTAATCAAAAGCTGTTGTATCTGTACAAATATAGCTGAACATATATAGGTTACAGTCTAATTTTGCAGTTTCATGAAAAAATAAATAAACCTTTGAATTTAATAACCTGTAAATCCCCCTCGAGCAGCAATCACCTCCAACAAATATTTCCTGTAGCTGTAAATAAGATTTACACAAGATTGAGGAGAAAATTTGGACTATTCCTCCTGCAAATGTGTTTCAGTTCATCAATATTTCTGGGGTGAGTTATGTGCACAGCCCTCATCGTGTCATCTCTCCATAGGGTTAAGGTCAGGAATCTGATTTGGCCATTCCAAAACACAAATCTTTGTTTCAACCATTTTACTTGATTTTCTGAATGCTTTGGGTCATTATTTTGTGCGTCTCATGGCCTGCGGGCCTTATATTTCCCTATGAAATGCTTTCCGATACCTTAGAATTAATTGTTCCCTCAATGATCAGAAGACAATCAAGCCCAGGTTGTGCATTTGTGTCATCTGTCCATACAGCGTTTTAGCAGATGCATTTTGGAACATCAAGGTGTTCCCAGACACATGTTAGACTGGGTGCAATGTTTTTTTGGTTTGTTTCTTTGGACAGCAACTGCTTCATTTGTGCTGTCTTCCCATCAACACCATTCTTGCTCAGCGTTTTTCTAATAGTGGATACCTGAACAGACATTTTTGCAGTTTGTAGAGTTTTCTGTAGGTCTTTTGTTTTTGCCCCCTGTGTTCTTTCTCAGGAAAGATTTTAGGCCTCATTTACACAGCTGATTTGGGGATGGATTTCAACCGTATTGCACGCTGTAATGCGCTCCAATGCAGCTGAAAACCTTCCCTGTCATTACGGTAATCCACAGTTCTCATTGAGAACTATGGATTCCATCTACTCTCCCCGCTCGGCGAATACGCTGAGCGGGGAGAAAGTGACATGCACATTATCCCGGCGGGATACACGGTGTGGATAATGGATGTCTATGGGGCCGACGAGCAGCAGGCCCCTCTGCCCCGCTGCCGCTGCACGGCAGCCAGCGTAATTGCGGGCGAAATCCGTCCCAGCAATTATGCCGGCAATAAGCCGTGTGAACTTCGCCTTAATGGGACACCTGCTTCTAGATAGCACAGCAAAAGTCGTCAATTTAATCCATTTCTAGATAATTTGACTATCAAAGTATTAATACACACATATATCACTGCATCAAAATATAGAAGCTAAAATGTAACTTTTATTACAACCCCTTAAAATCATACAAGTCTATGCAGTCTACCATGCCTCTAATGAATGCATTATGGTCTAGTGGACAGTACAAAAGTATACACCATATCACCCATGTGACCAAATGGGCGTCCATCATAGGTCCCTATATAATGGATGCAAGGGTACCAATAGGGCAGTACGAGCAGTACTCCTGTCAGGGGCCCTAATCAAAAATATGTTAAATAATCGGAAATAGTAATGGGTGGGGGTCCCATTTGATTTGGCTGTATGGGGCCCTGAAACGGTTAATAGATGACTGATGTCAACCCTGAATGGAAGTGTCATTCCAGTATGTTTCAGTGACTATATGAAATTCTCTTCTTGAATTGACTATTGAGTGGTAACCTACAAACTATATTTTCGCTTACCCTACCTATCTGCCCCGAAAAGAGTGCCCTCACCCTATAGAGGCTGTACCCTGACAACTTTATTTATCAATTCTGTGACTCTAATTTTGTATCTATATTTTTGCTCCTTGAATTTCTCCCCTGATGAACTGTCTAATACAACAAGGAAACACATCAGGAGGTTTTTTTTTGTTCTCTATTGACCCTATGGAAGCTGTGAAGTGGATAGAGATCCCAAACAACTCATGTGTTTGAGGCTTGAGAAAAAACCCATTAAACATCCCTCTTCTGAGGCTTTTTTGTATTTAATTAATACAACAGGTTCTTCTACAGTCAGTGGTCATTATACTTTCTGTGTAAATCACTTAAATATTTGTAATGTTACTGGTAGGTTTGGCTTACCGTCCTTTGCACCTGTCATCTTGAACAAAATTGAATGTCATGTGAATGACATGGATGACATCTGGGTGGGTGCTTCACAGTGCTAATGAACCGTGCAGAAATTCTAAGCACTCTGCATTATTAATTAGTACATTGAGTATATTATAGGCATTATATATAAATTGACCAAACCTTGAACCCCTTTCCCTGTATTCCTGACCCCCCACTGTAATGGTGGCTTTGAATAACTTTATCATATAATTCTATGAATAGTTGGAGCTCCATATTAGAAAAACTGAGCTCCAGCGGCAGCTTCACATGACCAACGAACATGATGTGATCGGTGGGGAGCACTGAGGACATTGTCGGCACTGGAACAGAGAGGTTTTGAATGATATGTTTATTTTTTTGTTTTCTATTTTAAGGCTCCCTGATTGGCAGATGATTTTTTTGAAAAAAAAAAACTAAAAGACAGCCCCTTTAATTGGGGAACACTTTGAATTCAGTTTATTGTCAAGAGACTTTTCTACCAAGTAGGGATAGTCCGAAGTGGAGAATACCTTAAAGAAGTTACAGAAGAAGCCCAGAGTTTAGATTAAAGTATAAAATTGCATTTGAGTGTGGACATTCACTTTAAAGTTCATAATGGTATTGTTTCATGGTCCCTGATTAAGGAGAAGGACAATCAGATCTTTTACCAACAGGAAGCTCAGACTGCTATTTCTTTTAGCGGTAGGCTCCATTAATTATTATAATAGGAAGCTGAGGCTCTGCATTATTTCTTCAGTAAGTCAGATACCATTATTGATTGTGAGCTAATTCCTCAATAAATCACCTGTCCACAGAGTGATGTACACAGTCAGTCTGCAGCAAAAACTTAGGGTGGAACAGCGTCTAATTATGGCAGTTGAGGCCTTTCCTGGAGTTTTCTAGCTATACCGTCATTCTCCTGTGCATTAGAGGAAATCGCACTACAAGCAACTAAAATAGGGAGTTCAATAGATTTCGGTATTTCACTAGCAAAATATTATTGGTGCTAATTTTTTTCTAAGTAAAGGGTTGGAGTGTAAAGTATATCCCATTCAGGACACCTTAGAGCTGCTATACACTTAGTACGATAGCACAGCAGATCCTGTCCTTGAGAACCTTGCATAGTGCTCTGAATAACAGAACTTAAAAGTTCTAAGTTTCAGGTGCAAATTAATTTGTCTCCCTCTACCTTGATGGACTAATACAAAAACTCAGTGACTGTGGCCTCCCTCCAGTTTGGTAATGCAATCTACTAAATACAGTTCTTGCTTATTTTGTGCATTTAAGAAACTGTTATATACTTTTCGTATGTGTTACACATCATGAAAGGGCGATCATAACATATGTTCAAGTTGTGCACAAAGCCTCAGTACTTAAGGGATCCCATTGATCCCTTTGAATTGATAGGATGCACCACTTGAAGGTTGAGCTTTGACAGCAAAGAGCCCATATATTGGTATTGCACAGGCGCCCTCTGCTGTCTGTGTCCACCCATGATATAGCATACTAATGAACGGACAGTTCCTGCATATTTTCATTTTTTTTCATTGCTCCCCTTCAAACAATTCTCAACTCTGCTGCCCGTCTTATCCACCTCTCTCCCCGCTACTCCTCTGCCTCTCCCCTCTGTCAATCTCGTCACTGGCTCCCCGTTGCCCAGCGAATTCATTTCAAGTTGCTAACTCTGACCTACAAGGCTCTCCATGACCTCTCCCCTCCATACATCTCTGCCTTAATCTCCAGATACCTCCCCTCACGCAATCTCCGCTTCTCACAGGACCTTCTTCTCTGTTCTCCTCTTATCAGCTCCTCACATAACCGTCTCCAAGACTTCTCTCGTGCTTCCCACACACTCTGGAACTCACTGCCCCAACACATCAGACTCTCCTCCACTTTCACCAGCTTCAAAACCAGTCTGAAAACCCATTTCTTCAGGAGCCTATAACCTACAATAACCCTGCTGCCACTACACCCTCTACAAACATGTCTGCCCCTACCTTCTGTCTCTTTTCCCCTCCTTGTAGATTGTAAGCCCTCGCGGGTAGGGTCCTCTCTTCCTCTGTCATGCCATTTGTCATTCATCACTTATCATTATACTCGTTTGACTTATGTTATGTATGTAACCCCCTCGAATGTACAGCGCCCTGGAACTAATGGCGCTTTAAAATAAATAATAATAATAATAATATTTGGTTATTTTGGCTTAAGAGACACCAACCCTTACCCCAGTGTTTACTATGGCCATGTACTTAACTGTCCAGGTAGCAGCCATGACACAGATGCAATGGGGCCCAACAACTGAGGGTGCCAATCTCTTCTCAGACCTTCATCCATATAGTCTCCATGCCCTTGGTTGATTTTAGTAGACATATGTCTTTTTGCCGCAGTACTACTTATGTAACTGCGAGCGTCATCTCTGTACTCTGACATCACTGTGGGTATTATCGCCATGCAGTAATTTCACTGTGTACTCTATATCCTACAGTATCTATAACCATAATTGTCTGCATTATAGAAGTGATTTAGGAAAACAAATAAATCGTAGCATTTTCAGGTGCTGAACTTGCTGCTAAAGGTGATAACTCTGAAGTGGGGTTTAGTTTCGGATCTTGCTACAGGGGCTACGATTACATATTATGCCCTCGACTATGATGGTCAGTAATAAAAGTCAGTGTTTATGTCCCTCAGAAATAAGACCTCATTAGCATAGTCTAAGGCCATGTTCACACGGCTTAAAATGGGCCGTATTTCGGTCCGTAATTACGCGCCAAAGTGCGCAAATTACGGGTTGAAAACGGCCCATTCATTACGGTAATCCACAGTTCTCATAGAGAACTATGGATTACGTCTCCTCTCCCTGCTCGGCGAATACGCCGAGGGGGGAGATAATTGACATGTCACTTTCTAGTGCCGTTACGCGCCGCTAGCAATGATTGTCTATGGGCCGGCGAGGTGCCAGCCCCCCGGTCCCTCCCTTGCTCCCGCCCCCGGCCACATGGCGTAATTGCGGGGAGTAATTACGTCCCGTAGTTAACACGTGTGAACATAGCCTAAGTTAATATCAGTCAGAAACTTATTAAGCCTTGAAGTATTAGTCAAGAAGCCATGCCTCTGCTGCCGGCCACTTGAGCCGATTGTATACCATGCGGCTCACATATTGTTTACTTTGTATAGAGTCATGTTCTTTTGGAATATTTTGTACTATTGTAAATGACTTGACACTGTTGTTCTTTCAACAAACTTAATTTGTTAAGCACAAAAATGAAGCACACCATACTTATATATGTTCTCTTTTTGTCATTTACTTGGTGCCTGTGTAGTCATTAATCTCTATTACAAGCATCCATGTGACTATGGAGGACATGAACGAAAATTGTCTAGGTCTAAGACTTTTCTTGTTACCCATAGCAACCAATGAGAGTCCCCCTTCCATTTCATATAGTGCTCTAAAAAAATGAAAGGGGCGCTCTGATTGGTTGCTATGGGCAACAAGAAAAGTCTTCGACAGTTTTAATACATGTGTCCCTATGTTTCTTCTATCACTTAACCAGTGGTGGCCAAAATTCTGCTTTCACTACTATTAAAGTATTTGAACTGTTGCTCAACAACCAGGTAGTCCATTTTGTGGTGTCTGATCAACACAGACCACATGGATGCCCAACCACAAATTTGTCCTACGGTTGACATCTATACTACATGACTATGGTTTAACATGGTTAAGGTTCCTATCCAATTATTTATTAGAATTAATCCCAAGAAGACCTGAATTTGTCACTTAAGCAACATAACATTATCTCCAGAGACTTTACAGAACAATGAAATTTTAAAAAAATATCTATGTGCAATAGGGTTAAAAAAAGATGAATGTTCTTAGCAGATTGCCCCATATTTACTATACTACTTTTATGGTAAATTTTGGGGCAATTTCTGCTAGTCCATCCTAATTCTATCCTCTCTAACTTTAATACTGTTTTTGCCACTTATGGCATTTGAATATTTTTTTCCTTATACAGTGAACAATTTGCATCACAACCTATAACAATTTAACAGAAAAAAGATGACGAGTTTGCTCTGAATATTTATTTGATAAAATTTAATTCACTTTGAGGGGATGACAGTGGGGTCCACAAACCTAATTTCTCCAATGGAACTCTATTCAAGATGCATTGGGTCTTTCTTTTCTAGAACGCCTTTCAACGGTCCAGCAGGAAAGTTGTTCATGTGTGTAATAAAGTAGTTTATAAAGCTTTGTGCAGTGATAATTTCACATTCAAGCTTTCTAAACCAAGCTTCAATCAAGAAATATTCAAGAGTAAAGAGTGCCGGGTGCAGAACTTGAAATAAATGAGAAGAACGTGAAATAAATAGATGTGGGAAGAGGAGCAAATACTTTAGTGTTAAAATGAAGTAAGATTGCAGGCGTAATTGTTAATAGAAATAGAGCAGTGAGTTCAGGAGGCTTAAAATAGATCTGATGTGAGAAAGGTGACGGATCGAGAGTGGGGATGATGTGGTAAAAGCAGCACCATGTATAGAAGTATAAAGAAGAGTAGTGGTAGAAGTAGGGTAATTGGGAAATATTATTTGTCATTTTTGCAGGTTGGTATTCATGAACCTCTCCTAGTGGTAGTTGCATGCATCCATTTAGCTCTGTAGTATGTCAATTCAGGGATTCAGAGCTCTGTAACAGAGAAACAGCACTTTTACTGTTATAAACAGGCTTAGACTGGCCCACTGGAGAGTGGGGTTAACCTCTGGTGGGCCCCTGGGCTGCTTTTCTGAGAGGCAGGGAAAAAAAAGTCAGAAAGCAAGAGTCAATGTGGATGAGTTATGTGCAGTATGTACAGTGATGAACAGAAGCAGTAGGGTGAGCCCTAATAATTAACTTCACTTGTGGGCCCCAGAAATCCTCCTCACTGGTGGGGCCCTAAGAATCAACTCCACTGTTGGGCCCTTCGGACCCCAATCTGATACTCATTATAAAGATATAATAACCAGTTCCTGACTGGGACGTTTACCCCCTACCTGACTGGGCACATTTTCCTTTTCCCTAGTGCATGCAGATTTGAATGCTATAGCGCATTTATTGTGCTCGGTTATTCTACAATTTTTTTCACCTTTTTCCCATGACACGTTAGGCTTTATTTTCATGTCATTTTTACATTTGATTTTTTTAATATGAGGGAAAATAGTAAAATAAATATATATACTATTGATATCAGTTATCTTTTCAGTGATATTCCAATTTTTGCACTACTATATAGATTAAAAAGTATTAAAAAGTCACTTTTTTAACTAATTTATTTCTTAACAGCAAAAGTGGAGCTAAAACAAGTGTGAAACTATATCACTTTTCTGTCATAGACATTTATATATAGGTGATAGAAAGTCTTAGGGTCATCAAGTTGGGATTAGGGCTGGTAATTTTTTTTATTATAATAATAGATTTTTTTAACCCCTTACTGCATCTGGATGTACTGGTATGTTCTGAAGGCAGTAAGGGGCTATGTTGCGGGATCGCGGCGCAATCCTTCTATATAAGCAGTGGGTGCGATCCGCGGCGAGATCGCTGTGTCCCGATCGTTGAACATGGCAGCTGAAAGCCTTGTGAAGGTTTCCATTGCTGCCATGTTTCCAGTCTTACTACTTTCTGCCCCAGGCAGGAAGTAGTAAAACTACCATATTTGTACACCCTATTCCATTGTATATACAATGCAATGGGCTGTATTAACAATCGCGCCTCCGAGTGATGAAGCTCACTAAGGGGGCTTCCTCTAAAAATTGGAATAAAAGCAGTCCAAAAAGTCGCAAGTATTCCAAACTGTTACCAATAAAAAGAATACTGTAGCCCACAAAAAGTGCCCCCTCACGTGGGTACTTAGGTGTTAGTACACAAAAGTTATTGGTCGCAGGACATGGCGCCGGGACAGAAGTTTAAAGAATACAAAATGTTTGGATTTTTTTAACGGTACCAAAAATTAAATAATAATAATAATAATAATAATAATAATAATAAAAACCCTATATGTTTGGTATTGCTGGATTCGTATCAACATTTATAATGAATATTGAACCCTGTTCAGTAAAATCAACTTCCGCAAACATGGTGCAAGTATGTTTTTTTATCACATTTTGCCCCACTTAGAATTCTTTTTGCGGTTTCCCAGTATGGCATGGTGAATGGCAGCATTAGAAATTACATCTTGTCCTGCAATATAAAAGCCATTATACGTCTATGTAGATGAAAAAATAAAAAAGTTATGGCTCTGGGAAGGCAGGGAGGGAAAAACGAACGTGAAAAAAATAGGCTGCAGCGGGAAGGGGTTAATAATATTCTATTTTGTGTGTATGTGTTTTTTTTAAATACTTTATGTTACATATTGTGCCCTGATAAGGTCAGACACAGACCTTTGGGAGGCATGTAGCACAAGTTATTGTTTTTTGTGTGTGATTTCCCCTCTAAAACGGGTTGATATATTAGCCCCAGTTACAGTGGAAATACAGGGGGAAACAACCCCTAAGACTAACTGCAGAGCTGATCCGGGTTAAGACTCGGCAGCATTTGTAACTAACTGAACCCTAGCAGTCACATGTTCGTCTGCATTGGGAAGCAGGAAACTGGAAGGCTTCTTGCTCATCTGTATATACAGAGAACGGGAAGGCAGAGATGGTAATAAAGCTTCCCTGTTTTCTCGCCGGAGAGCCAGCTATCACAATTAGTTTGCAGCTGCGATCACTGCACGGATGTTCCATAACATCCATATAGAGATAAATGACTACCATCCAGACATTCATAGTCTATGAGTGGTTGACAATAGGTTAAAGAGGGGGTCCGTGATTTTTAAAAATGGTCTGCTGGTCGGGAGTGTTAAAAAACAAAAAATACGCTGCTCCGGTAATTTCCACTGGTTTCCTCACTGATGGCATTGTGTTCATTATCACATGATGCTGCAACCAATCTCTGGATTCAGTGATCACATACCATACATACAGGCAGAAGCTGCCACATGAACCATGAATGCGATATCAGCTGCGGATCAGACCAGCAAATCATTGCTTATAAACATGTATGGACAAACCTTGGTGGTAAATGGCTACAGAGGCAGCCAGTAATAAAAGTGCACCAAGGCAAACTTTGCTCCTGAATGTGGCTCATGGGCATTTAGGTCACATGAATAACCTGCCTAATTAATAATCAGAGGAATTGAAATTAGTGTAAATGTAAAGAGTAAGACAAATCATTATATCAGGTCAGGACCTCTGATGGATGCAGGTTTGTTAATTGCTTCACAGTCAGTAAAATGTGTATTTCATGGCCAAAATTATTTAAAGTGCAGCTGTCACAATGATAAGCAGGATAAAAAGATTTGCTATAACTTGTCATTTATTATTTTGAACCTGTGCTCATTTGGAGCTTAGGAGTCCAGTGGGCGGCCCTATTCCCAAACCCCTTCTTGTATGAATGTGTTACTTGCTGATTAGGTCCACCCACCTAGTTATACTGAGCCCTTTCCTACAAAACCATAGAGCCATCTTCTCATTGGACTTCATTTTCTGTGTGACAGGTTCCCTTTTACACCAACTTCTTATTCAGAGTGAACATAGGGTTAAAGTAAAATAACAGAGTTACAAACATTGTCAGGGATGATTTTGTTCGGGTGGCAAACTAGGATTCTGGACATCCCCTAAAGACTGGAAGCCCTTGAGCAAACATAGTATTATTTAGTTTATGGTGGTATTTTTTTTAAATGAATTTGCAGTATTGGATGGAAACTGTATGACTGTATTATGTGTGCTCTTTAAGGGATTAGTATTTTGGCACTATGTTGTGAGACTATTTGTTGTCATTACATTAGTGGGTATGGGAATATTATTTTTGCATTGTATCAATTCTTATATGTGCTGTGGAGAAAACACACACACAAAAAAAATGCAGAAGTGCACCCCTAGTGTAGCGAGTTTGGGTATATATAGAAATAAAATAGGTGTGGTGGCCACTCACCTGGCAAGTTTGTGCCTCCACTGGCACAACACACCGAAGGGCATGCAATATCTCTATCCTCTGATCCAGTAGAATGGTGAAGATCCAAATTCTTTGGTTGTAGCTGCAGCCTATGTTGCTACTTGGATTGGGACTGAGCACAATAAGTTCCACTGGGGTGAGCAGTATATTGAAGTAGTCTGTATATCTGTATATCCTCTCATATAAGAAGCTACCCCATACACAGTGGTTGGTACCTGGCGCCCGATACTATGGAATAAAATAAAGCTAAATAGCTTTGTATAATCCAATTCAGGATATTTTATTATGAGAACAAATTAAATAGAACCACAGGGAGAATAAAGCAATAACTAAAAAAAGTGAGGCAATGGGAGCTCTGCGTTTCGCCAGAGACCCCTGTCCGCCTTCCTCAGGCTAGTCAAGAAAATCGGACAGGGGTCTCTGGCGAAACGCGTAGCTCCCATCCTTTCCCTTTTTTAGTTATTGTTTTATTCTCCCTGTGGTTCTATTTTATTTATTCTCATAATAAAATATCCTAAACTGGATCTTACAAAGCTACTTAGCTTTATTTTACTGCATAGCATCGGGCACCAGCCACCAACCACTGTGTATGGTGTACCTTCTTATGTGAGAGGATATACAGATATACAGACTACTTCTATATTTTTGCATTGTATGCCATATCAAGGTATTATTTTGAAATAAAATTGTATGACCTTCTGCTTTGGTTTATCAAATAATGAATGTAGTGATAGTTACTCTTTATTTACTCTTGTATTTTAAGAGTGCACTGAAAGGAAGCATTCCTCCTATGATATGTAGGTTGTCAAGCACTTCTGATGATGTATCAAGCATCTTATGTTTTCATTTTGCAGTAGTTGCACCTTTTCTATCTTTAACTCTAGTTGTACGGTATTTCAATACTAATGTACTGCATGCCCATCTGGAATAAATCACAGTTTATCAAATTTACACATTATTCATCACTTTCTTACCAGTAGCACTAAATAATGTTGGCATTATGCAGCCTCTGGGTCTGTGCTGGTCGTTCATATATCTTATGTCAAGTGTAGCCTCATACAGTCGATGTACAGAATTGTTAATATATTCATAAATGATACAAGATTGCTGACAAGTCACTTTTCTTCCTGTTAGATCCAAAAAGCACAATAATTTACTTGATGAACATTTATCTTGTACTGATACTGAGTTACAACCATTATTATTGTCCAGAGCTGCCTTCGCAATTCTTCTAGTTATTGTAGACCACGTGTCAAACTCAAAGCTCGTTGGCCAAATCCAGCCTGCCATGTCCTTTTATGTGGCCTGCAGGAGCTTAGAAACAGCTGGTATGGATGGACAAGGTCTGGACATGGACCTGCTCTCCACTTTCCCTGGAGGATGCTGACAGCACTTGGTAGAGGTGGTGGCACCAGTAGAGAATTGTTGCCATCTTGGATTTAGAACTCTGCTGTTCAGCTACTCACTGGTGGTGGCACAGCTCTGATAGCCCTAACCAGATATCCTAGCCCCCCTCAAAGTCCCTCTTTGAGGGCAACCATAATGCTTACGTTGTCCTCCATAAAAATGAGTTTGACACCCCTGGTGTACATAGTCAACAAGCTTCGCATCATCTCCTACCAGCTTAGCGGAGTTCCTAGAATACACTGGGACATCTTATTTTCCTTCCTGCACTCTATTTCCCAAAAAGTAAATCAATATGACAATCTCAATACATACATTCTTAAAGTGGTTTTGCCACGATGCAATGTTGACGTGGGATCCTCCAAAATGGGTATTTAATCACTTTTCTAAATATGTCATCAAAAAAAGTGAAGCCTGTGAGAGCTACAGCATTGCTCAGTCCCCCTTAATTTCCTGAAAGTTTACATTAGACACGACCAGGACACTGACAGGAGCTGATCTGGCCAGACTTGCATGTTTGCACTTCTTATCTGATGACAGGGAACAGGAAGGAGCTTGCAAGGGGCTGGGGAGAAAGTGCAGTGTGAGCGGCTGTGTCTTTTGTATAGATAACCCACGGGTTGTAATGTAATTATTTGAGTAAACTTTGCAGAAGCTCCCTTCCTCCTCCCTCTCTGCTCACCCCCTCCCTTTCCCCTGTGACTCAGCATGCTATGTTTATATTCTCTCCTGAGCAGATAAGAGGTAAGGAACTCACTTTTAACCCTTTTAAATATTTGAATGCTAAAGCCTGCAGAATTGTGAATGCAGCACTGGATTATAATAAAGTCTGTCACTCAGGATCAGTAGAGGATAAGTAATAAAATATATTTAGAATTTAGTGACCTTTTTATGTAGAATTATTCTATACGTAAGTGGTGATCAGATGCGTGGAGGCATAAGCATCATTGAAAGTGATTCAGGCATTTCTAATGTCTCTCACCTAGCTGATAGAACAAAGTCTATCAGCTAGGTAACAAAGGCTATTTATGGAGTCTGGGTGGTAGCACAAAAGACCATGTCTAGGTGGAATGATATATCAGTAGCCTGAGGAGCGAAGACACACGCTCAATTTCAAGGGCACATGTAAGGTTGCTTCATAGCCTACAGAAAAAGTAGCTTCAGATAAAGTTGGACCTCAATGGTTCACTGCATTGCACTGTGAGAAAAAGAAACCAGGTGATATTCACATTGTAGGGATATACCGAGACAAGTCAACAGTATGCACAGGATTGTCTCAACAGTGGGATTGAAATAATGTATTATGAAGCTTTGACTGGACTTTACTTGCTCCTATTCTCATATCTTCTACTACAGAAGGCTGAGCTGGGCATGTTGCTGCCAGTACTTGGAGAGAAAGGCAGCTCTTCTTGAGAGGAGATTGGGATTCTTTATTTGCAAACACCAGCAGCCACATCCTTTTTGGGAAAGTTTTCTGTACTATACACAGTTGGTCCTAGCGCTGCTGTGTCGGGGCAGAACACTTGGTCACAGTAGTGTTAGTCAGCAAGAATTTTATCCCAGTGCTAAGGAAGGCAGGAAGTCAGTTGTGTACAGTACATGAGACAACTAAGTTTAGAGTGTTAGGGCATGTTCACACGGCGGTTTTGGCTGCGGGTTTGCGGCGCGGGCGCTGGGCGTGTTCTCGGCGCAGGTGGGGCGTGGTTTGGGGCGCGGCTTGCGCCGAGGGTTTTCCCCCATGCAAATTAAAACCAGGGGGCAAACCGCGCCGCGAGCCGCCGCGCAGAGCACTCCCTGTCGAGAATTGACAGGAGAGTTCTCCACACGCGCGGGTTTGGCCGCGGCCTCAAACCCGCGGCGTGTGAAAATTAACGCGGTTTCCAATAGGAAACCATGTTAATAAACTAGGCGCGATTTGGGCATGGTCTTGGCCGCGGAAACCGCGTCGGAGCCCGCGGCCAGAACCGCACCCCAATCCGCCGTGTGAACAGGGCCTTACAGCGAGTCATTAGCAGGTTACAACAGAGATACAGAGAGACTGGAAGAGTCACAGAAAGGCAAAGAAGTGGACGTCCTTTGGCTCCATCACAAACTGATGACCGCTTCATTGTAAATAATGCCCTGTGGAAACTGATGATGAATGCTGCATAACTCCAGGCAGGTTTAAGGGAGGTGAGAGGCAACCAAGTGTCACGTCAGACCATTCGTAACTGTTTACATCAGCGTGGTCTGCATACTAGATGACTGGCAAATGTACCTGACCACACCACCAGACACAGACATGATTGTGTTGCATGCGCCAGGGAGCATCTGCGCTGAATGAGGGACATGTTCAGTGATGAAAGTCGATTCATTCTGAGCAGAAATGATGGCCACTTATGCTGCTGAAGACATCAATGAGGGCATCAGGTTAGGTACCAGTCAAGTACATTTGCCGGTCGTCTAGCACAGTGATTTTCAACCAGTGTGCCGCGGCACACTAGTGTGCCGCGACACATGGTCGGGTGTGCCGCGGGGAAAGTTCCCCAAACTATGGTGCGCCCTGTGTTTTGTTCAGGGCCGTTGCTAGGGGGGGCAGGGCGTGCGGTCGCCCAGGGCGCCGAGGCTCCGCTCACCCGCGGGAGGCGCCACGGCCGCCCTGCCTGCCCGGAGGAGCGCCCCTGACTCTGCGCGACTGTTTTATAACAGCCGCGCAGAGCCACCAGCTGCAGGGAGGAGGCGGGACGGATCGGTCCTGTCCTGACTCCTCCCCTGTATTAGCGTCACAGGGGGCGCACAGCTCTCACCACGCCCCCTGTGACGCTGGATCTCCTCGGCTGGCCGCTCTGCCGCCGATGAGACCCCTGGGAGCTGCGTGCAGGTAAGCAGCGTGATGACGTCACGCTACTTACACCGCTCTGCAGCTCCACTGCTGAGCAGCTCCGGACGGGATGCGCGGACCCAGGTGAGTAATCTTTTGTTGTTTTATAATTACTTACAGGGGGCATCACTGGCTACAAGAGGGGCACACTGTCTACAATGGGGGCATCCTGGCTACAAGTGGGGCACACTGGCTACAAGAGGAGCATCCTGGCTAAAAGGGGGGCACACTGGCTACAATGGGGACACACTGGCTACAAGGGGGCACACTGGCTACAAGGGGGGCACACTGGTTACAAAGGGGCATCCTGGCTACAATGAGGGCACACTGGCTACACGGGGGCACACTGGCTACAAGGGGGGCACACTGGCTACAAGGGAGGCACACTGGCTACAAGGGGGGGCATCAATGACTGCAAGGGGGGATCACTGGCTACAGGGGGGCATCACTGGCTACAATGGAGGCACATTGGCTACAGGGGTGGGCATCTCTGGCTAGAATCGATATTATTAACTATATGTATAATATGTACTGTTTTAGTGTCATTTTGTGCCATTTTGGTTGGTGGTGTGCCCCGGGATTTTTTAAGTGTAAAAAGTGTGCCGCGGCTCAAAAAAGGTTGAAAATCACTGGTCTAGCACACAGGCCACACTGATGTAAATGGTTACAAGTGGTCTGACGTGACACTTGGTTGCCTCTCACTTCCCTTAAACGTGCCTGGAATTGTGCGACATTTATCATCCGGTTCCACAGGCCACTGTTACAATGAAGCGGTCATCAGTGTGTGATGGAGCCAAAGGATGTCCACTTCTCTGCCTTTCTGTGACTCTTCCAGTCTTTCTGTATGTTTGATGCAGCCTGCTGATGACACTCTGTGACACTCTAAGCTCAGTGGTTATGTCACCCTATCTCAGAGCAGGGTGTGACAGAACAAGAGAAGCTGAGCTCTGTGATATATAGGGTTATATGATAGAGGAAAGAAGCTGAGCTCTGTGATATACAGGGTTATATGATAGAGGAGAGGAGCTGAGCAATGTGATATATAGGGTTATATGATAGAGGAGAGGAGCTGAGCAATGTGATATATAGGGTTATATGATAGAGGGAGAGAAGCTGAGCTCTGTGATATATAGGGTTATATGATAGGGGAGAGAAGCTGAGCTCTGTGATATTTAGGGCTATATGATAGAGGAGAGGAGCTGAGCTCTGTGATATATAGGGTTATATGATAGAGGTGAGGAGCTGAGCTCTGTGATATATGGGGTTATATGATAGAAGGGGAGAAGCTGAGCTCTGTGATATATGGGGGTTATATGATAGGGGAGAGAAGTTGAGCTCTGTGATATATAGGGTTAAATGTAGAGGAGAGAAGCTGAGCTCTGTGATATATGGGGTTTTATATGATAGAGGAGAGAAGCTGAGCTCTGTGATATATAGGTTATATGACAGAGGAGAGAAGCTGAGCTCTGTCATATATAGGGTTTTTGATGAGAGAGAAGTGAGCTCTGGGATATATAGGGTTATTGATAGGGGAAAGGAAGCTGAGCTCTGTATTATAGGGTTGTATGATAGAGGAGAGAAGCTGAGCTCTGTGATATATAGGGTCATATGATAGAGGAGAGGAGCTGAGCTCTGTGATATATAGGGTTATATGATGGAGGAGAGAAGCTGAGCTCTGTGATATATAGGGTTATATGATAGTGGAGAGGAGCTGAGCTCTGTTATATATAGAGTTATATGATAGAGGAGAGAAGCTGAGCTCTGTGATATATAGGGTTATATGATATAGGGAGAGAAGCTGGGCTCTGTGATATATAGGGATATATGATAGAGAAGAGAAGCTGAGCTCTGTGATATATAGAGTTATATGATAGAGGAGAGAAGCTGAGCTCTGTGATATATAGGATTATATGATAGAGAGAAGCTGAGCTCTGTGATATATAGGGTTATATGATAGAGGAGCTGAACTCTGGGATAAGGTAAGTTTATATGAGTTGGGGAAGGATTTCTCATGATGAATGGAGCAGATCAGGCTTCTCATGACATGTGGGGTGTACAGTCGGCAGTACCTCGATATCACTGTTTCACATTGGCCTGCATTGGGTTACTGCATACATGCCAACTCTCCCGCTTTTGGTGGGGGGTCCCGCTATTTGGGGTCCCCCCGCCCTCCCGGCAGAGTTGGCATTCCTCCAGCCGCCAGTGGGGGTTCTTTAAATGGCCGCGGCGACAGATGGTGCGCGTGCAGGGGGAGGGAGGGGGAAAGGCCCGGGGTGCCTTTTAATAAAGGTCAGCGGCGCAGAGGGGTGACGCGCGGCTGCATCATTCCCCCGGGAAAGAGAGGGTCGGATGTATGTCCGGAGCTGCAGGGAGGGTGGTGAGGTAAATGGATTTTTTTTTTTTATTTTTTTTAGTTATAGGGGACTACCTGGCTATCAATGGGGGCAAATACGTGGCTATCATAGGGGGAAACTACCTGGCTTCAATGGGGGGCAACTTACGGCTATCAATGGGGGCAATACCTGGCACAATGGGGCACGCTTGCACCTGGCTGTCAATGGGGTGCAGTACTGGCTGTCAATGGGGGCACTACCTGGCTTCAATGGGGGCATCTACCTGGCTATCAATGGGGCACTACCTGGCTATCAATGGGGGCATCTACCTGGCTATCAATTGGGGCATCTACCTGGCTATCAATTGGGGCAACTACCTGGCTATCAATGGGGGCAACTACCTGGCTATCAAAGGGGGCAACTACCTGGCTATCAATGGGGGCAACTACCTGGCTATCAATGGGGGCAACTACCTGGCTATCAATGGGGGCTACTACCTGGCTATCAAATGGGGCATCTACCTGGCTATCAATGGGGGCAACTACCTGGCGATCAAGGGGGGCAACTACCGGGCTATCAAATGGGGGCAACTACTGTATCAATGGGGCACTACTGGTTATCAATAGGGGGCAAGTACCTGCTTCAAGGGGTGGCATCTATGCTACAAAGGGGGCAACTTCTGTATCAAAGGGGGCAACTACCTGGCTACTAAAAGGGGCAACTACCTGGCTACAAATGGGGGCAACTAACTGGATATCAAAGGGGGCAACTACCTGGCTATCAATGGGGAATACTGGTATCAATGGGGGCAACTACCTGGCTATCAATGGGGGCGCTACTGGCTGTCATGGGGGCATCTACTGGCTTTCAATGGGGACAACTACCTGGCTATCAATGGGGGCATCTACCTGGCTATCAATGGGGGCAACTACCTGGCTATCAATGGGGGCATCTACCTGGCTATCAATTGGGGGCACTACCTGGCTACCAATTGGGGCAACTACCTGGCTATCAATGGGGGCAACTACCTGGCTATCAAAGGGGGCATCTACCTGGCTATCAATGGGGGCAACTACCTGGCTATCAATGGGGGCAACTACCTGGCTATCAATGGGGGCAGCTACCTGACTATCAATGGGGGCAACTACCAGGCTATCAAATGGGGCAACTACCTGGCTATCAATGGGGGCAACTACCTGGCTATCAACGGGGGCAACTACCTGGCTATCAAAGGGGGCCACTACCTGCCTATCAAAGGGGGCAACTGCCTGGCTATCAATGGGGGCAACTACCTGGTTATCAATGGGGGCAACTACCTGGCTGTCAAAGGGGGCATCTACCTGGCTAACAAAGGGGGCAACTATCTGACTATAAAGGGGGCAACTACCTGGCTAAAAAAGGGGGCAACTACCTGGCTAAAAAAGGGGGCAACTAGCTGGCTACTAAAAGGGGGCAACTACCTGGCTATCAATGGGGGCAGCTACCTGGCTACTAATGGGGGCAACTTACCTTGCTATCATGGGGCAGTTGGCTATCACAGGCGGCAGCTACCTGGCTGTCAATGCGGGCAACTACCTGGCTATCAATGGGGGCAACTACCTGGCTATCAATGGGGGCAACTACCTGGCTATCAATGGGGGCATCTACCTGGCTATCAATTGGGGCATCTACCTGGCTATCAATTGGGGCAACTACCTGGCTATCAATGGGGACAACTACCTGGCTATCAAAGAGGGCATCTACCTGGCTATCAATGGGGGCAACTACCTGGCTATCAATGGGGGCAACTACCTGGCTATCAATGGGGACAACTACCTGGCTATCAATGGGGGCAGCTACCTGGCTATCAATGGGGGCAACTACCTGGCTATCAATGGGGGCAGCTACCTGGCTATCAATGGGGGCAACTACCTGGCTATCAAAGGGGGCATCTACCTGGCTATCAATGGGGGCAACTACCTGGCTATCAATGGGGGCAACTACCTGCCTATCAAAGGGGGAAACTACCTGCCTATCAATGGGGGCAACTACCTGGCTATCAAAGGGGGCAACTACCTGGCAATCAATGGGGGCATCTACCTGGCAATCAATGGGGGCAACTATCTGACTATAAAGGGGGCAACTACCTGGCTAATGAAGGGGGCATCTACCTGGCTACAAAGGGGGCATCATACCTGACTACAAGGGGGCCTCTACCTGGCTACAAGGGGGCATACTACTGCCTGTACGGGGCACTACCTGGTTATGGGGGGCTACTACCTGGCTATAAGGGCATCTACCTGGCTTTCTTCCAAAGCCATTATGCAGTTAGACGGAGTGGGTGTGGTTTTTTGAAGGGGCATGGCACATCAAAAAGATGGGCGTGTCCATGCAATTTTTTTTGCTGCGGTGCGCTATGCGCGCCACCCTCTTCAATCTCCTGCTTTTCCATTTTCAAAAGTTGGCAACTATGGGTTACTGTTGTCTGTAGGCCGATCTTTGCTTCATCATAATATTCATCTGTGTCTGCTTCCTGATGATGAGGATACACTTGAAAAGGACCCAATATGGAAGCTTTAACTTATAAGGGGGTTACAAAAAACACTCCGGGTCTTCCCACTCTCTGACAGAGGTTCAGATGCGAACCCCCACCAGGGAAGGGAGCTGTGCTTCACTTCTATGGGACAGTCTTGTCTGATATTGCCGCCTGCAAGTGAATATGGCATCATTTTTATAATACAAAAAGCTATAGCCTTGCGAAACACTACAGACAGCCCATAAAATATGATCTGAGCTCCATTATTTACATTTAAACAATTTAATATTACATAATGAGTCATTAACATCTCTCCAGCCGATAATCCTGCAAAAAAGCTTGCTCCGAACTCCAGCTCCCGCATATATTATCCTCCTGTGCATATTGGCAGATTAGTAAACCCATTAGATAGATAGTCCATGACCTTGTCTAGAGCCGGAGATACCTCTTCTCCTACAAGTCTCTCAGGATCGGAGCCGGTTAATGCTCTCATTATCGGACACTCGTGCAATCAATGCTCTGTATCTTAATGCAGAGTAGTGATTGACAGCCCTGGTGTCCAAGGGGTTCTGCAGCAGCAAATCACTTTAATATTCCTAAAAGCTCAGCAGCCATTACATTTCCAATGTATGCAGCCCCGACAGCTGGCACACGCTGAGCCTCATAGAAATATCTAGTGTTTTCTTATAAAAGACTATAGAAATTAAAAGAAAAAAGCAGAGAGACGAGGGACTGAGCGAGACAAGTGGCTGAAAAACCCAGAGAGGAATCAAGGCTTAGAGAAACGCGCCAGTATTCTGCTTGTCATTAGGACAGTCAATGAGACTGCACCTGGGGAGATGTGGAGCAGTAATCAGCCGGCAGACGAATCCGTGTGAATTTCTCTGACCGAAGCAGCAGGAGGTTGATATCTTTGCAATTTTAACATACAGAGTGAGAAATATACTATCCAGGTGAAAGCGCTCTGCGAGCCTGCAGCAAGAGAGGGGGAAGGAGGGGATAAGTGCATTGTTAAAATTATTTATCGCCCTTCATAGAGTCTCATCCTTTTAATCACAGCCACTTTATTTCTATTTTTCCAGTATCCACTCTGTTGTTTCTCCTCCACTTGTCTTTTACCTTGAATTTGTGATCGGTTTCTATTTATTCTTCACGTCCTATACAACAGCTTGTCTGGTACGGTTACTGCTTCTCTCGCTCCCTCTCTCATGGTAAAGGTTATACATCCTAATGTCTCTGACATTCACAATAAGGCACCATCTATTACACTATTCCCGTGCTATTCTTTCTACTCTATATAAATCTTTCTCTTCCCCCGACACAGCTGCGTTAGATGTCAGAGCTCAGATAGCGCACGCACCATAGATGGTGGTCATCCTAAATATGGAAACCTACACGTATATGCATAAATGAGACGAATTGTCATTAATTACGCCAATTATCCAATTAAGTAGATTAGTTTTCCGGGATTTCATTCTAATCTCCTTAGACAATAAACAAGTCAAGGTCTTTTCTGCAGTGTACGCTTTATTAATGGGCCTCAAACAGATGCATTCGAGTTTGATTTCTTAATATAGGAGAACAGAGCCAGCTGTATAAAACACAATGGGGCACATTTACTATGGCTATTGTGCCAGAATATTTGCCAGCAAAATACTGGTGTATATGCGGTACACCTTTATTCATAGCCTATGAGTAAGGGTGGTACCTCACCCGAAACGCGTCAGATCCTCACAGACTCCGGGTGTTGTGGATTTTAATGGAAAGAAATCTGATTTTACTCTATTTGGGATTTTCCATCCTCGTGCTGTCACACTGCTTCCCCTTCTACAAGTTAATGCGTCTCCTATGGACGATGTACGTGCATGGATGGATCCCAGACTGACTTATATCATATGGTGAGCTGGCTTTAAACGCTTTCTTTTGTGTATGCGGTACACCACATTTATTAAAAGATATTGTCACCACATTCATTAAATTTACATGTGGTCAAAGATAAAAGACCATTACCAAATACATTGCTGTTCTGATTTTGCTTTCCTTCAGTGTTGTTCTTATCTAGTTCATACCGACGACCTCTTCCTGCTCTAGAGCCCTGACCAGGATAGTGGCATCACTCCATGCGGTGTCTTATCATCAGCACAGGAGCTTGTTTATATTTCTTACTAACTAACTAACTAACTAACTAACTAACCAACCGCTGTTTAGCTTTATGTCCTGCTGTTTAGAAACTTTCATCAATAATGTATCTCTAACAAGCTCAGCTAGGAAAAGCAGAGCTGATTTGTCAGGCAATGCTGTAGAACCACCCACAGCCTGAACAGGAGGTGGGAATCTGAAGCTAGCTGTGAAGTGCAGGCTCTGTGAAACAGCATGGTGAGAACATCCTTTTTAGTGTTTTAATATAGGCTTAGTCTATGAGCAATAGGCTTGGCTGCACTGAAAGTGGCTGTGGCTTAACATTTGATGCTGTTCTGCCACATATTTAGACTGTCTTGTGTAACTTTACACCATTCATTAGTTGGCTTACTTAGTGCCATCAGTTGTGCCCCACAGTAACCCATGGCTTTTCTGAGAAGCTACAATCCCTTTTATTTGGATGCCATAAAGAAGTATCTAAAACTCATAATGAATAAGGTGTTAAGAATGTGAATCAGTATTTGGGCACCATTGCCACAGTAAACCTGCCCCATTATGTTCTTGCTCCTATTGCAGTAGCTGCCGTAGTTGCTGCTATGAGGCCATTGATTAACGGAACCTACAAAGTTGTAAGAACATTAATCCTTTTTGTGGGCAATACTAGGTTGTTATGGGTTGATGTACTTGGTGGTTTCTCTTATACATGGGGCTATTATCCAAACCCTTTATTACTGCTACCTATGCTGATTTAGGCAAGTAAATATTGGTATAGATTGTAAGACTTCATGGGCAGGGTCCTTTCTCAGGGTCCTTTCTACCAGTTGCTAGTCATTAAGGGGGACATGTATGAAAACTGTCTAAGCCTAAGACTTTCTTTGTTGCCCATAGCAACTAATCAGAGCCCCTATCTCATTTCATATAGTGCTCTAAAAAATGAGAGGGGAGCTCTGATTGATTTCTATGGGCAACAAAGCGAGTCTTCGACCCAGACAGTTTTCGTAGATGTCGCCCGAAGTGTAGTCATTGTACTTTGCTTGGACCTATGCTATGTATGTTACTAGCCCTCAAATGTACAGCGCCCTTGGATTAATGATGCTTTAAAATAAATAATAATAATACTAAAGTATACATTTGTCTGAATGGAATTCTTCCAACTCATTGGGGCAATGGGTGACATATATTGGGGTACACATATGTTTTCTTTATCTCTTGCCTTTATAATCTTTAGCACTCTGCTTTTCTGTATGTTACTACTTATTATACTTGTTTGAGCACCATACGTCGGTTTATATATTTTGCTCATTTGCTTACTGCTCTAGGCATGTGCTAGATACTGCCTATGTAGATTTTTTTTATCCTTCTTGTATTCTGAAGTGCGAGTCTTGTTATTTTTTATCATGTATTTATAACATATACTAATTGTATGGGTATGTTCACACGGCTTGTTTTGGGGCGCATTTCGCCGTGTATTTCGGGTGAAATGCGCCCCATAATTATGTTAATCCATGGTTCTCATAGAGAACTATGGATTACGCCCGCCTCGTCCCCCCGCAGACATTACGACGAATTTTACCCGGGGGTAATGCCATGTTATGGGGCCAGTTGCTGCTCCCCCCCTCCCACCCGCGCGCCTTGGGGGGGACGCCTGATCGCCCAACCCCAAGACACACGATTATTGCGGCGCTGTACCACCCAATTTATCGTGTAAAAAATTTTTCCTTTTTGTTTTCTTTTGGTGTTTCCTATTTGTAGATATTATTGTTGTTTACTAAATACATCTTTTTATAATATATGCTCTGTAAAGTCCATATCATTAAATTATTATGTAGACAAAGGTGTACAATCATTTTTTCCAATTACATTTCTGTTCTGATTTTGCTTCATTTTAAAGCTATAGAAGGTTTTCTATCCTGCTTGTTTAGAGATGGATTCTTAGGTCACCACCTCTGTGCGCTAGCATCTATTTCTTATCAGTAGATGGAGGCTTGGAGACTGTAGAAGAGAGATGGTAACTTAAGAAACCATATGAAAAAAACTAGGATAGGTAACCTGCTGTATCTTTGAAATGAAACAAATCAGAATAGGAATGTATTTGGTAAGAATGTGTTTGCCTTTGCTTACATATTTGAAGCTTATCAATGAAATGGGAACACCCATTTTGTTATATCTACTTTTTTTTAACACAAATGCATCCAAAAAATGTAAATTGTGTGGCATTCCTTTTTTTGGCAGCCTATGGCACATGTATACAACTGTACAGCAAACGTCCCATCAATAGTAATAGCTAAAAAATTTAATCCATCAGGACACTCAAATGCAAGACAAGAGGTAGATGGAATAGGTTACTACCTCGGGAAAGAAGGAGAAAAGGGCAACATTAAACTGTAAACAGATTAAAAGTTTTCCCATAATCCATGTAAAGATATCCTCAGAAGTCCCATAGAGATTGAATGGATCTGCATTGTGTATTCACAACATCACTACAATAAAACCTAAAATTTTGTGATAAGTGGTGATCCTAGCAGGTGGACCCCCATTAATCAGACACTTATTACTAATGCTGTGGATAGGTGATAAGTCTGGATTTCAGAAAACCACTTTAAGGATGTAGGAACCAGTGGACCCTATGCGTGTGAGAAGAACTATAGCCATAGCAGCCACTATGTGACCCAAAGGTAAGAGGGGACAGTTAAGGTACATGAACATTGAACCTTTGTCTAGGGTCAACTTCACTTAACCTCTGCTTACACAGGTTAAACCATCAGGTACACTCAGACAGCACACCTCAACACCCAGCAAGCGGCTAGAGTCTGCCTAAGTCCAGGGACCTTTTTTACCAGGTTTGGACCTGGTTCCCAGCAACCCAACTTTGCTGCCCTACATCGTGAGACCTTTTGAATTGACATTGCACATACACATTAACTAGAAGTAGTTTGATGATTGAACAATCATTGTGAATGACTATTGTATAGATTGCGACAAATACATTTTAGTCCATATTGGCCATTACAATCATTCAAACCGGACATAAATAATCAATAACTCTGGATGGAGGGAACACAGAGACCATATTGCTGGTAATGTATTTTCATGGAACTAACATTTGTGTAAATGTTGACTGCTAGGACTAGCAGTTATTAGATGAAAATCCGGTATACCACCTTTCACTGCGTAAATATGCTCTATGCTGTGATGGGGCAGATATTAGAGTTGAAATGAGATGTGCCATACAAACTCAGCTCTTCTATGTCTCTATGCATTTCAAAAGCTGATGGCTTTACTTGTCAGACCCCTGTGCCTCACATACAAATGGGAAAATCATTCCTGCAACGTTGTAGAAATTAATCACACACACCTTTGAGCTGTAATTGGGGACTCAGCTGTATAGATCTAAGCTAGAAACATATGCAGTGTTTTTTTTCATTAAACATGAGACATTTCAGACATATGTCCTCGATCTGCTGTCGTCCTGCCCTGTCCTCCTGTGACCCCATAGAACACTGCACTAGTTCCTTGGGGATT